>JAZGLO010005299.1:0-435000 GCA_036873155.1 Biomphalaria sudanica
ACTAACCTTAAATACATCTGTATCAATAGGAATGTATGCTATGTCACTCTTGCCTGTATGCTACATTCAGTTGTATCGAATATATGTATGCTCATATAAGATGTTTTCCTCTGTTGCACGCTCTCTTTATCCTCTCTTTCCCTCATCTTCTCTCTCTTTTTTCTCCTTCGTCTTTTTATTTTGTTCTCTTTCTCTCTCCCATCTCTCACTTTCTCTCTCTCTCACACACACACACACACGTTTATGTTTTGCTGTGTTTTCTATTTATTGATCTTAATGATGGGCTTTCTACACAATTATCTATCTATCTATCTATTTATCTATCTCTTTGTTTATCTATCTATCATCTATCTATTTATCTATCTATGTATCTATCTCTCTATCTATCTATTTATCTATCTCTTTGTTTATCTATCTATCATCTATCTATTTATCTATCTATGTATGTATCTATCTATCAATCTATTTCTGTGTAATTTTTCTACTTGTTTACGTATGGTGAGGGAACTGTAAAGCCCTGGGCTATAGACTTCAGTAAATATTTTTCAATTGTCGAAATAATAGTTACGAACGTTATTTGGTTAAGACTTAAAATGGAAACGTCTCGTTAGTACAGAACGACTTAGTATGATGTGACGCGTCGCTAAGTGGCAAATCGCTTAGACACCGAGTTAATGATCTAAACTAGAGGTTGAAGGGTAAGTGAGTTGAACTAGAGCTGGGGTGAAGGGACGAACCTAAAGAATAATAAGGGTAAGTGAGTTGAACTAGAGCTGGGGTGAAGGGACGAACCTAAAGAATAATAAGGGTAAGTGAGTTGAACTAGAGCTGGGGTGAAGGGACGAACCTAAAGAATAATAAGGGTAAGTGAGTTGAACTAGAGCTGGGGTGAAGGGAACCTAAAGAATAATAAGGGTAAGTGAGTTGAACTAGAGCTGGGGTGAAGGGAACCTAAAGAATAATAAGGGTAAGTGAGTTGAACTAGAGCTGAGGTGAAGGGACGAACCTAAAAAATGATAAGGGTAAGTGAGTTGAACTAGAGCTGAGGTGAAGGGACGAACCTAAAGAATAATAAGGGTAAGTGAGTTGAACTAGAGCTGGGGTGAAGGGACGAACCTAAAGAATAATAAGGGTAAGTGAGTTGAACTAGAGCTGGGGTGAAGGGAACCTAAAGAATAATAAGGGTAAGTGAGTTAAACTAGAGCTGGGGTGAAGGGAATCTAAAGAATAATAAGGGTAAGTGAGTTGAACTAGAGCTGAGGTGAAGGTACGAACCTAAAAAATGATAAGGGTAAGTGAGTTGAACTAGAGCTGGGGTGAAGGGACGAACCTAAAGAATGATAAGGGTAAGTGAGTTGAACTAGAGCTGGGTTGAAGGGACGAACCTAAAGAATAATAAGGGTAAGTGAGTTAAACTAGAGCAGAGGTGAAGGGACGAACCTAAAAAATGATAAGGGTAAGTTAGTTGAACTAGAGCTGAGGTGAAGGGACGAACCTAAATAATAATAAGGGTAAGTGAGTTGAACTAGAGCAGAGGTGAAGGGACGAACCTAAAGAATGATAAGGGTATGTGAGTTGAACCAGAGCTGGGGTGAAGGGACGAACCTAAAGAATGATAAGGGTAAGTGAGTTGAACTAGAGCTGGGGTGAAGGGAACCTAAAGAATGAAAAGGGTAAGTGAGTTGAACTAGAGCTGGGGTGAAGGGACGAACCTTAAGAATAATAAGGGTAAGTGAGTTGAACTAGAGCTGGGGTGAAGGGACGAACCTAAAGAATGATAAGGGTAAGTGAGTTAAACTAGAGCTGGGGTGAAGGGACGAACCTAAAGAATGATAAGGGTGAGTGAGTTGAAATAGAGCTGGGGTGTAGGGACGAACCAAAAGAATGATAAGGGTAAGTGAGTTGAACTAGAGCTGGGGTGAAGGGACGAACCTAAAGAATGATAAGGGTATGTGAGTTGAACTAGAGCTGGGGTGAAGGGAACCTAAAGAATAATAAGGGTAAGTGAGTTAAACTAGAGCTGAGGTGAAGGGACGAACCTAAAAAATGATAAGGGTAAGTGAGTTGAACTAGAGCTGAGGTGAAGGAACGAACCTAAAGAATAATAAGGGTAAGTGAGTTGAACTAGAGCTGGGGTGAAGGGACGAACCAAAAGAATGATAAGGGTAAGTGAGTTGAACTAGAGCTGGGGTGAAGGGACGAACCTAAAGAATGATAAGGGTATGTGAGTTGAACTAGAGCTGGGGTGAAGGGAACCTAAAGAATAATAAGGGTAAGTGAGTTGAACTAGAGCTGGGATGAAGGGAACCTAAAGAATAATAAGGGTAAGTGAGTTGAACTAGAGCTGAGGTGAAGGGACGAACCTAAAAAATGATAAGGGTAAGTGAGTTGAACTAGAGCTGAGGTGAAGGGACGAACCTAAAGAATAATAAGAGTAAGTGAGTTGAACTAGAGCTGGGGTGAAGGGACGAACCTAAAGAATAATAAGGGTAAGTGAGTTGAACTAGAGCTGGGGTGAAGGGAACCTAAAGAATAATAAGGGTAAGTGAGTTGAACTAGAGCTGGGGTGAAGGGAACCTAAAGAATAATAAGGGTAAGTGAGTTGAACTAGAGCTGAGGTGAAGGGACGAACCTAAAAAATGATAAGGGTAAGTGAGTTGAACTAGAGCTGAGGTGAAGGGACGAACCTAAAGAATAATAAGGGTAAGTGAGTTGAACTAGAGCAGAGGTGAAGGGACGAACCTAAAGAATGATAAGGGTAAGTGAGTTGAACTAGAGCTGGGGTGAAGGGACGAACCTAAAGAATGATAAGGGTAAGTGAGTTGAACTAGAGCTGGGGTGAAGGGAACCTAAAGAATGAAAAGGGTAAGTGAGTTGAACTAGAGCTGGGGTGAAGGGACGAACCTTAAGAATAATAAGGGTAAGTGAGTTGAACTAGAGCTGGGGTGAAGGGACGAACCTAAAGAATGATAAGGGTAAGTGAGTTGAACTAGAGCTGGGGTGAAGGGACGAACCTAAAGAATGATAAGGGTGAGTGAGTTGAAATAGAGCTGGGGTGTAGGGACGAACCAAAAGAATGATAAGGGTAAGTGAGTTGAACTAGAGCTGGGGTGAAGGGACGAACCTAAAGAATGATAAGGGTGAGTGAGTTGAAATAGAGCTGGGGTGTAGGGACGAACCAAAAGAATGATAAGGGTAAGTGAGTTGAACTAGAGCTGGGGTGAAGGGACGAACCTAAAGAATGATAAGGGTATGTGAGTTGAACTAGAGCTGGGGTGAAGGGAACCTAAAGAATAATAAGGGTAAGTGAGTTAAACTAGAGCTGAGGTGAAGGGACGAACCTAAAAAATGATAAGGGTAAGTGAGTTGAACTAGAGCTGAGGTGAAGGAACGAACCTAAAGAATAATAAGGGTAAGTGAGTTGAACTAGAGCTGGGGTGAAGGGACGAACCAAAAGAATGATAAGGGTAAGTGAGTTGAACTAGAGCTAGGGTGAAGGGACGAACCTAAAGAATGATAAGGGTATGTGAGTTGAACTAGAGCTGGGGTGAAGGGAACCTAAAGAATAATAAGGGTAAGTGAGTTGAACTAGAGCTGGGATGAAGGGACGAACCTAAAGAATAATAAGGGTAAGTGAGTTGAACTAGAGCTGAGGTGAAGGGACGAACCTAAAGAATAATAAGGGTAAGTGAGTTGAACTAGAGCTGGGGTGAAGGGACGAACCTAAAGAATAATAAGGGTAAGTGAGTTGAACTAGAGCTGGGGTAAAGGGATGAACCTAAAGAATGATAACGGTGAGTGAGTTGAACTAGAGCTGGGGTGAAGGGACGAACCTAAAGAATAATAAGGGTAAGTGAGTTGAACTAGAGCTGGGGTGAAGGGACGAACCTAAAGAATAATAAGGGTAAGTGAGTTGAACTAGAGCTGGGGTGAAGGGACGAACCTAAAGAATGATAAGGGTAAGTGAGTTGAACTAGAGCTGGGTTGAAGGGACGAACCTAAAGAATGATAAGGGTTAGTGAGTTGAACTAGAGCTGGGTTGAAGGGACGAACCTAAAGAATAATAAGGGTAAGTGAGTTAAACTAGAGCTGGGGTTAAGGGACGAACCCCAGAATGATAAGGGTGAGTGAGTTGAACTAGAGCTGGGGTGAAGGGACGAACCTAAAGAATAATAAGGGTAAGTGAGTTAAACTAGAGCTGGGGTGAAGGGAACCTAAAGAATAATAAGGGTAAGTGAGTTAAACTAGAGCTGGGGTGAAGGGAACCTAAAGAATAATAAGGGTAAGTGAGTTGAACTAGAGCTTGGGTGAAGGGAACCTAAAGAATAATAAGGGTAAGTGAGTTGAACTAGAGCTGGGGTGAAGGGAACCTAAAGAATAATAAGGGTAAGTGAGTTGAACTAGAGCTGGGGTGAAGGGAACCTAAAGAATGAAATAAAAAGACGAAGAGAGATGTTTAAAAATGACGTTAAATAATCAATGTCAAGGACGTCATACAGAACTATCACATTTGCTTACTAAATATCTCAAGAGTAAAAGTGGAATTTTGTATCAACTCTATTATTACTGCTATTTATTACCTCTACTTTGTTGCCTATTTGTTTTGAAATACAATTTCATTGGCCCACTACCGACGTAGAAAGCCCTTCCTCAGTAGGAGCTAATTACTTAGTGCTAAAAGAGAAGAGAGTTAAGAAGTTGGATGAATGCTTGAAATCTAAAAGTTTCGGTGCTAAGTTAATGGAGAGAAAGTGTTTAATAAACATCTGTGTACTCACAGAAAAAAGCAATACACACTGCACTCCAGTTGATGGTATTACGACTTGATGGTATGTCCTCTTTGCACTCTACTTTCATGTCCTCGGTCCTGGATCACAGGTTTAATTCTATGCTTGGTGTCATGATACCCTAGTCTATTTGTGCTGTCGATGGAGCTTGCACATAAAGAGATGGCGCCTATTGTTGCAAAATAATCAATTTTAGAGAAAAACTGTCCATTAAGTTAGGAGAAGACAAACAAGGTTTCAAACCTACAAAAGAAACAAAAACATTCAGAATTATGTGGAATGAGAAATTTGTTCAATTTATATTTCTTCTTTTTTCCTTTTTTTTGTTGTTTGTTTATTTATTTATTTTTTTGTGTGTTGTTGTTAGGTTTTGTTTTTACCTCGACAAACAATTTCTACATGTAAAAAATGTGTAACTTTTATTTCAAAAGTTTTTACTAAGTCAATGGATTCGCGGAGTGATGCCACCATCAGAGAATGGTTCGATCTTTAGAGCTACACATCTATGGTTCGATCTTTAGAGCTACACATCTATGGTTCGATCTTTAGAGCTACACATCTATGGTTCGATCTTTAGAGCTACACATCAATGGTTTGATCTTTAGAGCTACACATCTATGGTTCGATCTTTAGAGCTACACATCTATGGTTCGATACGTGACTTGCAACTTCACGTCAACTGCTGCGTTGTTTTCACTAGGATAGGTTTAAAACATTTCGCCTTATTTATTTTTTTTTGTATTTAAAAATGAATAACTTTCTTGACTTCTCGTTGAATTCTCATCGAAAACAAATTGTAGCATCTTCATGTTAGGTTTCTTTATGTTCATCTCAAAGCTCGATCTGTTGTATAACTTGGATACAGATCTCCACAATTTAAGATCTGCTGCTATTGTCTTTTCTTTTTCTTATGATTCCGCTAGAGATAGCCACGTTTGTGAGCAGTGGCGTAGCTTGGGTGGTAGGAGGACGGGGGAGAATTTGAAAATCACCCCGGCCCCCCAGTTGAGGGGGGCCAAATCAGTGTTTATTACATTAAAATTTAGATATTACGCAAAATGCTGGACCCCAAAGAGGTCACCCCCCCCCGGGTCCCAAAAGATGGAAAATATCTATCTACGTCACTGTTTGTTAGACTTTGAAATGAAACATATTTCCAATGTATACCAGAATTGAACATTTGAAAAAGAATGAAAGCTCTGCTCTAAAGCCTTGTAATAGCCGCAACTAGAAAGTATTTGGTTCAAGTGTTGTTGCCTTGATACCACGGAAGTAGTGCATCATAAAATCATCTTCGAACAAGAACACAAAAAAAGTTTTCTACTGATCAATAGCCATATCGGTTACGTTCAGATAGCCAGCATGAGATTTGATGTAACAGATCAATGAATTATAGCCCCTAGTTGGTTGTTGTAATCATCATTTGTTTCGTTTCGTCTTTTCAATTTAACTTTTTGATAAACAAGTTTTCAAATTATTCACATTTGGACAGTTTTAAAGTCAGTGTAACTTATTAAATGATAGAATCTTTTGGTTAATAGGTAATCATGCCATTTACTATTGCCATGTCGGCTTTTAAAGAGATTTCCAAATGATTTTACATATGCAAATTGCTTTTGATTTAATTTTTTTATAAACATCTTATTATATTTTTAAACAGTTCAATTTTGATTTCAATGAAACATCATAAGTTTACTGCATTTCCTAGTCATTTAAATAACTGACTCATTCTATGATATAGCTCTTTATTAGGCTTGCAGCAAACCAGTGCCTGTTATGGTGGTTAAAGGTTATAATGACACAGAATGCTCCTTTGTTGCTTTGATTCCTTGATTGCTGCTTTGATGAAAGCTGTGTCTCTAGACAACTAGATCTATAGATCTACATATACCTCAACAAAAAAAAAATTTTAAGCGTACCCCCATATTCAATAATAAAGCAACGCTTCCGTATTTTTACTTAGCGTTATGTGTAGTTATAATAGACTTAACAAGCAATATTTAAAATAAAATACTTTTTTTTTAATCCAAGCTTATCTAGAGGGGAAGAACTCCGCCCTTAAAAAATAATTTCTATCAATAATGTAAAAGTTATCTCCCTTATTTGATATAAAACGGAAAAGAAAATAATTACCACTAATGAATTGACTAATTGTGTAATTTTTTTATTATTAAATCATGTTTTTATTAGCTACAATAAATAATTGTTTAAATTATCAGCTTGATCGGAGAGTGCTTGAGGGAGAAATAGCGTTAACAATTATTTAAGAGGGCTAAATTCAACTAATTTAGCCATATCTTATATTACTGAAGGATTAGTTTTCCTTGTTGATAACAAACAAAATAATTAATTACCAATAATTACTTTATTAATATGTTACTTTTTTTTATTGATTCATGTCTTGTCTATGCCAATGAATAATTGTGTGAAGGTTCAACTTCAGTCAGACGAATGGGTGTGTGGTAGAAATAACGTGGACACACTTTTTTACCAGACAGGCAGAAACAGATAGAAGCTTTGTAAAAGTGAAATTCCAATGACATTTTTATTTTGCTATTAGATTTCACGTCATTTTCTGACCGACATTCTGAAAATTCTGAAGTACTCTGGGTGTCTTACAATATGATTTTCATTGGGAAGAAGAATAATTTGAATAATTCCACCAATTAGATGTGTTTAGTCGACCATTTTTTGCTGGATCTGTCCCTGAAAATCAGAGCAAAAAAAATGAATTAACAAATATGATTAAATCGTGGCTATCTGGTTAATAAGTTTTTGCCAATTTTTATTGTTTATGATGTTGATTTTCTGGAAAATCTAAAAACAACGTTAAATGTAAACAACTTTCTAGTATCAGAATAACAAGTTGGAAGAGACCTCATTTGACACATAATTTTCAACAACCTGAAAAAAAAAAAAAAAACATCTTTCCAACAATCTGAAGTGATAAAATGTTCAATGTTCTCTCAGCTACATAAAAAGTATCAAATCTATTCCAAACCAAGTTTCACACAAAATTTATCACGATGTTTTCATGTCTGCGATCGTTGCTCCATGTTCATTTTAATGCTTGTCTTATTGACACAAACAAAATATGGCACTATCGATTGAGGATCACTTCATGAGGTCCTAGCTGGAAGATTAGCTATTGAGGATGGCTTTATCCTGAATTGTTCTCCACATTTTGACCTTCTTAGAAATGAAACAATATTTTTGTGTGCCTGGAATTATGTAACAAAAAAAAGAAAAAGACAATGTGATCTCAAAATGATGTTGCTGTAATGTTTCTTGTAATGTATTTCTTTAATTTCCAAAAATGGAAAATAATCTAAAATTATATAGTGTTGAACTATGGTGGAAAATTTTGAAATAGTACAGAGATGAAAGATGAAGAAAATATTTCGATTAAGTTGTTTGTCCGAGAGTTGGATTCAGGTAAAACCTCAAGGTCTACTTTGACAGGTCCACGTGACTTTCTGGTGGAGGACAGGAAGAATGTCTAATGTTTGTTTTAGCATATATAGCTATATATAGCTCCTCCTTCGTGGTCGAGCACAGTTCTCATTTTCTATTAACTTTAAGATGGCTATAGAGTTCAATCAACGCTGTAAAAAGCCGGCCGCACACAAGGCATGGGTAAGTTGGATGTAATACAGATCAGTCTGCTTCTTCTCACCGCCTTTTGTTAGCTCTGCTTTCTTTCATTCTGGCCGCTCTCCTTTCCTCTATCTTGAGACTCCAACACTCACGCTATGAGGAGTGATCTAGCGAGCTAGTGTTTTTCAGGCAGTGAATGTCCATATAAACTCCTGGAGAGAGCTTTTAATGGTGTATTTGTAACGCTTGAGATCGCTTTCAGCAGGGATGGAATCTAATCTAGGTGTCTTATCAGTTGAGAGGGTAGATATTGCAATTACTACTTCATTGAGCTGGGGAGGATCGGCAAGTGAATTGTTGATTGTGACTTATTCCAGGCGGTCAATGGCTTCGGCGCTATTGCTTGAAGGGGAGGACGGTTCTGAAGTTTTCAGACCAGCAAATTCCTTACCTGTAAGAAGTTTGTTTCCATCAGATGGGCCATTTGAGATGTGGACAATACAAAGCTTTGATAGAGTTTTTAAAAAAAACAGCGTTTTATATATATATAAGCCTGGATTTCCTCCGCTTTTTAGCTAAACCAGGACTCTTTCATGAGTGTGAGGTGTCTCTGGACCGCACTCAGTGTAGCGTGCTCTGACTTCGGGGCAAGCTGGAATGCACCAATGGGCCCTGTAATAATGATGCTTATGTTTTAACAGCTGTTCGAGTTGCATGTTGTTTTCATGAAACCAGTCTTGGTGCTTCCGTTTGTCTGACTGAGAACACTGTTTGCCATGGTGTACACAGAGTCTTTCAGTTTATTCCAGCTGTTTTCACGTTCATAGCTTTTATTTCACTGTCTAGTTATTTGATAGCTCTTGCTTGATGTCTGAACATAAGTTTGTACTCATTCAATAAGCAATGCTCATATACAATAAATATGTTTTGTCAGAAATGAACCGATATTAGGTTAGAAGTTCGGAAAAGAAGAGTCATTCTTTAAAGACTTAATACTTTGTGTGTTTTACAAATCTATAGGCTAGACCACTGGTTCATAGGTTCGTCGTTTTAGCAAGGAGTCATGCTTCTTTGAGTATATTTTTTCATTGTATAATTAAAAGTGATTGATTTTAAAAAGCTTTTTTAATGAATGGATTTTAGCTTTTTAAAATAGTTTAGAATAGATATACGCTTATACAATCAAAGGATAATAATAATGTTTGCAACACTAAGAGAATCTAGGAGATATTATTGGCTGGATAATTCATGCCGACTTTTGGTATAGGAATGATAGATAAATAAATTCATTGATTACATGATCTAATTAGAAAAGAAACAAAAAAAAATTGAAAACATTTTTTTGTAAAGCCATTTTTTGTGAGCTGCTGCTGTCCAAAGAATGGAACGGGATCGACTCTTGATACCAAATGTCAAACAGTAAAGGAACAAGCTTGTAAAATCTGGAAACGGAAAACATAACAAAAACAAGCCAAACCGGGACAATAAAAAGAAAAGAGATATTGTGAAACTCCATCCAAAATTGGCTAGCACGAAAATTAGTCAATTGGTGATAAGTCCTGTGGAATGATCCCCCTGTGTGATACACCATATGGAATGACCCCCCTGTGTGATACGCCCTATGGAATGACCTCTGTGTTCTACGTCATGTGTAATGACCTCTGTGTTATACGCTCTGTGTAATGACCCCTTTGCGAGATCTAAGAATTAGCAAATCACGCTACTTTATTGTACATGACTACATGATTGTTGTTTCATAGCAAAGTATGCATGTTTTTACGTTTGAACTGCCTTGGAGACAAATTCATGGTTAAGAACACACACAAGCGCACGCTGTCTGTCTCACAAAAGCAATGCTCATTTATTGATTCTATGCATAATTTAGTTTCATATTCTTGAACATTGTTACAAATATTTGGAGGAAGTCATCAAAAGAAATTGGCTTATTTCTCAATCAGATACTGTACAATTCAATTAATTTTATAGAACTGATTATTTCTTACAGCAAGAAAAAAAAATATCGCCTTTATGTTAAAGCATGTGATGCCAACAAGCACCTGGTCAACCTGAAAGTATCTAACGTAATTCTCATTATCTAAGACTCTCGTAGTCAACATTGTCACTAGATTTAGCTAGGTTACCAATCTGATGTTGCTATTTTGTTTGCTGGTTAGGTTCGCTTTCAGAAAAAATATCAATCTCTTTAAAAAATAAAATAGATTTCTGAAGGTTGCTAGGTTACCTGTAAGGTTTGTTGTTAGGTTTTATGTAAGGTTACTTGAAATTTCATAATTTCATTTTAAAAAGTACAAAGAAACATTTTTTAACATAATAAATATATTTTTTTACAATTTATTTTATTATTATACTAACTTACCAAACCTCCTGACTTATTATTATGAGGGTTAGTGGTGAAAATGCAGAATGGCACTTTAAGAATATTTAACACCTACAAAGACCATATCTTGAAATCAGTATCCTTTGGTACAGTAGAAATCCCGTCTGTCTTGAGACAGAAATTTTTTTTGTAACTAAACTATAAGACACGCCCTTGGTTTCCATCTCCACCGACATACACTCACACAACCACACACACACACACACACACACCCATCATTTAGGACAACAACAAGTATGATTCCATAAATATAAAACAAAACTTCCACTCTTTAACTTTTTGTCTTTGCATGAGCTTTATTGGTTCCCATCCAGGGCTGCAAATAGTCTATCCCATAATTCTATCACTCTACCATCTTGGCTACAACTAATACCCTCCCCTAGCCTCATTCAATGTTTACTCAGGCCCCACAGAACGCGGTGACAAAACATTTTCACTTTTTTTTTTTTTACTCTTTTGTTCTTAGGAACGAAGTCAACAAGGAAATTTAAATTTATAAACAAAATGATCACGTGCCGTGTAACGGAGAGGAGAGAAGGAACTGCTAGATAATTAGATTCATCAAGTCTCTTGTTTGTTTTGTTTTTTTTTTTGTTTTGTTTTGCTTTTTCTCCCTTAATTTTTTTAACCTCTTAATGCCAAGACTAATCTTATATTGCTAGAAACCGATGTTCTTTTTATATAAAAAAAACAACATTTGTTATCAAGATATTCCTGTGCTGCAGAGAAAATCATGATTCAAATAGATGTAGCCTGGAGGTAAAGGCACTTATACCTTTTAATGTTTCAAATAATGATCTGCAGACTATTTGAAGCTTCATTTCACCCTTCCCTTAGTCTTTTGGTCCGTTGGGGCACCACAAATGATCTTATCTTCTTATCTTATATAATACAGACGTTACTTCAAAAAAGAAGATGATTACGTCCTACGCGTCATGCATTTAGTCATGCATATTAACCAATGACTTAAATTCTGCCAAGTCACTGGTTTTTCTGGCTAGCTCAGGCAACCCATTCCATGCTCTAATAGCACTAGGGAAGAAGGAGTATTTGTACAAATTTGTCCTAGCATATGGGACGAGGAATGTGCCTTTATTTTTGTGTCTTTCAGAGTATTTTATTGAATTTTGTTTTTGTATTTGAAGATTATGGTTCAGTGTTTTATGTATAATTGCTACTTTACTTTTGAGTCTTCTGTCCTGAAGGCTTTCTAAATTTAGTGATTTTACTAATGGTGTTACCCTAGTCAAATGTGAATATTCGTTTGTTATGAATCTCACTGCTCTATTTTGTGTTTGTTCCAGTTTCTTAATGTTTTCTTGAGTTGAGGGGTCCCACACGGTGGATGCATATTCTATTATTGGCCTAACCAAGGTTAAATAACATTTTAGTTTTATGTTCTTATTTGATTTATAGAAATTTCTTTTAATAAACCCTAATGCTTTGTTGGATTTTTTTATAGTTTCATCAATATGTGGATTCCATGACAGTTTTTCATTTATTATAACACCTAGGTATTTTGAGTTTTTAGTCTGTGTTACTGGTTTGCCATGAATAAGATAAGTGGAATTAATTTGTTTAATTTTTTTTGTTACTCTTAACAACTGACATTTTTCTGGGTGGAAAGACATGCTCCAATTTGATTCCCATTTCTGTAATTCATCTAATTCTCTTTGTAAAATATATGTGTCTTGTTTTGTTTTTATTGTTCTATATATTATGCAATCGTCTGCAAATAATCTGACTTTTGTTCCTGAACTAATGCAATTTGGTAAATCATTTATGTAAATTAAAAATAGTAGTGGACCCAAGACTGTTCCTTGAGGTACACCTGAGTTTACTGTTATTGGTGTTGATTTAGAGCCATTTATTATTACAGTTTGTTCTCTCCCTATCAGAAAATCTTTAATCCACTGATGCAGTGGACCGTTAATGCCGAAATATTTTAATTTTTTAAGCAAACTATGGTGGTGAACTTTGTCAAAAGCCTTGGAAAAATCTAGTAAGATAGCATCTATTTGTTCACTATTATCTAAACCTTTTGAGAAATCATCAATTAGTCCTATTAGTTGTGTTTCACATGATCTATATTTCCTAAAGCCATGTTGGTATGGGGTGAGGACATTATGTTTGTCTAAGTGGTTTATGATGTTGCTACATATTATGTGTTCTAGTATTTTACATGTGATGCTGGTAAGTGATACTGGTCTGTAGTTTCCTGGATCAGATTTTTCTCCTTTTTTAAATAGGGGGGTGACATTAGCTTCTTTCCAGTCCTTTGGTACTCTGCCCTGGTTAAGCGATGCCTGAAAGAGTATTTTGAACACTGGGGCTAGCTCATTGCTTAGTTCTTTGAGTAATCTAGCTGGAATACCATCAGGTCCAGACGCTTTATTTGGTTTGGTGTTGGCTAATAGTTTTTTAATTCCATTTTCTTGTACTACTAAATCTTCTATGTTGTCTACTTGGTTCAAATTAAGAAATATGTCTTTGTCTCCTGGGGCTGAGAATGCTGATGCAAAGTATTTGTTTAGGATGTTTGCTTTAGTTTCATTATCATTATGTATTATGTTATGTTCATCTTTTAATGGCGCTATGCCTGTTGTTTCCATTTTCTTAGACTTAATGTATGACCATAGGTTTTTGTTGTTATCTTTAGATATTACATTGTTTATGTATTCACTCTGCAGCTGTCTGCTTACTTTTTGGGTTAGGTGTTTAATTTTTATATACTTTTTGTAAACTCTTTCTGCCTTGGTTTCTTTAAATTTTCTATATAGGTTTTCCTTCTGTTTACAAAGCTTCTTTAGTCTATTATTAAACCAGCATTTATTTATTTTGTTTGATGTGTATTTAGTTGGTATATGATTTTCTATAATGCTTTTAAGATGGATTTTAATGAAATTCCAGAGGTCATCGACTGGTTGGTTAATGTCTTTTTCTAATAAGAATGTTTGTTGAAAGTTTAATGCAGCTTGGTGTAGTTGTGTTAGGTTACATTTATTCCAGAGTAAGATTTTTCTTTTGGTTTTTGTATTGGCTACTGCTTTTATCTGACTGTGTATTTTTATGATCTCATGGTCTGATAGACCAGGGATAATATCATAATCAACTACTAATCCAGGTCTGTTGGTTAAGAAGAGATCTAATGTGTTGTTTAATCTAGTTGGCTTTTTAATGATTTGATCTAAACTTAGGTTGTGTAAAGTTTCTATGAAAAGCTCATTTATGTCCTTAAGGTTTTGGTGTTTATCTATGGTTAGTGTTTTCCAATTTATATCAGGTAGGTTGAAGTCACCCATAATCCAAAAAACTGCATTTTTATTTGTCTCTTTAAGTGTAGTAATCTGATTACATAGTTCCTGCATGTATTCTAAACTAGAATTTGGTGGTCTGTAAATGCTGCCTATTATAAGGGATGTTGAGGTGGTATTAATTTTACAAAATGTAGATTCTATGTTTTTTGAGTTAGGTAAGGTAATTTCTTCAGCTATAAGAGTGTTTTTTATTGCTAAAAGAACTCCTCCATGATTATCAGCCCTATCTTTTCTAAAAATTTCATAATTACTATTGAAAATTTCTGCATTATAAATTTCAGGATGTAGCCAAGTTTCTGTTCCTGCAATTATGTCTGGTTTCTCACATTCTAATAAAATTTCTAAGTCTGCTGTTTTGTTCCTAATACTTTGAAAATTTATTACTAAGGTTTTAAGGTATTTTGGTATTACTTCTTTAGGAGGTTTGTTTAGTGAGGCTGTTGTATTAATTTTAGTAGATTTAGGTTTAACAGGAGTGGATCTGGCTAGTGGTTGGTGAGTTGGTTTTGGGATGGTGTTTAAGATGTTGTATGGGTTAGAAGTGTCCGCATCAAAGGAATCAAACAGTCCTGATGTAAACTGAGGTAACCCACACGGTACACAGTGCCATGATGCATCTTTGTTGCCTAAGGCATAATACACAGGCGTATTCATATGGAGACATGATGCATGGTACCATTCATCGCAGGTGTCACATTGAATGGCTTTCTGTTTCATGGTGCATACTTTTTTGCAGATGTTGCATCTATCTTTAGATCTAGGCCCTGGATTTGACTCTACATCTCCTGCTATTAATATTAACAGTGAAAGGTATTTATTTCTACTGTGTCTGATTGAGAACTTCCATTTGTGATGGGTAATCTTCTTTAATGTTATTGATGTGTATGTTAGGTTATTTTTGAAGTTGCATTGATTTAAAGTGTGATGATTGATTATGACTGTTGTTTCATTTTTAAGTTTAGTGTTGACTGAGGTAGATCTAGTTCTGTGTTCAGCTAGTGTGTATTTAGTAATTATTAGGATAAATAGCCAGAGCAATTTCATGATGACTGTTGTTGATTTTAGTTTTAAAAGGTCTAGTCTAAAATAGTTTAAGGTTAAAAATGCCTAAGATGGCCTAAGCTAAGTCTAAAGTGATAGCTAATTTACAATGACAATCAAATGGTTTATTCAAAATATAGACCTAGACTAGATCCAGATCTAATTCAAGATCTAGATCTAATTGTAGATCAATATATTTATGTGTTTAACTAACTTTAACTAACTATATAGAGTATTACTATTAGTTTATAATTAGTAGTATTTGTAGATGATTAGTACTAATAGTAGATCTAAGGCCTTAATTAAAGTCTAAGTCTAAGACTGACTAGATCTAAAATCTAAGAATATAAAAATACCTAAACTAAGAGTTGTTAATTTGAATTAATTAGTGGAAATAATGCTAAATTAAGTTAAATCTATAATTTAAAGATATTAGTTTATTAGTTGAATAGCTTTTTAAAGGAATTTTATTTGGTTTATATACAACAAAACGAAAATTTAACTCATCTATGATAACTGTAAACAGGGAGCAGCCATCTTGTCAAGAGCGCGTAACTCTATTTCTAGATCTACTGACCATCTCTCTCCTATCCTCTCTGTCTTTGGTTAGAATTAGAGTCGCCTTCAATGGTAGGCCTTGATTCTTTGATTAAGTAATCCCATTGTTTCTTTTGTCTGCATGTTTTGTTTGCCTGGTACTGTTCCCGCCAAAACGCTTAAAAATTAAAGCTAAAATATTTTTGAAAATGTTAAACAAAAATAGCCCTGGCATTATTATGTAAAAATGTTGTACATGTTTCGGGTGTTCCTTCGGAGTTGAAGATAGTCTTACCAAACATTCGCTCGCTCAGGTATGAACCCGGGACCATCGAGACGACCGTCCAGCGCAAATATCGCTCGACCAGGCCGCCATTCTGCTGTTGGGGATGGAGAGACTATGTGTAGAAAATAAATTGTAACGAACATAAAACATTAAAAGTTCGTGCAAGAAGAGCGCTACTAACGCTTCAACTTCAGTTTCTTTCTTCCTGTAGCGTTATGGGCAAACATCCACATTAATCAGCACAGATTTATTTTTTTTTTCTAATAAATGTTGTTGATTTTGTTGTTGTTTTTCGCTTAGGTGCTTAAAAAAAAGTTCAGGTTCTAAATTGTTTCTATGTCTTCTATTTTCTTTTGTCATCTAGTTCATTTGTTTTCGTAAGTGAATATTGAACTGTTTCCAAAAGGATCACGTAATACTTTTTGACTATTTTTATGGTTGTTGTAGCACTTAACAAGAAACGGCAGAGTTTTCTCTATCCCAGCTCCAACCTCAATAATGTTGGTTATAGAAGCAACTTTTCAGGGTAACAAAAAATGTTTCTACATTATATTCCATAGCTGTAAGATGTCCATTAGAAGTGGTTGCATTTTTGAAAACTTGATGGCTGCCTGGTCGTGTGGTATGATCTCCAGACGTCATCACGAAAGTCCAGAGTTCGAAACTTAAACGCCACCATTCCTTACATCCTGCAGAAGGTTTAAACGTAATCGTCTTCATGCCTTAGGGAATAACTGAAACTGAACTAGGTCAAGTTGTTTGGAATATCTGACTTTGAACTAGGTCAAGTTGTTTGGAATAACTGAAACTGAACTAGGTCAAGTTGTTTGGAATATCTGACTTTGAACTAGGTCAAGTTGTTTGGAATAACTGAAGCTGAACTAGGTCAAGTTGTTTGGAATAACTGAAACTGAACTAGGTCAAGTTGTTTGGAATATCTGAAACTGAACTAGGTCAAGTTGTTTGGAATAACTGAAACTGAACTAGGTCAATTTGCTTGGAAAATCTGAAACTGAACTATGTCAAGTTTTTTGGAATATCTGAAACTGAACTAGGTCAAGTTGTTTGGAATATCTGGAACTAAACTAGGTCAAGTTGTTTGGAATATCTGGAATTGAATTAGGTCAAGCTGTTTTTTACTTCCAGTCTAAACGTTATCCAGACAGATCTGGATTAGAACTGTTTGTTGTTTTCTCAACTAAAAACAGGAGATCCTTTAGTAAAAGATATTTAACCATAGCTGAGAATTTAAAAAAATAAGCCTATGTGTCGGATTGAGTTGTTAATGCATTGCCTGCCAGTGGGGTTGTCACATTGTATATATGCTAGTGCTAATCAAAGGATAATCGGTTGATGTCACGACTGCCACTGTGAATGATTGTTTCAATCAAGATTCTTGGTATGATTGTCTCAATGTATTTTTATCAGATGCTATAGTTGTCACATGGTGACTATGTTTTCATCAAAGTATTCAAACTGTCGAACGTAAATGTAACCATCTGTTCGGTCATTACGATGTGCAATTATGTACATCCACGCAATCAATAGGGCAAGAGTGCACAGTGTGTTTTGTTTGACTAGCATGCTCGAATCATTCACTGTAAACAAGTTTTAATTGTATTGAAGAGCTATTTTGATTGGCCTAATTTGTGTTGACTGACTTCTAGTCAGACTTGAAGGTAGATGTGCCATCTTTTAAAATTTATTTTACCTTTCAAGTTAAGTCTATTGCAAGTTTTGTCTTTCGGTCTATCCATTGATCTATTCTATTGGACTGGCTTACCTTTGCTTTTTGTTCTCTTTACAATACCTCTTTACAATACCTCTTTACAATACCTCTTTACAATACCTCTTTACAATACCTCTTTACAATACCTCTTTACAATACCTCTATACAATACCTCTTTACAATACCTCTTTACAATACCTCTTTACAATACTTCTAATAAGTCGAGCATTCTGAGAGGGCAAAACCTTCTGGGTGGATCTCAAAAACGGTTCCAACGATTTTTATAGAAATTTGACAGTTGATGTATATTATTTGGAAAAGAATTACTAGCTCGTTAGCCACGCTGAGAATACTCTAGTTTGGGTAATAATTAATTAATAATTTTTCAAAAGTATAAAAAGAAATTCATAAAAATTTGGCTAAATGCCTAGAAAAGGCTTATCTGCAACAGACTATACTTCTTAGGGTATTTCCGGATATAGGCCCCATTCATTAAAAAGTTCAATCACTTTTAAATCATTTCATAAAGTACTGTTCATGAACATTTTAGGTCTAGATCTAAAGGACTATCGCTAGAATTTTATAAGTGACAGTCTAGTAGATTCATACATTCACTGGACCTGGATTTTTTTTTCTTCGTTTTCTCACATTTTCTAAATCTCTGCTTCGTGTTTCCGTGTATTTCTGTCACTAAACTAGACTGTTTCCGTGTATTTGTGTCACTAAACTAGGCTGTTTTCGTGTATTTGTCTCACTAAACTTGACTGCTTCCGTGTATTTGTGTCACTTAACTAGACTGTTTCCGTGTATTTGTGTCACTAAACTAGACTGTTTCCGTGTATTTGTCTCACTAAACTTGACTGTTTCCGTGTATTTGTCTCACTAAACTAGACGTAACTTCCATAAAGATATCATACGTTTTTAAGGTCACATGTATAAACATGTGTCATGTGACAACATGTCCTATTGTTGAGTAGGCTACTTTTAGGAGCAGGTTTGCAAGTAAAGCTAGGATTTTATCTTAAACTTTATCCATGTATTTGTTTCCATGTTTTGTTTGTTCAATATTACACAAAATAGCCTACCCACCCACACACATAAAATGGCATGTAATATTTAAACCATAATTATACGATAATTTAGTTTGTTTACTTCTGAACGTAGTTTACTACTTGTCGACAAGCAAGCGCTGGACATCGTCTGCTCTTAAAGGCTCTTGGGAGCTATAAATTCCCCCCCCCCACACACACCCACACACAGTTACAAAATAGCAACACAGTCGCATAGAGAAATATTGTGTATCATAGTCACAATTAGATTTGTTTATTGAATCAGTTGGCCAACATTGTGTAATAGTGACCAAGGGACAAAGTGCTTGACTTTCTAACCTAAGGACTGAGATTGCATCCTGAACAATGTCCAGAGTTTTATTTTGGGTGTTTCCAAGACTACCTAACTCTTGCGGCTCTAATAGGATATGGCTGTCTAGCTGTTTGATATGCGACTCAGACTGCTGTCACTATGGTTCCGAGTTTAAACCCTGCCCGCCAGTCCCTCGCTGTCATGCAATAGGTTTTCTGCTCGTCATGCAGACCTATAACGTAAAAACTAGCTACTGTTCTCCACTGCCCACAGGTTGCGACACCGCTAGTCAGTGTTGAGGCCCTCTATGACGATTGGTCTCGATATGACTCAGTCGTTATTGTTGGTCTCGGAAACATAACTTGGCCAAAGATCGCTAAGTCAATGCTTTGGGTTTTTTAAATCCCGAGGTTATAATACATTATGATAAAGATATTCAAGGTTTGACTAATACCCCATTATTTTTTCAGACTGATGCAGTGAAAGGTGGTGGCCAAACACATGCTGCATTAGCATCTGACGGCAGCAAATCCTACTCTGGAAAATCCAAGCGCACACCAAGTCCACTGCGAAAAGTACGCTCCGAGATGAATAAGTCACACAACAGCGACCCCACTTTAAACCAGATAGCTAGGGGGAGCCCCACCCTGGGATTTCGACCTCGCAGCCTGACTTTCAGCTTCACCAGCCGCTACAGATCCCGGAGACGGCGCATGTCTCTGGGTTGCAGGAGTGGCGACAAGTCAAGCTCCATCACCCACTCCACGCAGCTTTCCTTCTTGGACTTCGTAGACCTTTTCAAATCTTTTGGTCTGCGATGCCGCAAAGATCTCAAGGAACTCTTTGATCAGGTGTCTTCCAGCAAGAAGCCTCATGTGGAAGAGGCACCAACGTCTTTTGATACAACCAGCCAGGCTCCCACCAATGATAATATTTGTAAGTAGCCTTTTTCCTTTAGTTACTTTTCACTCTCATAAGTCGTATATTAAAATAGTAAGATATAGAAGGCATGTGCATAGCCAGAAGGAGGTGGGGGTTCAAACCCCACCCCTGAAATGAAATCCCCCCCCCCCCCCCGCTTGGACGGGGATTGGAATTTAGTGACTGATTTTTTGCTTTGATTCTGTTTTTTTTTCAGTGATATTTTAATACTAAACTATCACTTGCCCCGGCACAGCTAAGAGGGTTTTGAGTTTAAAACTCCCTACCAGGGGGTTTTGCGGTGAAATCCCCCTCTTCTATAAAACGAAACCAAAAAAAAAGAGAATGCAAACGACAATCCCCAAATTCCAAGGGCATAGTGGGGGCGGGACGAATTTTAGTATAGAATTCACACAATTTGTATACGAATCTATTACTTATGTTAATAATATATAATAATTATTTATATTTCAACCTATTTTTTTATTATTTCGCCATCCCTCTCTAGTATGTTGACCGATTTGGTGGGGTCGGGAGAGGGCGATGGTATCAATCCCGTCCCTCCCCATATACTTTCGAGTGGGGGGGGGGCGGTCCAATTTATTTGTAGAAATCGCAGCTTGCAAACAGAATCAATTAAATATCTACATGATTAAAACTTGTTATTGATATTTTAACCGATCTTTATATTATGTCGTTCCCTGTTTGACGATGGGGGGGGGGGGGTGGGGCGAATACCTCTACTTCCCTTCCCACCTAAACCCTTTGAGTGGGGGGGGGGGCGGTCCTACTTTTATGGAGAAATCATAGTTTGTGAACAAAATTAGTTGAATTAATATATAAATTTTATATTATTTCGCTCCCGTTCTGGTATCTTGGCCGATTCGGTGGGGTTGGGGGGAGGGTGATTGCATATACTGCCCTCCCCACTCTAGCCCTCTGAGGGGGGGGGGCGGTCCTATTTTTATGGAGAATCATAGTTTGTGAACAAAATTAGTTGAATATCTATATAATATAAAGTTTTGATATGTGAACTCATTGTATATTATGTCGTACCACACTCTAATCTCAAATTTTATCATTAGTAAATTTACATGAAAAAGGGTTGTACCAGGTGGGAGGGGCGATACATGAAATCGCATTTCCCCCATCGGACAAACCAATACTTTTTCTTTTAGTATTATAGTTAAGAAATTACAAAACTTAAAAACTCTATCACTAATATAATTTATATATACTATAAATTAAATTCTTATATCGAGTCACCCTACCCCTATTCTTTAATGCCAAATGCAATCTTTAGCAGAAATTATTAAAGGAGCAAGGATTAATCGTTTTCACTCTACTGCCCCTCCCATTTCCAGAGTTTATGTAATTTCAAATGAATTTATCATAATTATTTTAAGAAAGACTTTGCATTGGAAAAGTTAGAAATCAAACGAAAGTTTTCAGTTTAAGAGTCATGATTTAGATGAGTTCTAAACCGAAGTAATAATTTCATAGTCGCCTTTTGCCAACCTTTACTCAATCTGATATTTTTCTAGTTAAATAAATTTGGGACTATAACTCACAACTTATACTTGCAGTTTATTGAATATTATTTATCGAATAATTTTTTTTTCGGCTGCGATCCTCAAAGCCAAAATCTAAATATGTGGGGTATCTTATCTTTTCAAAGAAAAAAGCGGTTTTATTTGCAATGTATTAAGGGCCTATAAATTCATATTAGAATATTTTTCAAGTACAACATTATTCAAAAGGTCCTTTTTTTAATAGAATGAATAATGAGCTTTAGGTCAGGAGAATGCGTTAAGAATGCAAGAAAACATTTTCGGCGTCGGGGCTTCGCCCGAACCCCACTGTTGAATTATCAGCTGTACTTGTCAGGAGAATGCGTTTCTGCAGTGAAGAATGCAAGAAAATGCTGAAATTGATGAACGATGAGCTGTAGAAGTCAGGAGAATATATATGTATGTATGTATGTATGCGTATGTATGTATGTATGTGTATGTGTGTGTATGTGTGTGTGTGTGCGCGCTCGTTCGTGTGTGTGTGTGTGCGCGTGCGCGCGCGCGTGTGTGTGTGTGCGTGCGCGCGCTGTACGCACGTTTATGCATAGGGTTAGGGTTTACTGGGCGTTTGGGTTTGGAAACAAATCGCCCCCCCCCCCCCCCCACTTTGAAGTTCTGGATCCGCTAGTGATTACAGTGACAGATTTTTGTGGAAGCAGCTGCCGCCCAATGCGCCGAACGAAGCGGGAGGATCTATGTAAGAATAGTGCATAACGTTTTAAAAAAAACACTTTTTAATAGCAGGATAATGCACTGTAGATCTCAGAATATGCATTTTGTTGGCCTTAATACCGGAAATAGTGCTTGGCGGAGGGGCTCCGCTACAATTTTCCACTAACTCCAGGAAGAACCTAAAGAATGAAGGGTCAGAATGTACACACATAGACACGCACGCACACATACATACACACATACATCTTTTTTTTTTGGGGGGGGTGCGAAAAAAATCCTGGCTACGCCCATGATAGAAGGTTATACTATTTAGAAATTAATGTTATGGAAATATTGATAAATAGACACCAAAAATAATTCTATTTGTTAAGGTTGGTTAGGGTTAGGGTTAGTTTCATGCTTTGTTTTTCTTTTTTTTTTTTTTTGCTGTTGTTAATTACAACATTTTATTTTTGATGAGTAAGTGGACATTTTTTCTAAAAATGTTTTTAAAATATAGATTTAGTTTCACTGATTTTGTTATATCAAATCTTATCTTAAAATACAACTCTGTTTCAGGTTCTATAACTCGAATCACACCTCAGGATCTCAAGTTAGATAGCCAGCAGAGGCACAAAATCTGTGATGCTATCGCTGTGTCCAGCATTATATCCAACTGTGCAGGTGTGGACACTAGCCACAGTTCTTACCTCACACCCTCAGAAATACATGACTTTCTTGTCAACTTCCAGGAGGAGCATTTAAATCTGGGGGAGATCGCTGAGCTGGTACGAACATTTGAGCCAGATCCTGCCATGAGAAGTCGATGCTTCATGTCCTTCGAAGGCTTTGCCAGGATGTTGATGGACAAAAACAACTACGCACATGCCTATGAAAAAAGTAGTCATACTGATGAGGCAAGTTGTCTACATTCATATTTAAAGCCATTGTTGCAATCTCTGTGCCCTTTGTAATATTTTCATTATGAAGATTAAATAACAGACATTATGTCAGTTTTTATTATGAGGAATATTTAGCAGGGATTAGACATTTCTTTTTACTTCTGAGATTATATAACTTTGTATGGTGTATCATTCCAGCTTCTTTTATATCTTTTTTTTATTTTGAATAATGGGAATATTGTATTTATTGCTATTTCATTCTCAGGGAAGTCAGTATATCACTTCCTCTTTCCTATTGTTTTATCTTTTTAAATCTTCTTTACTTTTAGCTAATTATAGCCTAGTTATAGTTTTGTTTTTATCAAGAAATCCTGAAGAAAAACAAGACAAATTAATGTTTTATGCTATTTAATGTTCAAAACAACATGTTTTATTTTAATTTGCTTTCTTGCAGGACATGGATCATCCTCTACCTCATTATTACATAGCATCATCTCATAACACTTACTTGACAGGTCATCAACTTAAGGGGGAATCATCGGTTGAATTGTATAGTCAGGTATTTTTGTTTGTACATTTGTTTGTTTAATATGTTTTTATACTTAGTCGTAGTCTATGTCTGAGAAAAGGAACATAATCATCATCATCAAACTCAATTTGAGTGAGGGCCTGAGATTCAAATCCTTTCTTTCAAAGTTTGCCCTGAAAAGAAATGCAAAATATGAACCAAGGAGACAGTGGTTTGATCTTTCCTGTGCTATAATAGCTTGTTAAGGCCTATGCAGCCTCCACCATGGGGAGGTTCAGTTTAGGAGCCTTGTGGGATCCCAGACTCTGCAGGCTTTTGGGGGTTTATCCCAGCACTCAAAACATTTTTGCCATTTCTAATGTTTGAATCATTGCCAGAACTTAAAGGCAAACGATGCTTGGTGATAGTGTTTGCCCTCCCTGAGGAACCAAGGAGTCTGTATCAGTGTTGCCAGTCACACCTATGTGACTGATTACATTTTTGCCAGGGTGCCATAGAGTTGGCTGGTGTGAGACCATGATGACAGTGTCAGTAATTGGAAAGGGGGGGTCATGCAAAGCCTATAATAAGAGTTACTGAAAAAAATGTTAGGACTATTTTTTTATTAACACTTACTGACAATATATAGTCAAGTAAGGCCACCTGTAAAGAATCATATTTGAAGTTTTTATTATTTTATAGCTCTGTGTGAGATCAAATAAATTTTTATCTTATCTTATAAAATACAGACATTACTTCATAAAAGAAGATGATTATTCTAAAGTATTCAATATGTAATTTTATTAAGTTATAATTTAAAGCTTCAAGTAACAATTATGTTTTGAATCTTGCCTGCACATATCTAGCCCTTAGCTTTTGTTTCAAAGTTTATTTCTTTCTACTCAACCAGAAATTAATCGATCTATTGATATGGAAACCTTATTCCTGGCTATTGTCTCTATTTGTCTACCTATAAGTACATAGGAGCACCACTGCTAATACGCTGATGGTTCATACTCTTTGTCTTAATAATTATACCTTTTTTGAGGGCTTTCCAAAAGATGAACTTATCTGATTCCTTTTATCCAACCATTTTTTTGTGTGGTGTTCCAGTTACCAAAATATTACTAAGGAACATGAAATCAAGGTTAATTATTGGATGCTTTGTGTAAAATCATTGTGTAAGATCATTAACTATGTCTACAGAATATCTTCATGTATGAGCAAAGTTATGTTTTAGTTTCTAAACCTTCAGGTTCTGCTGATGGGTTGTCGCTGTGTTGAATTGGACTGCTGGGATGGAGAAGATGGCATGCCAATTATTTACCACGGGCATACACTAACAACTAAAATTTCATTTAAGGTTGGTGCTGGATAGAGCCTACTCTTCTAGTGTCATTCATAACACTTAACTCTCTAAAAAGTAAAACTATTTTTTTAATGTCTTCTGTTAGCTGTAACTAGTGAATATGGAAAAAAGACAATTGAAGATTGTTTTACATTTTTCTACTTTCCATAGCTTTTTGTTTTATTTTTATTTTCTAGGGAGTGGTGGAAGCAATCAACAGGAGTGCCTTTGTTACTTCACCATATCCAATAATATTATCTATTGAGAACCATTGCTCATTACCACAGCAGCAAAAAATGGCTCAGATCTTTGTAGTATGTACTAATTTTTGTTATAAGATACTCAATTCTGCTGCAATGTCTTTGGAGTTTTGTACAAAGTTTTTGTTTCTTGTTTTTTCTAGAGTGTCTTTGGAGATAAATTAGTCACAGATTTCCTGTTTGATTCTGACTTCATTGATGATCCTGTACTGCCTTCACCAAATCAACTGAAATACAAAATTCTCATCAAAAATAAAAAATTGAAGGACAACGAAACTCTAGCTGCAACCAAAAAAGTAAGTGGGATGTAGATGTTTAAATTCTTTTCTTATGCATAAATTACGAAGATATATTAAAGAAATATATATGAAGTGAAGTAATTGAATAAAAATGGAGTTTAAAAAGTTGTATTAATGTAATGGATAAGATAACTTTGAAGTTATTATGTTTATGAAATTTATTTCGTTTGGTTTTAGATTTACACACATGCTCGAGCAAGCAGTATTCCATCTTCAGAGACAACTTCCATAAATGACTTTGATGATGATGATGATGATGATGAAGATGAGGATGATGTAACTGATGGTATTATTATAGCTAAAATTCTACTAATGATTTTTGCAACATTTCTTAATAAGTTCACTTTTTTTTTGGTTAATTGCAAAATTTGTACAATAACATCTATACTATGGTATTTCAAAAATATGTTATTATTAATTTTATATTTTAAATCAAGCTCAATTTAGATTTTTAAAAATTCAAATTCTGTAGTTTAACTAAATTGTAACATCTTCAAATAACAGCTGTTAAAGAGTTGCGTAGGTCAGTTGACAGTCAAGACAGTCCAACACCAGAACATGAAGACAAATCAAAAGGAGATCAACCCCGATCTCGGACAGATTCTATAGAAGATCTTAGAAACAGGTAGGTTATTTTTAATAGAAGATAGATTTGCATCTTAATGAATATTTAATGAATATTGTTTAACATTTGTGTATTATTGACAATATTATTGGAGTTAATTGTGAAGGAAAAAGGAAAACATTGCTTTTATATATTTATTTTATTCGTGGGCAACTCCTACAGTAAGCAAATCATTATTGAGTCTTTGGGTAGCAGCAATATATACATACTTTTAATATTGAAATCTGTGAAATGACCAAAACATGAAGAATTACTACACAAAATAAGTAGGCTTTTTAATGTCCTACTTTGAATATTAAAGTGAATTAATATTGCTCTAAAAATATTTCAGTTATGTTATAGCTAGTGAATCTTAGTACACACTCACAAAAACTGTCATTTTGTTTATGTTTCTGAGACCTCAGTTTCTTTAAGTTATAAAAGTTTCATTATAGGTAGTTCTTGTGGAACTGTTAAAAGGTATGGTACATTAGTGATAGGTTGTTGTTTTTTTTTTGTTTTTTTTAAATTATTAATTCTGTTTCAGATATGGTAGTGATCAATTTTTTAGTAAAATTTCACATCCCAAGAGTCACCCTGAATTAGACTGGCAGTTTGAAGAGGAAATAACTAGCCTCAAAGTAAATATTTTTAAAATACTATATTATGTTTATATTAATTTTTTAAAGCATTAAGATAGGGAAATACATATAGCAGAAAACCATGGGCTATGACTTTTCTTTAGATTAGAGAAATTTATTTTAAGGTAGGTCATAATGATCAAAATTTTCTAATCATATTCATAACTCATTAAAACTTGCTTTTATTAATCTAGATATTAATAATATATAGGCCTACTGGTCACCTTTATTTGTATTCAATATGAATAGTTTGCATGTGTTAATCTGGATTTTGCATAAACTTTTATTTCAGGTGCAACCTAAAGTGAAAACCAAAAAAGCTAGTCAAATTGCTAAAGAATTATCTGACCTTGTTGTATATACTCATGCTGTCAAATTTAGAGGTTTGTTTGTTCTTCTAAAAATAAATAAATAAAATAAATTATAGCTTTTATATAGTGCTACTTTCATGCTTATAGCATGCTCAGAGTGCTATGGTCCAATCTCAATTGTGGACCAGTGGGTGGAGGGGTATCTGGGAGAAGGTTTTTAGTGCTGCCTTTAGGCGCTCAATAAACACTACTCTGCTCGAGTCGAACTTCGAGCCCCCTTCATGGGTAGCCAAGTTCAAGCGTACTTAGCCTCTTGGCCAAGCTTCCACAATTAATTTGCTGGTTTGTTGTTTTTATTTTGTTAAGCTTGTTTTAAAAGGAAATAATTTTAATTAACAGGCTTAAGTATGAGCCCCAACACATCACTAAAACAAAAGAAAGTTCCATCTAGAAGGAGTATACTTACAGCTTCAATGGGAACAAGTCCTAGTACTCCAACACTGATGGCTAGTGGACTAGGTATCAGAATTTTGTTTTACAGTTTGTTTGTATTGCAATTTGCATAAAGTTTGTACAAGAAAAATGAAAACTGAAAAACTTGCTATAATATTTATGTTTTTTTTTTTCTTTTGGTTGTAGCTATTCTTTTTTCACTTTAATATTAATTGTTTTTTGTTGTTTTTTTTTCAGATAAAACTGATAGCAGCTTGCAAGTAACAATACCAAAGATGAAACGGCCAGAAGTACCCTCTTGTTATCTGGTTTCTTCTCTTAATGAAAATAAAGCTAAACAGTTATGCAGAAGAAGCCCACTTGCTACTGTTTGATATCCTTGTCAAATTATTTCTTTGATTTTAGTGTTGATTGTTAAATTTTACAGGCCCTGAAAGAAAAACTTTAAGCATGGCAAAACTTGGAAGAAAAAAAAAGAGACATTGTGGAAGCAAAGTTACTTTTTTTTTTTTCTGTATTAAAATTTTAAACTATTAATTGATGAAATTAATTGTTGATTAATTATTTAAGAAGATTTTGGTAGACTCATTAGTTTTAGGTTTTATTAAGAATCTCAAGGAAATTAATAGAAACTTTTGGAAAAAACAACATTGAATTAAAAATTATTCCCTTAAAAAACATTATTTTAATTAACTGCATATTCATTGAATTCTTGTCCTGAGTTATTTTGGGGAAAAGTTTTAGAACAGCCTCTGATCCTCTAGCTTTTTGGCATTCACTTTTGTTAATTTACAAACTTTTCTCAAGTCTATCTTTATGACACCTGAGAAGTAATTGAACTTATTTTTTGTTCACCTAAAATCCCATTAAGTTTGAAATCCCATTTGTAACATTTTCAAGAAAAGAAACGTTTTTAGCAAGTGCTTATAATTTTGTATTAAAACTGAAGAGAGTAATCCCTCCTTAACTCTAATCACTCATACTGAAAGACAGTTAATGAGAACATACCCGGCTGGAATGAGAATAGACTCTTCCAATTTCAATCCTGTGATATTTTGGGCTTTTGGCATTCAAATGGTTGCTCTCAACTATCAAACAGAAGGTAAGTTTTGAATGTTCATTTAAATTATAAATGTATAAACAGAAGCAAACTTTATTTTCAAGTTCACATTTCAATTACTTTTCAAAACCTTGGATGAATGGTCTATCATACCAAATTAGCGCAAGCAGCAAGCATCTACTAGCACACAATAAATAGCCAAGCAAATTCTGTTACACTTAATTTCCATTTAGTTAATCCATATATTCCTAATAAAAGTAAATGACCATCCCTTTTATGATTATAAAAATTATTTACAATGTGCAATGTTGTAGAAGATATAACAATATTGCTTACAATAGTATTCTGATACATTTTAAAACTTTAAGCAGTCACAAGGCAATACAATAAGTAGTAAGAAAGCATCCTAGATATGATCACCAGGACAAGAAATAGAAGAAAATACACTAATAAAATATATTTAGTTGTTACATGTTTTTATTGTCCAACTTTATTGGAATTCTCTTTATGTTGAATTATATTATGTATGAAGATTTCATTACCTTTAATGTAAGAAAACTTTCTAAGAGGCATATATAGGTTAAATACTTAACATTGAAACTATTTTTTGTATGTGTAAAAAAGGTATTTTTACTATTAACATTAGTTTGCTTCATTTTTTTAAACATTTTATTACAACTTATATGTGTGCCCAGTTAATGTCAGAAAATGAATGACAGTATCATTTCTGTCAATTTGAATGACATAATCATAATTAAAGGATATGACTTATACCTAACTTTTTTTTTTATTTAATAGGGTTAGGCACAAGGATTTGGACTTTACATTATGAAATAACAAAATATTCTTAACTACTTTATGGTCACTTATTATAATTATAACTAGTCCACCGGTGGCAAAGCATACGCCGCTATTTTGCATAGCGGGTCTTAGGCCACTGCAACCTATGGGACTGCAGTGGGCCCCCACTTTCAAAGTATCCGCACTTTCATAGGACCTGCGCTAATTCAAGGTGTATAAATTATTAAATTAAACAATTTTTTAACTTAAAACAGATTTCCCGTGCCCTCATATTGATTTACCAGGAGGTCAACAATTCTCAAAGATAGATTGAAACATTTGGTAATTTTTGATATGGAGCGGGATTTATGTAGGAAACAGAATTATTATGATATACTGTATGACTTTGCTATACGCAAGGCTCATAAAGTAATTCTGTACATAGTAAAGAATGAATAAAATGCAAAGACGAATTTATTTTCTAATACAAATTCTTAAATTTCACTTATTGTCCGCTCCCTTACCCAAACTTGTCCCAGCGAAATCCGTTTCGAGTAGGGCCTCACAATGCCCTACTATTTAGTGTTTGTAAAATGTTGGTTTGTAAAATGTTTTGGATGTTCCTTCAAAGTTGAAAATAGTTTACTTTTTAGTTCAAACCTCCTGCAAGAGGAAGGGGGATGGGAGCGGGCAGGGTTTGACAGTCCAGTGCGCAGCCATCCATAGCGATGTGTGAATACCCACGTGTTCTACCCCCCCCCCCCTCTTGTTATTTCGTGGGATGACTCCGCAGAAATAAGAGAGTGATCTTACCTTTAATTCTTGTTTAAACTCTTGAGGGAAGAAGAGAATTATATATATAGATATTTATTCCCCTTCTTTACTCATTTATACAAAGGGGTCATCATTTCAATAAGAGCTCATGATAAAATATGATACTTAAACAACATTCTATGGGAGCAGGAACTTTTTTTTTTATTCTGGAGTTTGGATATAATTCATACGTAGAGCATAAGTATATCATCTTTAATATAACAATACTTAATCGATGTTATTAATTTCTAGTCAGAATTAAATTAATAAGAAATATTTATAAATTTTTTTTTGTTTTTTCTTCTAGATGTAGCAATGTCTTTGAACACTGCCATGTTTGAACAAAATGGACGAAGTGGCTACATTCTGAAGCCATCTGTCATGTGGGATAAAACTCATGTCATGTTTAACCGTTTCAATCCTTGGGACAAAGAGTTTGATGGTTTGCATACCACAATCTTAACACTACAGGTGAGTGAAACAAAGGGAGATTATCTAAAATCACATGACTTGTAAATGACAGTTTCAGCTACAGTTTTACTGCTTCTAGATCCACATAATGCTTTTTGTCTTTCAATATTTCTCTGCTCATATCATCCAAACATAATGCAAATAAAAGGTAAGCATTGTGACAACCTGCTGATCTAAAGCCAATGCTAATCTGATTTTTTGTCCTAAATGAGAACACTTTTAATTGACTGCATAAAAATTAAATCTCTAAAAAGAAAATTCTTAGATAAAGTGTCAATGCTGTAAAAGAACTGCTAAATAATCCTTTTTATATTTGATTAGATCATTTCAGGACAGTATGTCAGTCAACATTACTCTACCAATGTTCAAGTGGAAGTAGAAGTTATTGGTATTCCAGTGGACTGTGCCAAACAGAAAACCAAAGTTGTGCCAAAGAATGCTCTCAACCCAATATGGAATGATATCTTCACTTTTCAGGTTTGTTTTATAAAAATTTCTAAACAATTTTGCATTTACTGGGATGTATATCTATTTTTCAGCAAAATTGTCAGGAAGGGCAAAAAATAAAAAGTTTGAAACTAATTATGCCATTTATAAATGTTTGAAAAATCTTCATTACTGCAAGGCAAGGAGAACAATTATCATCAGAGAACTAAATGCAAAAGGAGAACAGTTATCATCAGAGAACTAAATGCAAAAGGAGAACAATTATCATCAGAGAACTAAATGCAAAAGGAGAACAGTTATCATCAGAGAACTAAATGCAAAAGGAGAACAGTTATCATCAGGGAATTATATGCAAAAGGAGAACAGTTATCATCAGAGAACTAAATGCAAAAGGAGAACAGTTATCATCAGAGAACTAAATGCAAAAGGAGAACAGTTATCATCAGAGAACTAAATGCAAAAGGAGAACAGTTATCATCAGAGAACTAAATGCAAAAGGAGAACAGTTATCATCAGGGAATTATATGCAAAAGGAGAACAGTTATCATCAGAGAACTAAATGCAAAAGGAGAACAGTTATCATCAGAGAACTAAATGCAAAAGGAGAACAGTTATCATCAGAGAACTAAATGCAAAAGGAGAACAGTTATCATCAGAGAACTAAATGCAAAAGGAGAACAGTTATCATCAGAGAACTAAATGCAAAAGGAGAACAGTTATCATCAGAGAACTAAATGCAAAAGGAGAACAGTTATCATCAGAGAACTAAATGCAAAAGGAGAACAGTTATCATCAGGGAATTATATGCAAAAGGAGAACAGTTATCATCAGAGAACTAAATGCAAAAGGAGAACAGTTATCATCAGAGAACTAAATGCAAAAGGAGAACAGTTATCATCAGAGAACTAAATGCAAAAGGAGAACAGTTATCATCAGAGAACTAAATGCAAAAGGAGAACAGTTATCATCAGGGAATTATATGCAAAAGGAGAACAGTTATCATCAGAGAACTAAATGCAAAAGGAGAACAGTTATCATCAGAGAACTAAATGCAAAAGGAGAACAGTTATCATCAGAGAACTAAATGCAAAAGGAGAACAGTTATCATCAGAGAACTAAATGCAAAAGGAGAACAGTTATCATCAGAGAACTAAATGCAAAAGGAGAACAGTTATCATCAGAGAACTAAATGCAAAAGGAGAACAGTTATCATCAGAGAACTAAATGCAAAAGGAGAACAGTTATCATCAGAGAACTAAATGCAAAAGGAGAACAGTTATCATCAGAGAACTAAATGCAAAAGGAGAACAGTTATCATCAGAGAACTAAATGCAAAAGGAGAACAGTTATCATCAGAGAACTAAATGCAAAAGGAGAACAGTTATCATCAGAGAACTAAATGCAAAAGGAGAACAGTTATCATCAGAGAACTAAATGCAAAAGGAGAACAGTTTTCATCAGAGAACTAAATGCAGTCTACAAACTAAGAGCTAAAGCAGGTAACACTGCAACAGACCCAACTACCCATACCTCGTTTGCAGTCAGCTTTTCAAAGCAAAGATTGGATTTTATAGCCATCTTAGAGTTGATGGAAATCACTTTGTGAAATATATTTAGTTTTGTATTTAGAATATTTTTAAATATATCATAAACAGAAAGTCATGTTTAAAATACCTTTTTTTTTTTAAATATGACATTCATTTTGAATACTGGTAGCTTACTTAAAAAGCAAACTATATTTTCTTTCTAAATCTTCCAGCTTTATTTGCATATTGTACTGATTTGATTCTACTCCTTTTAGCATTGAAATATTGAATAATTAGTGAGTTTTAACCATTATAATATAATTTATAGGCATCTTCTTTTAAGAAATATTTGCATTTTTTAAAGAGTAGTAACTGAGACTAAAAATGTTTTAGCTTTCCTTTTTTCATAAATGAATCAAATATTTCAAATGTTTGATTTATTTTCAGGTTCTTTTTGCAGACCTAGCTTTTATTAGATTTGTTGTCATTGATGCCAGCACTAGTCATCTGGTCACACAGAGAGTGATTCCTCTAAAATGTCTTCGGCCAGGCTATCGACATGTACGGTTGCGAAATGGATCAGGTCAGCCCCAAGAGTTGTCTACCTTATTTGTTTACAGCAAACATGAAGAAGAGCTTCTAGAGACCAGAAATGGGTTGGAAAATTTCAGTGTTTCTACCTCCAAGAGAATGTCCATTTTTTCTAAAGTCAGAGAACTCTCTGATACAAGTAAACAAGATTCCAAAGAGGTATTCCTTTTGTTTATATTATTGGGACATTAAAGGGTCTTTATTTATTTTTTTTGTTTGAACATGCTAATTTCTTTTTCTTCTTTTTTTTTTTTTTTTTCAATAGCAGGTGCCCAATACAGCTGGTACTAAACTGAAACGCAGAATGTTTTTTATTAGTGTCTTTGGAGTTACTGCCCCTGATGAATACATTATACTGAAGGTTACACAAGACTCTACTGTAGCTGACACTATAGCTCAAGTAAGTATATAAAGTGCTTGTGTATTAAATGTTATGAATACTCCATTTTTTAGCGTTATTTTTACCCTTACAGCAAGAGCTATAGACATCTACCATAACATTTACATAGACATTTTAGAGCTTTATTTAATATATGGTACCGGTATATAATTTAAATTTGTTTAAAAATTAAATAGTAAACTAAAATGCTTGCTATAATATACTGATTTCTAGAAAAATCTCTAGGAGTTCTATTGATAGGAGGCCTAAAGCTGAAGATCTATTTTTGTTATGAAAAATGTTTTTTTTTTTTTTTTTTTTTTTTTTTTTAGCTCATTGCAATCTATTTATTGCTTCTTTTTGTTCTATGATAATTGGCTTACTTTTTTATTCATGAAATGATTTGTGTATTTTTTTGCTGTATTATTTAATGTGTGTACTACTATAGGCATTGACAAAAGTTGGTCGACTGGATGAAAAAATTGCTGATTATGTTCTGGTTGAAGATGTGCAAAGTGGTTGGGAAAAGAAAGACCAGGAGAAAGCTAGTTGTCAGAGAATACTGGATGTTGGAGAGAAAGTGTTAGCTGCTCAGAACAAATGGAAAGGTGCTGGAAAGTTCATCTTGAGAAAACTCAGTGATGTAAGTAGATGGCTTGTTATTTATGTTGATACAAAACTAAGTACTGTACGTGACAAAAATGTAATTTCATATAGATTTACTATATATTGATATATTTGTACTAAAAAATGAATACATTAATAAAGATTCACTAGATAGTTATATAGCTTTTTACAAATCAAAGTAGTTCATAATTAACAGATTTATATTACACAATAAGATTTCTATATCAATAAAATGTAACAACAAAATGTTTTTCAGGATCCAAGCAGTAGAGCATGGATGACAACTATGTTAAAAGAACAAAAGGTTTGATATTTTTAAGAATATTTCATTTCATTCATAAAAGGAAGATTGCAAATCAACATTGATATTTAATACAAGACTAAGGTTATTGTTTCTAAAGCCTAGATGTATATCAAGTACTAAATATTAAGTGTGTGTGTGTGTGTCTATACATTTCAGCGTCAAATGGAAGAATTCAGTACAACAGATTGGGAGGGAGAAGAGCATATGTTCTTAGTTTGTGTTTTCAATGTTTCCCCTGACCAGCCATACACCATTTTCAAAGCTCCTGTAACGAGTACAGCTCAAGATATTATTACACAGGTACTGCTTCAGTCAGTTTTACTCTTTAGTGAATCTCTAATGCACACTTGTAAGTGTGAATGAATCTCTAATGCACACTTGTCAGTGTGAGTGAATCCAATGCACAAAGTTGTTTGCTTTATTGAGATTGACATTTGTTTCTTTTTCAAGGCTATGAAGAAAGCTCATAGAGCTAACACAGAAGACCCTCGAGACTTTGTTCTGCTTGAGGAAGTCAGCGAGTTACATCAGTCCAGCTCATCAAAGAAATTGGGAGGTGAGAAAAGTGATACTTCAAGAACTCTTGCTGATGATGAAAATGTGTACCAAGCCCAAAATGACTGGAGAACTGCAGCTGGTAGATTTGTTTTGATGAACAGATCAGAGATTAGCATGGATGAAGAGGTGGGTATCTCTCTCTATATGTCTATCCCATGACATGGATGAAGAGGTGGGTCTCTCTCTCTCTCTCTCTGCCTATATATATATATATATATATATATTTATATATAATCCCTGGCATGGATCAAAAGATGAGTATCTCTCTCTCCCTCTGTATATATAAATATATATATATATATATATATATATTTATATATATATATATATATCTTGTCCCTGGCATGGATGAAGAAGTGGGTTTATCTCTCTATAACTAGTCCCTTCTCTACAAAACTTGTTTTAAACAAAGATCTATTGCATTAAGAATCCTGGAAAATTTGATACCACATGATAAAATCTAATACTGAGATCTAATGAAAAATTGACTCAGCTATGTTCACCAATGAAACAGTGTCTTTGTCTAGAGGATATATTATACAAACCATTTCAGTTTGATTCATAACCTGGGAGTATATAAACAAGGGATATAACTATCATACCAAAATATCAACAAAGTAAAATATTCACTCTCGCCATACGCCTCCTGACAACATCTAACTAAGGCATATAAATGTGTTACAAGGAGACCATCCCCAGCATACAAAAAAAAACTAAAAAATTATGCTGCATACCAGTGCATTGTGATTCTATATCACTTGTATAGGTTCTTTATCCATAGCCTATTCTATGAGAGGAAAAAATTATCTTGGGAGAACTACAATGCAGCTGATTCAAATAAGCAACAAAGTATTTTTAGTTTTGCAAATCTATCTTGTTATAATTAAATAGCTAAATATTTAAACCTGGTCATTGACATGAGTTATATTTTGTTTTCAGGACAAAAAACGTCTCAGTAAAGGATCCATTTCAAAAGGCAGCAATTTCTCTAAAAGATTTGGATCTAAACGCCTTTCACGCAATACAACTCCAGGAGAGAAACTTCTTGCTTATCCACAACCTGGTAAGTTATTCAGCATTGAAATAAAGCATGTAATCCATTCATGTTTTAACATATATTTGTAAGGCAATGTTTTAAGTAGCAATGTACTTACTTACTTACTTACTTAGGTCCTCCCGCACATTGGGCGGCAAGCTGTCTCCACAATGTAACAAATCTTTAAAAATTCTAAGTAAAATGTTACAGTTAACCAGATAAATAGCTTATTTATTTCCAAAATTATTTTTCTATTTCAGAAACATTTCACAGATCCATCAGTTTCCCATCTCAAGTGAATAGTACATCAATTGTTTCCAAGGCTACAGCTCCTTCACCCACACTATCCCCAGCTCCTCCAGAAAGATCAGGACCTTTCAGAATCTCAAAAAAGATATCAAAACTTAGTTTCAAACTCAACAAATGACCTTTTCTATTAACAGATATCAAATTTAATCAATGGGTCTATATGGAAGTTAATTTGAATAAGTGACAACCTGTTTTCATTTCATGAAAAGTGTTGAGAAAAACAGTCCTCCTGTGTCTAATCAAAATGAGACTACCCAACAAAAAACTCAATGTGACTAAACTGTTATTTATCTATCCTGGGCCTTCAGATATATCTATATACCTACTGTGAAGTAAGTGCCAAAATGAAGCTACTACTATACATTGTGAGCAAAACATTTTCAGTTTTCAGTGGATTACGTTTTCTGAATAAAGGAGATCAACTTTTTGTTAGATAGACTGTGAACACATTTATTTGGTTTTATAGTTTGTATTCATCAATTAGTTTCCACTTTTAGATCTTTAAATATTATTTATTACTATATGCTAGTACTGGTATTACATTATTGATATGTAGACATTAACACTTAATGTTCTCATCAATAATACACAATTGTCTTTAGGATTTACACATCATATCTTAAATGTTTGAACTGTGATATAATCAAAGGGAATCTGAAGTGCCAATTATTCCTTCTGTTGGACTAAACAGTTTCTATAGAGCCACAATGGATAAATCAGATTCTCCAAAGTGTGAGGAAATATATTTGGTGTATAAATTGTATATATACATAACATGGTCAGATTTTTATCTGTTTGTTTCTTTATAATGATTGTATTAATATAGTCAATGGACACTGCTCCACAATAAAGCAATGAGTTCTGTAGGCTACAGTTTGTCTTTTGAGACCTTTGTTTTTTTTTATCCATCACATGCTTGGTAGATCAAAAAACAAAAACCAAGGTGCATGAAGTTTCTCTAAAGTTTGTGATTGAGTATGCCTTATAGTCAAATATTTATGCATATTTAAATGATATTGTTTAAAAGGATGGACACATGTAGTTTATTATAATTATAGCCTATTGTTGTTGTTGTTTTTTTGTGTCATTCCAACTGACATTCAGTTGTTTTAAAGAGTCTGTAAATGTGTTTGATTTTGTCCTCATGTATACTCCCACAATGCCCACGTTAAACCTCATCCAATACAATTTTATGGATGAATTTTAAATACAACATTTGTAATTACCCCAACTATATATATTTCTTTGTGTTAGTAAGTATTGTACTTTAATAAAGATATGTTGTTTTGTTTAACTACTGGCTGCTTAGAGTTGATTTTATTGATAAGTTTACAGTGTAATATATAGTCTCTTAGGGTTGATGTGTTAAGTAGTAAACATAATTTATACAAAGCATCATACAGAAGTATGTGATGCACAGCTCCTTTGAGTTATAAATGTATTTCATATTGATTTTTTATCTGTAGGTTTTCAGTTTCTTTACAAAGCAACATAATGTACTTATCTAGCACAAGAACCTGTATTGATATGGTACCTTTTTTTTTACTACAATTTTATATCACATCTAAAGCATGACTGCCTAGTCATGTGGTATGCACACTAGACTGTTGTTAATTTGTCTTGATGGTCCTGGGTTCATATTGTGCCTATTGCCATCCCCCATCATTCTGACGGGGTTTGGACTAGGAAGTAGAATATCTTCAAGTCTGAAGGAACATCTGAAACATTTAAATCATTTTACAAACAAAGCATGCTCAGTGCATCCAGCCCAATCTCTTTCGTGGACATTTGGGGAAAGAAGTATCTAGGAGAAAGTTTCTGTGCTGTTTTTAGGCACTTAGCAAGCACAACTCTCGAGTCGGGATTCCAATTGGAGCTACCTTGTTAGGTTGCATAACAGTTTTTGCCAGTAATCCACTCATCAAACTTTAAAGAGGCAATGATCTACTTGTTAATGTAATAGTAGAAATACTAGATGTAGAAATACTATATTAATAAACAGACTAGCTGTTACTGTGTGAAATGCTACTAAATTATTATCCTTTCTTTTACGTTTACTTGAAGTTAGATTTAGAAATAAATGACATAAATTTCATTTAGTTAAAAATCTCAAGACAATTTTTTGAGAAATATAAATGATGCTATATTGTTTATTTATCAATGGCATTGAATAGAGCAGATCAGTAATTATACAAAATAATGAACTCCTGGTCTTTACAGTATGGTGTCTGGCATTAGAGTCGATGTTTTAGACTTTTAACTGCCCTACTGAAAATTAAAATGCTATTGACAAATAATTTTTTTTTCCTAGAATACACATCAATTAATTTTCTTCTAAAACCTACTGTAATCAACCCTAAACATCTAATGTTGAGATTCATTATTAGTACATTTATATATATTAAATCTCATTAGATTTGAAATAATGATTGTAATTAGATTTTCAATTAGATTTATTTCACAATAAAGGAGACATCATGTTCAGCTGTGAACTAAAACTAATTTTTAAAAAGCCTAATAAATTTAAAATATATATATATATTAATTTTTTTTTTGTAAAAATATGTGCTAATGTCTTTCAGTCTTTTGGACACATTGTTTTAAAACATTAAATGTGCACTATTTGTGCAGAAGACATCTTTTTTATGATTAGTTAACTGGTGCTTTGTTTTTGAAGTTAGATTTCTCTATACTAAAAACTAAAATGAAAAAAAAGCCTTTCTTTATTTCAAAAAGAAAAGAAGACTACTGGTAAAGTGCTTAATAAAGAACAATTATTTGTATTTCACACAGGGATGATTAATTAATTTATCAGCTGTAGCAAAAGAGAATCCCAACAAAGATCTTTCTGATAGAGAAGATAAGTCTGACACAGAAGACATCATACTAAAAAAGTAGATATGCTTATCTACTACTTTTAAACATTTATTCTAGAAAAATTAATTCATAAAAATAATTTATATCTATAATTTGACTCTTTTTTTCACTAAATGCTCTATTCCGTTTCCATGTAAGGTATTGATAAAGAACACAAAAGATGTTCATTCTTACTACTGGATTTAGTCCAGACCTTGATCATGTTAATGAAACCTATGAACAGGACAAATGTGTTCAGCACATTGTTATTCAGAAAGTGCAATATCTGTACCTAATTTATGTGTGCACAAGCACACAAGTATTTCTTATTATACTTTACATATGTGTTATGAAACATGTGTCAATATTTGTACATTGCTAGACATCCACAATACTTACCCCTCTCTTACATTCCTTCACAATTTGTATGTCAAATCATTATCTCCCCCCCCCCCTTTTTTTTTTATCTACTCATCATTTCCCCATTTTATGTGTTATTTTATTTTTTAAATACTTTTTAATACTAATTATCATTTCAAAATATCTTTTGTAACTGTAAATATATTTTTTTACATTAATTTCCAAGAATCACACCCTAAGAAAAACCATATGCTTTTTTTGCTCATTTCAGTGAAATATACAGATAAATAATTCAAGAATTCCATAAGAATGAATGAAGACATTATTACTTTTATTGATCGTAAGCAATTCTATCTTCATTTTATGTTTGCAGTAATATGTACAGAAGAACACCACTCATTTCCATTTTTATGTTGGATGATGGCTTCTCTTATTTAAAAAAACCAAAAGGTATAACATCAAAATATAATTAATTTACAACTGATATGTGTTTGGGTTACTAGAATGTGGCATGGGAAAGTTATAGCTCAATAACAAATGTAAATGTAGAACTATTTTTTTAAAAGCCATAGAGACTGTATCAATAAATGAAGGTATAGTTAATGTGTGCAAGTTACTTCTCTGACCACTGGGTTTTTTTTAGTGCATACGTGGTCTACAGTTTTCACATAGAGAATAGTGTTTTAAATGTATCAGCATCTACTTTTTGTATATTATTTAGTATTTTAGACTATTTAGTTGTTGTTTTTTTCTCCATTTTAGATGTGAAAATCAAAACAAGATTGAGCCCATATTGCCTTTAATGTAACAAACTTTCAGCTGAATTGAATGATTGATGGTGAACAAATAATTCTATCACTTATATTGTTAAGAGAAAAACAAACTTACTGGAAATAATAAGAAGAATTATTTTCCATTCCATTGCAACATACAAACACATTGGCCATCAAACTAATTGTACACAAACTTGTGACAGCTATAATAAATTTCTACTTTGATGATGTAGCCAACATATATGTTGACTTATAAGTTCATGAGAACAAAGTATTTTTTTAAGAGTTTGAAAGTGATAACAGTAAAACTGAGCAAAAACACTTTTGTGATACTGCGGCACTGTCAATATAATTGTACTGCATTCTTGATTTTGTTGTATCTTTTTTAATAATGAATGCTTGTGTTTTCCTAATTTAAATATTGTATAGGAAACTTGGTTGTAAAAAAAAAAAAGTTTTGTTATTTGTAACATTAAAAGTTTTAAAAAAAAATTACAAGGAATATATGAATAAAGTGTTGACCTTTTTAACACTAAAATGCTTCCACTATTATTACCATGACAACAGAAAACATAATTTATGATAAACACTTCAATATTTTCATAAGGGCATCAACTTGCGCAAACTCGTTTCAATGAAAATATTTGTCGAGGAACACCTGGCAAAAAAAGGTAAAGAATACTGTTTCAAATAATCTGTGCTCTTTCTGTTCAATTATATTTCACACTTTTCCTACATAATATTGAGATTTTTTACAATTGAATAGCAAATATTTGAATTATAAAAATTAAATGTACAAACCTTCTTGTATAGTAAGTATTGTATCTACTGTGAATACATTACAGCTTCTCACATAATTCACAAATGTGTCTAAACTACCACCAACTCCAAAATAATATGTTTTAGCTGCAACCAAGCTTCATAAAAATTTAAGAAAAATTACATACAAGGATGCAAGTGTTCCACACAAACTTGTTAGAGAGCCTAAAGGTCCCACTTCCACACAAACTTGTTAGAGAGCCTAAAGGTCCCACTTCCACATAAACTTGTTAAAGAGCCTAAAGGTCCCAATTCCACACAAACTTGTTAGAGAGCCTAAAGGTCCCACTTCCACACAAACTTGTTAGAGAGCCTAAAGGTCCCACTTCCACAAAAAAATTTTAGAGAACCTATAGGTCCCACTTCACTACACCCAAGCTCACACATAAATCACATTAACACTTCAATTAATTTGGATCCCAAACAATTACAGGAACTCACTTTAAAATCTTTAGTGAAAAGATTATTTGTACATGTGTACTGAGTCTTTAAAACAAAAGGACACTCCGTTGGAAGACTATAAGTAGATTTAGCATGTAAGAATATATTTTAAGCATACAGTAAACACGTTTAAATTCATAAAAGTATGTACCCTGAACAGTAACACATGGCATAATAGATTTTAATTTTGTTTTATAAATAATGTGTAGGAATGAACATATATACAAATATCATGGGCGTAGCCGGGGGGGGGGGGGGAGGGGCGGGGGGTCAAACCCCGCAGGGGAGGGATCAGGATCCGAATTTAGTAACTGATTTTTTGCTTTGATTTAGTTTATTTTATTTGAGATTTTAATACTAAACCATCTCTTGCCCCATCACAGCCAAGGGTTTTTGAGTTTAAAACCCCTACCAGAGGGTTTTGAGTTTAAGACCCTCTAACAGGGGGTTTTGAGTCCTACCAGGGGGTTTTGATTTTAAAACCTTTACCAGGGGTTTTAGCAGTAAAATCCACCTCTTCAATAGCACACAAACAAAAAAAATGCAAACGACAATCCCCAAATTTCAAGAGCACAGTTAAGTAAGATTTTGATTTTAAAACCCCCTCCGAAATTTACGATAAACCCCCTCTTCAATATAAAAAAGCAAATTACACTCTCAAAATTTTGAAGGGTTTTGAGTTTACCCCCACCTCGTCAGTAGGGTTTGAAGCTAAAAAATACCTCTTCAATATATAAAAAAGCTAATTACTCACTCAAAATGTTATGAGCTAAATGGAATTTAATTCTGTTTTGAGTTTAAGCCCCCCTTCAGCGGCATTTGAAGCTAAAAAATACCTCTTTAATATTAAAAACAAAGCAAATTATACACTCATAAACCTATGAGCATAGTCAAAGGGGTTTTGAGTTTAAACTCCCCTCCAGTGGATTTTAAAGCTAAAAAATACATTTTCAATATAAAAAAAAAAAAAAAATACACACTCTAAAATCTATCAGCGTAGCCAATGGGGTTTTGAGTTTAAATCCCCCACAAGCGGGGTTTGAAGCTAAAAAATACATCTTCAATATAAAAAAAAAAAACCCAGATGGTTTTGAGTTTAAAATCCCCTTACAGAGCGTTTTGAGGTGGAAAACCTCTATCTTCAATATTATTCTAAAGCAAATTACAATTACCAAATTCTATGACCTTAGCTAAATGGGGTTTTGAGTTAAAAAAAAACAACTCCAGAGATTTTTTAGTTTAAAACCCCCAACAGATGATTTTGACGATAAAACTTCCCTTTTCGATATAAAATCTAAAGCAAACTACAGTCACCTAATTCCAGGAGCATATTCAAGAGAGGTTACACATTTTTACCAGTGGCGGGGCTCCAATAATAAAATGCAGTAAACAGTCATCTGCAAAATTGAAAAACACTAAATGTGGCTCAACAAATATGGCTAAGACATATTTTAGGAGTAAGTTATAGAGATCGGGTCTAAATCAAGGAAATCCTATGCCGAACTGGGAGTCGACCCCTTAGTAAGATTGCGACAAAGTTTCTCATGAGGTTTGCGGGACATGTTCTCAGACAAAATGAATTACGCATAATAAGAGTTGCGATGACAATCCTATTAAGTACAACTTGGCCCCACACATTCATGGAGGTCCTTATGGTAGGTAGGAAGAGGCTTCAGACATTACCAGTGACAGATTTTTGTGGAAACAGATTGGCGGCAAATGTGCCGAACGGCGCGGGAAGCGCATTAGGTTTTTGAAATAAAACTTTTTAATAGCAGGAAAATGCACTGTATATACTTCAGAATATGCATTTTGTTGGCTTTCAATACCAGAAATAGTGCTCCTAGCGCTTCCCCAGACCCCCTTGCTGGCAATGGCGGGGAGTCTACAGTTTTTCCACTAACTCCAGAAAGAAATTCTAGGGCACAGTAAACGTCTTCCGAAAGAATGAAGAGTCAGAATATAATAAAGATTATGTTCACACACACACACACATACATACATATAAATATTTTTTTTTTCGAATTTGTCATAATTCTGCACAAACAATTTAGTTAATAGGTTGTTTTTTGTTGTTGTTTTTTTGTAATGACTTATGCAAGACGATATGACAATTTAACAAATGTGACCTAATTCTGATATTTTAAGTATATCGCTGATCTTTATAGAATTTTCTTACAAACATTTAATTCAAATCACTTTTCAACAAAAGGATACATTACGCCATCATCAGTAAGGGACATGCTAAATATGTCATGAAGTTTGGAATAATTCTCAGGATTGTAGATTGTTTCTGCAGTTAATATAACATCATACCTAAAAATAGTTTTGAAAATTTTTTTAATATCATTATATAAATCCAAGGTATATAGATATACTCATTCAATTTTTTTGGGTTATAAGCTAACAAATAAAAAAGTGTTTTAAAAAATAGCTATTTTACATTAAATCCTTTTTCTCTGATAATTTCAAATTTTCACTACAATATATAGTGAAAATGAAATCTCAATAAATTTAAATAATATAAATGATTCACAATAGATTATGGCATTTTCAACAATTAATAGAGATTATACCTGAGTTTTTGTTCTGTTGCTATCTGGTTAAAACCGCTCCAGTCACCAGCGAAATAGCGACAACACTGTTCTGTACAATTTCTTATTACATTGGGTTGAGTTAGTAGTTTTAAGACATCTATATTCTTGAAAGTAAAGAATTAAAAACAGACATCTAATATTGTTTTAAAATAAAAAATAAAAATAATACAAAAAAAATGGCTTGGTCGTATTGGTTAAATTTAACAAGGGAAAAAATAATGTCCTAAGACAAAACAAAAAAATGAAAAAGATTTTACACAACATCAAACTAAATTACCAACTTTCAGATTAGTACAACTTTAAGTGCCAGTGAATAACTGTATAGAGATGTTTGCTAAACATTACTAAATCAATATGAAAACAAAGATCAATTGTGTTATGAAGCTTTCCTCAACTAGAAAAAAAAAGAAAACCTACAATGAACAAAAATTGTATCTGTTCAGAGTTAGTTTTGGCTATCAATGCAGAAAAGAGATTCTTATATATGCTGGTTTGAAAGCACAGGAAACTGGGTAGTGAAGGCAGGACTTATGTTTAGAATGGTGTGATAGTTTTACAAAAGAAAAATTGGGGGGGGGGGGGGGGGGGGAGGTTGTTTCCATCTTATTGAAAGCCTATATTTATTTGAAAGCTAAATCCTAAAGCCAAAAATATTTTTCCATCTGGCTTCTTGCAATGTCTTAATTCAGGTGAGATTTTTTAAAATTAAGAATTACAAGATTAATACACTCCAAATTTCACTTCTGCTCCCAGAGGTATATAATCTCTTCTGGCACTTCTAAGAGTCATGAGTTCGAATTCAGGTCATTCCCCTCGCTGTTATCAGCAGTACAACTCTTGGCTGGCTTGGTCATGTTCACAGAATGCCACAAGGTCAACTCTCACAAGGCATTCTTTATGGTGATCTAATAGAAGGCAGGAGAGCTGATGGTCACCCACTTTTAAAGTATACTGATGTATGCAAGCGCAACATTAAGCTCTTCAAAATCCCATATAACAGTTGGGAAAAAGAGGTACTGGATTGATCTGCAGGGATAGCAAGCATAAAGAAAGGGTCCTGGATTGCAGATGGCATACAAACCAAAGTAAAAAGATATAAAATGCCACAAAGCTTAAGAAGCCAAATGTTTTATTTTGGAAACTCTTTAAAACATGAATGTACAAAAAATTTTAATGAAATACAAAATCCTTAAATTTTTGTAGTACAAAGATAAGAGTACTAATAATCTTCTATTATGGGAAAGAAAAAAAAACTCTAAACAAGTATTTTTCAAAAAAAAGTTTTGAACTTACATAATCTTGAAAATCCACTCTTTTTGCACCAGCCTTTAAGCTGTACAGCCCTGGTAATCCAGCACCACAACCAAGCTTTTTATTGATTGAATTGTAAAAAAAAACATCAATTTCTCACTTGTCAGATAAATTTCTTGATATTAAAAATTCTAAATAGAAAATCAGATAAAACTTTAAAATAAATACACCTTTGAATGTCTGATTAATGTGAATGTGGTTTGTTTTTTTCTAGACTTGGCTAAATAACTGTTAGCAATTAAATTATCAAATTTTAAAACTTGTTGGTTTCAGTTCACACCTAGTCTAAACATAGACCTTGAATGACTCTTCTGTTAAAAAAAAACTTCCATTAACAAATATTAATTTAAACCTGAGTACTTTAAATCTACTGGGAAGGAAGTTCATTCATGACTTTAAAATAGTAGTGAGACTTGCAACTTCTTTATTTCTAATAACAATAGTGTCCTTGCCTTTTTTACAAATATGGTTTACTTTAGAAAAGTATAGTACTGATACCCAACAAGGGTACTTTCCTTGTATTAAAAAATAACTCCCAGGTAATGCTTCTCAGCTTCATTGTGGCACTTGGGTGGAAACAGTCATTAGAGGAGACTATTAGGCCAATAGGGAAGCAAAAAAAGAACCCCTGTTGGGGTGTCTTGTATCACAAACATGACTGACCTCTAAAACAACTTTTCCTTTAACCTCCAAAATGTGTCTAGACTCAGAAGATGATAAATATTTCACTAAATCAATGCCACACTCCCATATCTTGAGACCACCTTCAAAGTAGAACAAAAGCAATTTAGTAATTAAGTGTTTGAAGTACATTATTTTAATAATTGGATGAGGAGTTCATTGTTTTGGGTGAACAGAGGAAAGGTTTGATTCTTATGATTTATAATCAAATAAAAATTTCTTTCAGATTTTATTTTAGTTCTGGATTCTTGTCTTTTGAAAGAACTCCCCTCCCCATTTTCCTTAAAAAATATCTAAAGAGTGATAACTAACTAGATTATCCTGGAATCCCCAACTAAATTATCTTATCCTGGAATCCCCAACTAAATTATCGAACAGTAAATATTGCTTTTTAAGTATTCAAAATATGTGCAAGTAGTTTTTCTTACAATTTCTTTGGGAAAAGGTAAAAAGAACAAATATCATTAACAACATAATTGAACTGACCTTCATAAGTTCCAGGCACAAGGTCAGAATGAGCATTGATAGCATCTAAAACTGTCTTAGATGATTGTATGGCATCTTCTTGATTCAACAATTCCTTCTCTATACATTTGGTGTTTACGATTTGGAAAAAATGCTCCCCAAAAGTAAGAGTTTTAAAAGCCAACTGAGGTCATGGATTAGAGAGAAAGAAAACCTACTAAGTCATAGTTTAAAAGTGTAGACATCAGTAAAACTTACAGTTTAAAGCAAAATAATTATTAGCAATCTAAGCTTATGACACATTTCAATGATGTCTGGGTCTAATACAAGATTCACAATAACGAATTCCAAAAATAAAATTTGAATAAAAATACATTTTATAAATAAAGATTTAACATCCAGCTTGAAAGTTATGGACCCTGAGTTTATATATTTTGCCCCTCAAATAGTCTCTAATTTAACCATCTTGTAGAATATGCTGGGTTATCTGGGATGGAGTTATTGAGTTGCTTAATTAAATTTGTATTTTCTATGGTCTATTTTATTTATATGCTGACTTCTGGAGTAAAAAAGGTATATATAGACTAGCCCTAAACATCATATTTACATTCTGCCAACCTGGACAAGTTGTATTATGTGCCACAACTAATTTTTTTTTTTTAAAGAATATATACCTTGGAAATAACACTATTGTTGTAAAAATCTGTTACTTCCACAGCAGGCAAAGATATTAATTTTTGGTGTTTAGTTTCTTTTGTATCTTTGCTGACATCTACTGAAGCATCGTTGAATTTATAGTTAGTATTCTCTCCTGTGAAAGAAAAAAACATGAGATAAATCCTCTCTTTAAAATGAAAGCAATATTTTTTTTAATATTTTGAATTTTTGTAGTTAATGTTAGAAAAATTAATTGTTCATATTCATTATATTTCCTTTCAATAAGCACTTGTGCTTGGTTGTGCCATATAAAACAAAAATACTGAGCATGCCAAATCTACCAAACCATGACCTAGGTCTTTGTAAATAAAATTGTGTCAAATTATTAATGGGAATGTCGATTTATGTGTGAGCAACTTTATATTAGTACACTATCATAGAAGTCTAGTCAGTCTACTATTATAATTATAATAAATTATATTCTCAGTCTACTATTATAATTATAATAAATTATATTCTCAGTCTACTATTATAATTATAATAAATTATATTCTAGATCCTATCTATTCTATAGACTTGTCGTCACTTGTATAGACTATACTATTTATATACTATTATAATATTCTATTTATTTAATATATATATGGTATATAGATTACAGTATTGAGTATAGATCTAGATTAATCTAGATCTAGATTTAGATCTAAATCTAGATTTATATATCTACCTTCATCATCGTGAGCATTGAAATTAAACATAAAAGACATTTTTTAAGTGTAGCATAGATGGGCTTTCAGTTTCTCCGTTTCTGTAACACAGTGTAACTAACAGTGTCAGTAGATCTAGAGTCTATATTATGTACTATATAACTGTCAGTCTATACTAGTCTATACTATAGTATAGTTGATTAATCGACAATGAGTTTAATGAGGCACAATGAGTGACAATGGTGACAATGATTGACTGAATTTGACAGTCACAATGGTAGATGAATAGATCTATTTTAAGTATTTATTAAATAAATTATAGATCTTGATCTACAGTAATAGTCTCTACTCTTCTTGACTAGATTCTAAACTACGTCTACGTAAATCTAATTGTCTTCTTTTTTTTTTTTAAGTAACGTCTGTAATCTATAAGTCAGTCAATAACATACTACATAGGTTTAGAAATCTAGATCTAAATAAGCGAATTCTTTTTCTTATATTTCTTTCTCCTTTTTATTATTCATCTGTGGAGTGGTAACTCTTTAGTTTATAAAGGTAGAAATCGACTTTGCAAGCATGTATTGTTGATATAGAAATCTTATCTTTTCTTATATAATACAGACGTTACTTCAAAAAAGAAGATGATTACGTCCTACGCGCCATGCATTTAGTCATGCATATTAACCAATGACTTAAATTCTGCCAAGTCAGCAAGTCTAGATATATATAGATCTCTAGTAGGCCTACTAGATCTAGTCTGTAGAGATAGATCTAGATATTGATTGGATTTTTAATTGTTAAAATTGTGACTAAATTTAATTGTCTAAGAATAGACTTAGGGTTCCAGATTCAAGATTATGGCACTTGGCAGATGTCGTCTGGAGACATAGACTATAAAATAAATAGACGGAGACGTCTATTAATAATTTATATTTAATTTCTTTTGGTAATCCTGTATATCAGCGACCCGCGTTCACAAAATGCCGATAATAAGCCAGGATAAAATTTAATACATGTAAATAATGTTTTTAATAATTTGGATGTCCCATATTCTAGGACAAATTTGTACAAATACTCCTTCTTCCCTAGTGCTATTAGAGCATGGAATGGGTTGCCTGAGCTAGCCAGAAAAACCAGTGACTTGGCAGAATTTAAGTCATTGGTTAATATGCATGACTAAATGCATGACGCGTAGGACGTAATCATCTTCTTTTTTGAAGTAACGTCTGTTTTATATAAGATAAGATAAGATGTAAAAAAAAAAAACTTTACATTTTGAATGACATCAATAAAGTACGTTAGCGACTTAAATATGATCTTCACGCTGCCTTTTTGTTTGTTGGTAATGTACAGTAGTGTTGCCAACTTGTAGTATTTTAAAGATCTTTTTTTTTTTCACAGTTTGTATACTAAAGGCTGCTGCAAGTCTACTAAAGATAAATTAAGTAATTAATTATAGAAACTAAGGTAAATTTTGATGATGGATAGATTAGCCTTCTAGACTAGATCTAGCGTCTCTGACTCTAGCCAAATGTATGCTACTAGTCTCTAGCATGTAGATTAATGTAGATCTTGGAATTGGATCGAAATTCACCTTCCTAAATTGTCTCTAAAGTCTAGCTGATTTGAGAGGCCCAACGAAACAAGAGTCTATTAGTACTCTTGATCAAACTAGTAGGCCTACTAAGCTAGTGCATTAGCCATAGTGTTGTCAAATCTTGACAACTAGTCTTCTAGATCTAAGTTTCTAGAATAAGTAGTTCTAGATCTAGATCCAGTTTAGATTTAGAATATAAAAATATTTTACTAGCTAAAATATTAAATCTACTGATCTAAATTCTAGATATATATATAGATCCGGTTTAAATTTGGAATATAAAAATATTTACTAGCTAAAATTCAAAATTTCTGATCTACACTTAATATTTGAGATAATATATGACATCTACAAAAATTATTATTAAGATATAATTATAGAATCTATCTTATATAATACAGACGTTACTTCAAAAAAGAAGATGATTACGTCCTACGCGTCATGCATTTAGTCATGCATATTAACCAATGACTTAAATTCTGCCAAGTCACTGGTTTTTCTGGCTAGCTCAGGCAACCCATTCCATGCTCTAATAGCACTAGGGATGAAGGAGTATTTGTACAAATTTGTCCTAGCATATGGGACGAGGAATGTGCCTTTATTTTTGTGTCTTTCAGAGTATTTTATTAGATTTTGTTTTTGTATTTGAAGATTATGGTTCAGTGTTTTATGTATAATTGCTACTTTACTTTTGAGTCTTCTGTCCTGAAGGCTTCCCAAAAATATAGTGATTTTACTAATGGTGTTACTCTAGTCAAATGTGAATATTCATTTGTTATGAATCTCACTGCTCTATTTTGTGTTTGTTCCAGTTTCTTAATGTTTTCTTGAGTTGAGGGGTCCCAAACGGTGGATGCATATTCTATTATTGGCCTAACCAAGGTTAAATAACATTTTAGTTTTATGTTCTTATTTGATTTATAGAAATTTCTTTTAATAAACCCTAATGCTTTGTTTGATTTTTTTATAGTTTCATCAATATGTGGATTCCATGACAGTTTTTCATTTATTATAACACCTAGGTATTTTGCGTTTTTAGTCTGTGTTACTGGTTTGCCATGAATAAGATAAGTGGAATTAATTTGTTTTAGTTTTTTTGTTACTCTTAACAACTTTCATTTTTTTGGGTGGAAAGACAAGCTTCAATTTGATTCCCATTTCTGTAATTCATCTAATTCTCTTTGTAAAATATCTGTGTCTTGTATTGTTTTTATTGTTCTATATATTATGCAATTGTCTGCAAATAATCTGACTTTTGTTCCTGAAGTAATGCAATTTGGTAAATCACTTATGTAAATTAAAAATAGTAGTGGAACCAAGACTGTTCCTTGAGGTACACCTGAGTTTACTGTTATTGGTGTTGATTTAGAGCCATTTATTAATACAGTTTGTTCTCTCCCTATCAGAAAATCTTTAATCCACTGATGCAGTGGACCATTAATGCCGAAATATTTTAATTTTTTAAGCAAACTATGGTGGTGAACTTTGTCAAAAGCCTTGGAAAAATCTAGTAAGATAGCATCTATTTGTTCACTATTATCTAAACCTAGACTAGTTATATATGTACATAAAATATATAAATGAAAGATAAAATTTATGCAGGCCTAGATCCCATAAATTTAATTGATCCAGATCTATCAGTAAAAGTTACCTTCGACTGGAAGTTTTATCCAATCTAATCTATACAAGATAATTTATAATCCATGCCTCGCCTACACCCCATATACATTTAATAATAGTTTCCATTCCATGCAATGCCTAGACCCAATTCATTAGACATATGAGCTCATGAAATAATAAATGATGTGGTGTCAAGTTGGATCTATCCCCTGAAATTCAGTACTTTAATATAAAACTTACATATCTAGTTAATTATTTGCTATGACACTCTGATCAACTTGGACTTGTGTGATACATATATGTTTCTTATCAGATTTAATGAATGAAGTTATGGTGCATTTTAACCTGTAATAAGGCTACAAAAGTATCATCAGGTGTGTTCTAACCATTGGTATTTTTCCTGGCAACATTTCTATTCTAGTCTGTGATAAATTAAAAATAAAAATAAAATGTTTGTAATGTTTCAGTTATTCACAAGTAGAACCATGGCAACCAGTTCTGATGATGTACCAGAATTGATCAAGGATCATACTTATACTATTTCTACTCTCTGGGCAGACATTAATAATGTTGGCATCCATTCAATATTTAATGGAAGTACTACTATACAATTTTTATTTTAGTTATCTAATAGATGTTTTATGAGTTGTGTGATTTTCATGATCAAGCAACATCCAAATATCTGGGATGGAATTTAACATTTTTCTCTAGTTTTTTTTTTTTTTTGTATAACACTCTTAAGCAAATTCATCTTTCATGAATGCCTAATATACCTTGGCTGTTCTGCAGGCCATTCCTTTACAATAAACTGTTAGATGAAATTAGGCAAAAATATGTCTGATAATTTGTATATTTTTTTTTTATTTTAATGTTTTAAAAAGAAATTAGCCAATATGCCTAATTGTATAATTACAGTTATGTTTGGAAATGCAAGAAAAAGGCATGCATTCCAGAAAGTCAATGATTGGTTGTGTTACGTGCGCATCTTAGTGTAAATGTGAAAACGTGCGCATCTTAGTGTAAATGTGAAATGGTGCGAATGCGTGTTGAAAATAGGAAGAAACCAAAATGGACGAATATGAACAAGAAAGTGTTTTCAGTGTTAATAAAGATTAAAGTATTTATAAACGGTGATTTGTCGTTTTCCCTGTCTAAAGAGTTTCATCTAATATGAAGACGTAACAAGTGGCGCCCAACGTAAAAGGTAAAACCCACATATCCCTCTATACACAGTGGATCTCCTGTCAACAGACAGTAGAGATAGTAAAGTCTAGATCTAGAGACAGGAGAACATTCGAGTCGATATTATTAGAAATAGACTATGGCGGACAAGGCTGAGGTAGCAGCGTTGAAGGAAGAGGGAAGGTTGTTGGAGCTGGAAGGGGCAGAACTAAGAAAATACGTACAAGAAAGGTTAATGGAGAGGGAGAGATTAGCGATGGAAAGAGACAAAGAAAAGGAGAGATTAGCGATGGAAAGAGAAAAAGAAAAGGAGAGATTAGATAAGGAGGACAAAAGAGAAAAGGAGAGATTAGATAAGGAGGAGAAAAGGATAAGGAGATAGTAGCGATTGAAAGGGAAAAGAAAAATGAATTAGTTGCCATTGAAAGAGAAAGATTAGCGTTTGAAAAAGAGACAGCAGAGAAAAAGTTAAAAACAAACCAAGAAAAAGAAAGTGATAAAAGAAAGAGTGACACTACAGGGAATAAACTAGCAAAATATAAAGGTGCGATATTTGAAGAAGCTAAAATGGACATAGACATTTTTTTGAAGAAATTTGAAATTGAAATGAGAGAACTGGAATACCCCGAAGACAAATGGTCATTCTTATTATCAAAGTCATTTGTAGCAGAGGTTCCATCAAAGATATGCATGAACCAGAGCAACTATAGCGTGGTGAAAGAACAATTACTGCGAACGTACGGAAAAACAGAGGCGTACTACCGTGAACAATTTGTTAACTGTGCGATCGAAACAAATGATGACCCACAGACATTCTTGGACAGAATGACCAGTAGTTTTGAAAATTGGACTGAAACCGCTAAAATAGAAAAGACATTTGATGGTCTAAAGACATTTCTAATGATTGACAAAGCAATTTATGAGTGTCAGGAGGAATTAAAAATATTTTTGTTGGAGAGGAAACCAAAATCCATAGAAGACATAGTAAGACTGATAAGGGCCTATAAGGTGGCACATCCCGATAAGAAACTATCCAGAGGCAGTGACATAGAAGAAATAGTTGCATTTAACAGAACAAGAGATACACGAGACAACTACATCAACAACGGCAGACGATTTAGATATGATGAACAAAATAGGTTTAGAGGGCAAGGAAGGAACCAAATTGGTAGTAGACAAGGCCAGTTTTATAGTAACCGAGGTCGATACCAAAGAAATGTACAGGGACGATTCGGCGGAGTAAGAGATCGAAGAGATCAAAGCCTGTCAATGTTAACATGTGCCGGAAGCCTTGAGTATTTTGAGACCTTCGTGAGAAACAAAATAGCAAGGACGATACGAGATTCAGGCAGTACAATAGTGGGTGTTAATAAGAAATTAGTAGAAGAACAAGACTATACCGGCAAAACCAGGAATTGTGTGATGTTTGATGGGAAGACGGTACAATTACCAGTTGCTAGAATTAAAATTGATACACCATATTTTACTGGAGTTGTGGATGCATGTGTAATAGACCATGCTCATATTGATTTGATTATTGGAAATATTCCAGGTATAAAGAATTGCAATGAAAAGGATATGGGAAATAGGAAGAAGTGTTTCGGAATGAGTATAACTCGATCCAAATGTAAGGACCTGGATGCAGGAGATCTGGAAAAATTATTTCAGTTACCAGATAAGAACGAAAAAGAAGAAGGATTATTAGAAAACGCAGAAACATTAGAACTTAATAATGTAGTATTCAACAAGGAAAGGTTTATTACAGAACAAAAAAATGACCCAGAGACGCGTCAGTTGGCCCAGAAAGGAGGTAGAGGAGGAAAATTTTATATAGAAAGAGGAATTTTGGTAAGAGAAATTGAGTCACAAGGAAGCAAAATTATACAGGTTGTTGTACCAGCTGAATTTAGAAATGTCATAATGAAGAATGGGCATGATGAAGCATATGCAGGCCACATGGGAATTCACAAAACGAAACAAAGAATATTTAGGGACTTTTATTTGCCATCTATTAGTAAAGACATAAAAAATTATGTGTTGTCGTGCAAAGTTTGTCAAATGAAAGGCACTAAAAAAATCAGAGCTCCATTACAAAAGGTAGATATACCAGAAAGGCCATTTAGGAAGATTGCGATTGATTTGATTGGACCTATGCCGGTGATATCAAATAGGGGTCATCGATATATTCTAACTGTGATAGACGTGTGCTCAAGATGGCCAGAAGCTATTCCACTAAAAAGAATTGAAGCCAGTGATATAGTTCAAGCGTTATATACATTATTTACACGGTTTGGATTTCCTGAAGAGGTACTGTCAGATAGGGGCACACAGTTCCACTGTCAACTAACGACAACATTTTTGAAAATGTTTGGAATTCGGCAAAGGTTTACAGCCCCGTACCACCCGCAGAGCAACGGTATTTGTGAACGTTTTAACTGTACGTTAAAGAAGGCGTTATCGAAAGTAGCAGATGACAATCCCAAAGAATGGGATGTGGCCTTACCCTCAATTCTTTTTGCGTACAGAGAGAGCCGTAACGAAACCACGGGGTTTTCGCCATTTCAGATGATTTATGGAGGAAATCCAAGAGGCCCAATGGCAATTCTAAAAGAACTAATACTCCCACAAGAACATGTTGGAAATAAAGAAAGTTACGATATAGTGACAGAAACCAGAAATAAAGTAATAAAGGCTTGCGAAGAAGCGAGCAAACATGTGCTTGACAAAAATGAACTAACACAGTCTAGGGTGAATGAACACAGGAAATTGACCAAACTAGAAGTAGGTCAAGATGTTTTAGTATTACTAAAGGATAAGGAGAATGTACTATTCACGAAATGGTTGGGTCCTTATAAGGTAACAAGGAAAATTAGTGATGTGGATTATGAAATTAAAATTGATTCAAGGCTGAAAATATTTCATGTGGATATGCTAAAAGAATTTAGGTCGCAACAAAAAAGTGAAAAAAAGCAGTAAAGAAGACCCATTGGTCATAGGTGCATCCGTAAGTGTAGACTCTGAGACAGAGGAAAGATTGGGACACATAGAAACAATTTCAACTGATGTCAGTCAAACATGGAAAGATGTGGAAGTGACGGGAATCTCGTCGGACAGAACTAAGGAAGTAACAACATTATTAGAAGATTTTAAGAATATTTTTACAGATTTACCAGGAAGAACGAATGTCATAGAATATGATATCAAATTAACAGGTAGAGTTCCAAATAAACTACCACAATATGCTGTACCATTGCATCATAGAGAAGCGTTACAGAAAGAAATAGATGAACTACTTAAATTGGAAGTGATAGAGCCATCTAATTCGTCATGTGCTGCACCAGTTGTGCTGGTTAAAAAAAAATGTGGCAACATTAGACTGTGTGTGGATTACCGTCAACTAAATAAAGTTACAGAATTTGACCCATTCCCAATGCCACAGGCGGAGGAAATGTTTACTAAATTGAAAAAAACGAAAATTTTCACTACGTTGGACCTTTCTAGAGGATACTGGCAAGTACCTCTAAAGGCAGAGGCTAAACCACTATCCGCATTTAAGACACCGTTCGGCGTCTATCAGTGGAATGTGATGAGTTTTGGCTTGGTAAATGCCCCAGCCACTTTTAACAGGATGATGGCAAAGATACTGGGCCACAGAAGAGACACAATTTGCTATTTAGATGACATCTGCATCTTTAGTGAGGATTGGAACGAACACTTACAGAGTCTAGGAGAGATGTTTGCTATTATCAAGAAAAACAATTTGACATTAAAACCAACAAAAATAAAAATTGGACTTAGTGAAATTCCTTTTTTGGGATACAAGATAAAAAATGAATCAATTACACCACTGGAAGAAACAGTTAAAAAAATATACCAAAAACAAAAAAAACAAATTAGAAGTCTTTTAGGTCTTTGCAATTTTTATAGAAAATTTGTTCCAAATTTTGCAGAAATGATTGAACCTCTTACAAATCTTACAAAGAAAGGGAAATCTAACACTATAGTTTGGTCTGAACAATGTCAAAGATCGCTAGACAAGATTAAGAGGGTGTTTTCTGAAAAACCAATATTAAAATTGCCCGATAGTACTAGAGAATTTATTTTGGCAACGGATGCTTCATCCATAGCTATAGGGGGCTGTTTGATGCAAGAGTATAGTGGAATTGCACATCCTGTTTTTTATGTAAGCAGGAACCCTTGCAGAGTTAAACTATGCAACTATTAAAAAAGAGGGGCTGGCAATAGTGTGGTGCATAACAAAGCTAAGTTTTTATCTGATGGGGGCTAAATTTCAATTATGGACTGATCATGCTCCGTTGGCATTCATTAATTTAAATAAATGTGGTAATAATAGAATTGCTAGGTGGGCATTACAACTGATGGACTATAAATTTGAGATCAAGACAATACCAGGGAAAGAAAATGTTGTGGCAGATACATTATCACGCTGTACTTAAAGGTTGTGGAGATTGTGTAGAGTATATCATGACTATTGACATTCTGTTAAGAATTAAGCTATTTTATTGTGTACATTGGTAAATTCTGGCACGGAGTGTAGTAGATATTCAATAGAGAATTGTTCAATTGTGGGTGTACACAACAATGATTTGTGAGCAGATATAGATTTGGATTGAATTATAGGCGGGGAGTGGAATAAACGAAATCTGCATGATTCCATAGAGATATGTATAGATATATATGTGTCAATTTTTCATAATAACAATTAGTATTGTGATGGTTACTGTCACAACTGGGGAATATAAATGTTATATGTTAATCTAATGTTAGAAGTGTATTATTATTGATATGTCATTGTGTATGATTTTGGTTTGTATTACATTATGGTTCCCTATGTTACAGAGAATTTAGATTATTTTTTTTAACTTGGAATAGGCTGATAAGATATGTGGTGATTTGTATTTTGGACGTTCGATGTACATCAAACTTGTCAAACAGGGGGGGGGGGGTGTTACGTGCGCATCTTAGTGTAAATGTGAAAACGTGCGCATCTTAGTGTAAATGTGAAATGGTGCGAATGCGTGTTGAAAATAGGAAGAAACCAAAATGGAGGAATATGAACAAGAAAGTGTTTTCAGTGTTAATAAAGATTAAAGTATTTATAAACGGTGATTTGTCGTTTTCCCTGTCTAAAGAGTTTCATCTAATATGAAGACGTAACAGGTTGCACCTCTTAAAGGTAAGGTACTGCAATTTTTCCCTATATGCACTTTCCTCATAAGCTGAAGTACTTATATTTTTGAAAAACTAGTTTTCCATGAAAATGTAAATCATAATAATAGTTGCTTTTAGATGAGTGCAATGTGCAACAAATTAACTGAATATCTGCCTTCACCTATAGTAATAATTCATAACTATTAAGGTCAGGGCCATGTCTACAAATTAACGCAGTAGCTCCTTTTAGGTACAGGCTATTTTTAGAATGGCAAAATTATATATGGTATACTTAATAACATATATACGTTTAGCATGGTCAACACATATGTCACACATATTTTTTATTTTTTTTAAAAATCCTTTTATTTATTTTTGTAACTAGATAAATTTCTGTTATGAGAAAAGATGAGATTCTTGGACTCCTGCATAGCACCACCAGAAAGGAAAATCCCATCATGTTGCAAAATAAAAGTCTTGGACCAATTTTAATTTAAGTTATATTATACTGTAAGCTCTATAGATATTTATGTATATCCTGTCATTCAGCCAAAAGGTTTCGATTTAGTATTTCTTTAAATCTGTTTGATATTGTACTTGAAAACTATTAATCTGAGCCCCATTGAAACAGGAGGGAGTGCAGTGGATGAGTGGTAAAGCACTTGGCTTCTGAACTGAGGGTTCCTGGGTTCAATTAAGACTGGTATTTTCAATCTCAGAATCCTTAAGGCTACTCTGAGTCCACCAAGCTCTAATGGATATATGGCAATAGTAAGGAATAAGTAAAGGCGGTTTGGGGATCCATGGCTAAATGTTTAAGTCATGAGTTTAAATCTCTGTGAAGACTCAGATTTAAAATTTTGAGATTTTTGGGTGCCTGACTTTTGTTTTGGAAAGTAAAGATGGTTGGTTGTTGTGCTGGCCACATGATGCACTGGCCAAAGAATCTAATGACCTTAACATCATCTGCCTTATTACATTTAAGTGATCGGATGTGATCTGCATGAATTGAGAGCTGATCATGTATTGAATTTGTGTTTTTGATCTTTACTTCAAGTAAATGTTAATGAACAATTAATTTTTAATGAATAAATAATTTTAAAATAAATACAAAATTTAAAATAAATTTTGAAAAGGAACCATAAACATCTACTTTAGTTTAATTATTTCTTTCATCAGAACAGAATTTCCAACTTTGCATTCTTTAAATAAAATATAATTTATTTAGAGTAGAGTCAGAACACAAAATCATAGTTTTGAAATTAAGTAAATTAAGCTAAGCTGTGATCTCTTATAAAAATTTGTATATAGACTACACACAATTTAATTATTATTTTTCATCAAATTGAAGGAACTATTACATGTACTCATGCCTATTTGACAATAAAAAACCTTAGTCAATGAAATAATAATACTAGTAAATGAGATAAAAGTAAACTAACTATCATCAATGCTATTGAAGCCATACTTGTTTCTTTTTTATCTTGTTTGGTGGACTCAATTAAAGTTGCTATTCATTTTACTGATCGTCTTAGCTGAAATGCCAGTGTCGTCTCTTTGAAACCTAAGCTTATTTTCTTGGTAACTGGAAGTCCAGACATTTGGAGTTTCATTTTAAACACCTATACTTTCTGAAATGGCCTTTAGATAGGCAAAACCTATTTGCCTAACATGTTCTATGCACGTAAAGAGGTACCCCACAGAAATGCTTTAAAGACAAGCTTAGGCGCCAACTTGCTTTAACTGACAGAATAAGAGAGCACCTGGTTGCATACAGCTTCAGAACGAGACAGCTGGAGGTCACTTACAAAGGTGTGGTATACGCCAATGAAAAATAATTGCGAGGGTAGACAGCAAAAAGAAAAAAAAACAACTGATTCTACCACTGGTGGACAATGGTTATGCCTGTGCTCAGTGTAGCATAATATGTAGGTCACAGCTGGGGCTGAGTAGCCACTGGAAACATAGCATTCCTCATTAGATTTCGGAATCAAAGACAAGCCTATCATTTTTGTAGCATAGTTTGTAGCTTCTGTAAATGCATCAAATGACACAAGTCCTCTGTGAGTTTGATGGATTATAAACATCTCACTTCTTGCCTTGCTTTATAAAATGGTCCACTAGGTACTTGCCTTTATCTAAATATCATTGATATATCGTAACATGTCATCAAAATAAAAGCTAGAATCTCTGCAACTCGTGTACAATTTAAGTCAGAAGTCATCAATAACACTTGCCATTTAAAAAACAAAACAATTTAGATTAGTCAAATTAGTGACTGATTATTCGATTCATTTAGGCCTTTGCATTTTTTATGTGAATATATAATGATCCTTTGCATTTTCAGACTTTGTGACTTTACTAGTATACTTTGGAGTAGACTTGTTGAGCTAAAGTCGGAAGTACACATTGAGTTATACAGTAGAGTATTTAAATGTTATAATCTGTCATATCGTGATCAGTAGGCGGCTGCAGGTTTATATATCTATTCCATGACAAATGCCATGGCTAGACATCTAGAATTAAACTTTAAAACTGAATTAGAGAAAAGTAAGTAGCTTTCTAGAACTAGAATCTATTTACTAATATTAGATCTAGTTGCGTCAAACGCTTAATTTTTTGGTTGTTGTTTTTAATAAATGCACATAAAATACATTGTATTTTGGCAATAAAAAAATACCCAGTTGGTAGTCAAATACTTCTAATTATCTTATCTTATATAATACAGACGTTACTTCAAAAAAGAAGATGATTACGTCCTACGCGTCATGCATATTAACCAATGACTTAAATTCTGCCAAGTCACTGGTTTTTCTGGCTAGCTCAGGCAACCCATTCCATGCTCTAATAGCACTAGGGAAGAAGGAGTATTTGTACAAATTTGTCCTAGCATATGGGACGAGGAATGTGCCTTTATTTTTGTGTCTTTCAGAGTATTTTGTATTTGAAGATTATGGTTCAGTTCTTCTTCTTCTTCGTTCTCATTGATTATGTTGGAGTGTTCAGATGAGTAGACCAATACATGAGATGAAATGCGCAGTGGTTTCCAGATCAGGGAGCTCTCCATATAGTTTCTTTTCTATTGGGGTGATTTGGGGCCAATGTCTTATACGAGCCTCTTGGTATAGAGAGCAGTTTTGGAGGACGTGGTCTGTATTCTCTGGTGATTCTCCACATGGGCAGATTTCACTGGTTCCAATTTTGAGTTTCCGGTACATGTGTTGTCGCATTCTGTTGTGTTCGGTCCTGAGTCGAAAGATTAGACGTTGGTCTTGTCGGGATAGCTTATAGTAAGCGTCATCTTTCTTGTGATTTGGATGAGAGCTCGTCCATTTCTCATTTATTTTATTTACTATTAATTCCTTCAATTCTTCTGGATAGAGTGCAGAGTTTATTAGTGTGTATGGTTCAGTGTTTTATGTATAATTGCTACTTTACTTTTGAGTCTTCTGTCCTGAATTATTAAAGAATGACTCTATCAGTATTTGTTTCTTTAGATCTGTATCATACGATTTATTATTTATACTTATTTTAATCAATCGTCCAAGAAAATCTAGCTCTAGATCTATTTCATTTTAGATTAGGCTTTAGTTTTTTTGTCATTTTTATTTAGGCTACAATATTACCGAGATGAACTTTTTCTTTGTTTCCCACAAGACGTCTATGCCTATAGCCTATTCCTTTCGGTAATAATATTTTTTTTTAAACTATTAGAAATGCGTAGCTTGGAGTGTCAAAACTGTATTAGGCCTCGTATTTTTATTTCATGCAATTTAGTATATCGTAATAAATACGCATTTAGCGGAACGGTAGACAGGTCTTCATCCAGATTTAGTGTAAATAAACCAAACACTGAAAGATTGTATTTTCGGAATTTAGATTCTTTTTTTTTTTTTTTTTTTTTTTGGAAAAAAAAGTGCCATTTTATAGGCTGGTCGAAAAAAAAAAAACAACTTTTGTGACGATCTCTAATTCGGGAAAATTTTATCTATTATATCAGATAGTCAGAAAATGGATGAAGTTTTTACACATCTAATCAAATAGAGCGTACGAAATTTTTACACCTATTGCAGGTCGATGCAAGGGACTGACGGAGTAAATCTCTTCTTTGCCATCATCATGGATTGCTACACATTGCACCATGCGCGAAAAAAGATGCGCGACGGCACTTCGACTCTCTTTGGCTTTGTAAAAAACTCGAAGCTGGTGTTCCATTAGTATAGTTCCATGTCTTGACAACAAAGAATGTCGTGAAAATGACGCGGGGCGCTGATCTACAGGATGAAGATGAGCGTCAAAAATTAATGATTGGCTGAAAATTCAATTTAAAAAAAAAAAACAATTAATAAATATAAATACTTTTTTAAAAGATATGCTTGTAAAAAAAAAAAAGAGAGCTTTTATATTTATATGACATCAACAAAAAGCATTAGCGACGTCAAGGTTGCTCAGCACGCTGCCACTTTGTTTACAATGATGTCACAGAAGTGTTGCCAACTTAGTATTCTGAGATTTTCTGTGCTGCACGTTTGTTTGTAGTCATAAATTATATAATTAACTATATAGACTCTTTTTTTTCTAACAATTATATTAATAAAGTTGCAATAACACCAATTTATGCCGAACTTATTTTTTTTGTGTTGATTTGCTTTTTTTTTTTTTTTGTTAAGTCTATATATCCTAGATCTAAATATAATATCAATAATATGTTTTGTTCTGTTGTATTTGAGTCACTGGTAAAATAGTAATCATGTGGCAGTTTCTAATATTTAGGTTATTTTGGCCAATATAGAGCTTGAAAGGATGAGATTGTGACCCGCTTCTATTAAACCACGGATAAAAGAATCGGCCAGGCTATAAGCCATTTAAGAAGAAAGTCAAGCTGTAGTAGCCGTGTAAAACAAAAACGTAGAAGGAAATCCAAGTCTAGTAACTAAGTAGGCTAGTAGTCAGTCGACCTGAGAATTGTTAGCAGTCTAGTAACTAAGTAGGCTAGTAGTCGGTCGACCTGAGAGCTAGAAGATTTTAGAAAAGTAGCGATGTAAAGCTTTCGTCTTTTTACAAGCTTAAAACCTTTGGCCACATTACAAGATCTACGGGGCTCGCAAAGACCTTTCTTCGGAGAAAAGAAGAAGAGGCAGACAGAAAAAAGCGATGCGAGGACAACATTAAAGAATGGACGAGCCTGCCATTGAGAGAGGTTCTAAACAAGGCAAAAAAAAAAAAAAGGGAGGAATGGAGAAAGACGGTCGACAAATCATGCCTGGTGCCCCAACGGTCCAACAGACTAAGGGATAGGTAAAGAGTAAGCGATGTAAAGAGAAGTGATTAGGTCACAGTAGAAGTCACGTGAGAATTTAAGCAATTATAAAAGTCTATGAAGTAATTGACTAGTTTTATGTGTTGAAATTGATGTGCTCGTCTTTAATAGTAGTTAAGTATCTGGGCAACAAGCTGCTAGGAACATGTAGATTTCACATCAAGACATATTTCATAGACATGATATTTCGGGTGTTCATGGGAGCCCGCAGGATTTTTTGCAGGGGGATGCATGTTGCCACCTATGGCATAAAGTCATAGCTTCAATTTCCCCCCCCCCCCGAGCATATTAAAGAAAAGAACTGGTGCCCCCCCCCCACCTATACGATATTAATTTCACTGTAAATGCATGACGCGTATGACGTAATTATCTTCTTTTTTGAAGTAACGTCTGTATGATATCAGATAAGTAGATAAATACTTGTTTCATGCTCTTGCATCGTCTTAGGATGTAAACAAAAACTGGCTGAACTGAGCATTAGTATTATTTGAAAAGAGAGACGTAAATGAAGAAACTAACGAATCAAGATACGGACTGTAAAGCAGTGTTCTTTAATAATCCCAAAATCCAAACAAATGTTTTTTGCTTGGTGTGTCTGTCGACTACAAATTATTGGCAGCACTTATTCATTACCTAGTTTGTCTGCCAATAGTCTCGCCTTCCTCAAGATGCCATCCCTGAAGTGTTCCTCCCATGGTCAATTTGGTGTTTGATTATGTAATTAATGTGACTGCTGGTGTGCTTTTGAGCGGCCACTTATGCTAAGATGGACAGACTGCAACGTACATCACGGAAACTGGTTCAAGAACAGATGAACAATTGATTACAATTAAAACAGACATCAGAAGCACACGAGAAGCAGCCACTGATTACACATAAAGCAGTTTGTCTGGTTTCACTTATAGTAGGCCTAACTATTTTAAAATGCACCAAAAAATGTTGTTTTGTTTGTTCTTAAAATGTTTTCCATGTTCGGATGTTCCTTCAGAGTTGAAGATAGTTACTTCCTAGTCCAAACCTCCCACAGAACGACGGGGGATGAGAGCGTGCAGGGTTTGAACCCTGGACGATCGATAAATCTGAACGACAATCTAGCGCGCAAACCGCACGACCAGGCAGCCATCCAATTTAAAGATCTTCTTAAATTGACAGCTGACTAGAATTTTTCCTCAAAGACAAAAAGAAAATAACATTTTATCATATTCTAGGCCTTTACTAAATGTAATGAAAAAAAAATCGTCACGACTACGTGGTACAGAATTTTGAATTGCAAGCCCATAATAAAGAGTGCATGGTCGGACATGAACTACAGATTAGCTTATTCCAGTTTATTAAAATTATATAGCTTATCCTCATAAACTTTATTTCAGGGAAATCACTACATGCTAAGTTGCTTCGTATCAGAAGTTAATTGATTTGAAGGTATAAAAAACATGACAACTCTCTCGCGCGCTTAAAGATTGCACAAAACAGGAAAAGCTCGATATTAACCATCAAACAATTACAGCCCAGACACCAGAACATAACATCTGGCATAGGTTTCTGTCAAAACACGTTTGAGATTCAATGTCACATGAAGTGAGTTAATGGTCATTTGACTATCTCGTGCCTTATTTACAAAGAAATAATTGGTCTGTATTTGACCACGGGGTGAAAACCTCAGTTACCTTTTGGACTCCTGAGAATAAGGAGATGTATGTATGTATTGTGTAAGAGATACGAGATGTAATATAAATGGGTTCTAAGTGATATATTTCCATGGCTGGAGTTGCCAAGTTATTATGCACTATTTTATTATGATTATTAAACGTTTTGTCTGTTGAGACGATGCTTGCTTCTAAATATATGTGTTGTGGTCAAATTACTCAGTGAACATAGTGGCACTACGCAACAAAAAAATTGATCAGGATAAAGTTAGTTAATGTTTGCACAAAGAACATTCTAACAAGGCCAGAAGAGGCCCTAATGCTATACAAATAAACATTCGCGTTATCAGCATATGTCAAAGATATGACAGTTTCGAAACAGCTTGTGGACCTGATGTAATCAGAAGAAAAAGGAAACATTATTGAACCCCAAACCCCTGGCTACGCCTATGCCCAGTAGCGGCCAATGATGATGATGATGATTTCTATGTAAGCTCTTAACATGACATAAACTTTAGCAGCACGAGGTTTCTGTACATCCCGTTAAGTGTGTGTCTTTGTGGTTGGATTTAGTTCTGAGAATGTCAAATGGTAGCACAACGAATGATGCAAGAAAAATTAGAAAAGTAAAACTGCTGTAGTGCGCAGTCTTAACAAAAATTCTAGCGATTGTACAGTACCTTTAAGAAAACAACACCGCATATCATGGGAGAACAGAGAAACAAACGAACAACGGTGATAGCCGAAGTCGACCCAACCATGCAAGTACATCTTCGAAGAATTAAGACCGCCGAGGCTCACGGCCATTACATCGGACATAGGATTCAAAACGAGCATATGAACATTATGGCATCAGAAGTAAAAGGGAACATTATTGATAAAATCAAACTTGCAAAATATTTTCCCGTCATTCTCGACTACACACCTGATGTTAGCCACAAAGAGCTGAGGTCCTTTATATTGAGTTTTTTGGACGTATCCTAATGTTGACAACTTAACAGGAAAAGGTTTGTCATGGCGCTTCTTGCTGCGCTGGTGAACCTTGGTCAGTGATACAAATACAATGGTGTAAACTTGAAGGGAAAGCACCAAGGAGTCCAAGCACACATTATTCGCATCAACAATCGACCTTTTGCGCTCTTCATGCGACGGCCATAATCTTAACCTTCAGAGTGTTTAGCAAAAATATTATTATGTAGTTTGTTAATTGTTCATGAACAAATGTCTTAATCATTAGTTACGTTGATTAAACTTTAAGGCAAAATCTTTCATAAAGTACATTATGTAATGTAGTCAAACAGCCTATAGTACATACGTAAGGTATTATGTTTTGTAGCAAAAATAAGACCTACAGCATTAGAGGCGGACAAGACATTAGCGTGATGTGATGTGGTATGGATATATAGCCTACACTTACGGTTAAGGGCCCCGCATATGACACTCGCCCACGGCCCCGCGCACTGCTAAGGCCGCCTCTGCCCATTCCTCCAGAGTGTCGAAGTCTGACAGCCATCAACAAATACAAGGCAGGGCTATTACAGTAAGTATCTTTTTTTTCATAAATTGTGAGAAGTCACCTTCCAGGAGCTTCTTGTAAACCAGAAGACCACGGAAAATCTGTTATAACAGTGATGCCCAACCTAATTCGACCCGCGGGCCATTTTAATTTCCATTACTGGTCTCGCGGGCTACATGACCGAAAAGTTTCAAAAGCTAAATGAAATTGTTCTGAAACTATTTTGGTAGAAACCTGTAGCTTTAATAATTAATATATTTTTCGACAAGTATATTTTTTACGATAAAAAAATAGCTTAATTCCGCTTCTTAAAATGTGAACAACAGTGTAATAGGTAGCTTTACCAACGACTCATTTTGTGGTCTCTTTTTGGTAAATATTTCCATCAATCCTCCAATCTCTAGGCGTAGCAAACTAAGAATGCCGCCATATTTATTTTGTCTTTTTATGTTGTTGTTTTATTATATGCTGGCTTATTACCATGTTCAACAAAAAAGTCAAGATATGTTCACTTTTCCTGGTAGATTGTACATTCAGAGTCCCTTTTCATAAAAACACAAAGGTTAAAGATTATGGTATCAATACATCGGAGAAAAGTGAGGGCCCAAACGTATGTAAAGATTCATTTTTTTCACCTTTTTTTTTTGTTTAGAAAGGAGATTTCTACACTTTTGCCGTCGTTTCGGTGGGTCGGATGGAACCACGTCGCGGGCCGGATCTGGCCCGCGGGGAGTATTTTGGGCATCGATGTGTTTTAAGTTATAAAATGGATTCGTTTTAATAATTTACACCTAGGATTAGATTGGGTTTTATGACAGTGCGTGACTCACTGCGGTCGCATAGGTTGCAGTGACCTAAGGCAGGCTCTGAAAAATATTGGCGTATGCTACTCACTGTATAATAGTAAACTTTTTTTTTACATAAATTAATTACCCTTTTTAACATCGTTTACTTTCAAAATACAGCACCAATAAAATACAGCAAGAGAAATAAATAAATAGAAATCGCTATATGACAAGCGCGAGAGACATAAAACGCTTGGGCTTGTGATAGCTACATATAAAGGGCTCGAGGTTCTCAACATCGGACTCAATCAGAATTGTGCTTACTGAGCAACTAAAAGCATTACTGAAAACATTTTCCCTGGATACCTCCCCCCCCCCCTACCCGCTAGTGATCCTGAAAACATAATGTGCTCTGAGCATGCAATAAGCATGAACAATGCCCTTTATGAAAATAAAAACTATTTAAAATAATATGGAATCTGGTCTAGCAATTCATAAAAGCTATTTTAAAAAAATCTCAATCCAGATCTTGTCTTATAAAATACAGACGTATAGGTACTTCACAAAAAAAAGTATTTACTCAGAGAATGTAATAATTCATAATTCAGTGACAATGAAAAGTAACATATATTTAGCACACACACACACAAATTGATTGCAATAAAACTTAAAAAAAAAACACTATATTATTGTGGTCTAAATTATTTTGTCTAACATTAATACATCTGTGCATAAAGGGTGTTTCTCATTTCTAGTTGGCAGCACTTAATGATGTTAAAATTATTTTTTCTGAATTTGTTTTGGGCCCGGAAGAGACAACAAGGAATGTCGCGAAAAATCATTGTTGACGCTCACATTCATGATTACCCAATTTTATGTTAATACCAAATTTTATATTATTATTATAGATTCTAGATCTATCTTGACTAGATGATTATAAGATCATCATCATGAATGATTAATCATACTAAACTCACTGATCCAGATTACTGATAGATCTAGAGACTAGATCAGTAGATTTAGTAGATCTATATTAGTATTAGTATATAATATTACTAATTATTAGTAATATATATACTAATATTACTTAATTAACTTATATAATTCATTAATTGAACAGGTAAAAATAGGTATGTGACAAAATTTTTAAAAACCTAAAAAAATAATATGATATCTGATTGTTAAAGTACTCTTTCTGAGCTTTCCAATGATATAGCCGATATATAGATTGTTGGTATAGGTGCAGCGAATAAAAAATAAATTTTTTTTTTACGCATTTTCACTTAACATTAAGACTAAGTCAATGGAAATGATGACACCAGATTTTATGAAAATTGAAGGAAAATTGCTAATATTTTCACCAATTTTCAAAGCCCATTTAAAAACCATATATCAAAATAAAGCTCATAGTGTGCTTAATTGAAGTATGGCATTGTTTTATAAAATTTATTTATAAAATTATTTTTTTTTAACTAAGCCAATATGACATTGTTATTTTTAATTTATTAAATAAAACTTTAATTTATTTTTATTTTTAAATTTTATGATTAGTATAATATTAAACCACTTGTTCTGAGCTTGCCAATGATATATAGATTTTTGCTAAAGGCTCAACGGTTAAAAAAATATATAAAATTTTAACGCGTTTTCACTTATATTGTAAAGGGTTTTCTGAAAATGTGTAACAGTTCTCTAATTTTTACCTCACAGCTAAAAGCTTTGTATATATATAAAAAGATTAGGATGTGCTTAATAAAAGTTTACAAAATGGGACAGATCGACATGCATCCCTTGCATCTCTCTTCCTTCCTATTCTAGAAAATAGATCTAAGCCTAAAACTAAATCTGAGTATTAGACCTTGATCTACACTTCTAGTGTTAGTTTGATTAAAACAATAATTTGATTTTTCTACATTATCTGTTGCTTCTCTAGATCTATTACTAACTAAATCTAGATCTGAATTAATAAAAGTTGTTTGCTTCATTATCTATACGAAGTGCCTATTTCCAACCAGCTGGGAATAGGCTTTAGCCCTATTCCCAATCGTCTGTTCAGGTCAAATGAGGTCAAAACCTTATTCCCAGTCAACCAGAAGTGGTTCTAATGTTAAAGGTCAAATAAGATGGCAGTAATCAGTCATACATGCTTTGTCCACAGTCACTGATTTGATTTAGAGTTTTAACATAGATCTAGTAAATCTGGATATAGTATTGTTCACTTTATCTAGATTGACTAGATCTAGAATCTAAAGTTGTTTCATTACATTAAAAAAAAACAGCATGAAAAGAATTTAGCAATGACAATTAAATGTAATGTTGTACTAATATTTCTTCTATTATTTGCTTTAATAAATGTATGTCATACATAAGACAAAAAACAAACACCAAAGTCTCTGTTGATCGTGTTGTGCTATTTATGTAGGAGATTTAAAACTGCATGGCAAGGAGCAAGGACACATTGATTTCTAGCTTTGTTAATGATATTAGGTTAAAATACAAGAAAAGTAATAATTTTTCCCCACATTTAAAAAGTTGCCAGTATCGTATGCCGTATCGGACCGCACAGCCACAAAAAAAAAAGTCCCATTGCCCTGTATATGGATTGTTTAAAAAATGTTTATAAATTATAATTAGTCTATAGGTCATTCATAAATAATAAATTAAAATTATAAACATAAACTAAGGATGCTAAAAAAGAAAGACTTAATAAGTAAAGATTTTTTTTCAGTAAATCTCCTCCTCTGCTATACAGAAAGGTGTATAACAAACAAAACATGTATGACATATCAAACTAGCAGTAATAGTTAAACATAACATTCTTCTCTATTATTATTGCTTTAATAAATGTATGTCATACATATGACCAAAAAAAAACCAACAAAAACAAAAGTCTCTGTTGATCGACAAACTTTTTTTTTTGGTGGGTGACGGGCATTATATTTTATTGATATAAAAAAAACATAAATGACATAGAAAAATGGAAATTAACAAAGTAATGTGTATGTTATCAATTTCATAAAATTTCAAACCTAGAAATCATACAAGTATATTACTGACATCAAATGAGAGAAATATTTATTTATTGAAATGGTGCTAAGATTGGTTGGATAATGATCATAGGTATAGAACATGATCCATTGATTCTTATTGCGGTACAATCTCTTAAAGATATCCACTACTTCCACCACAACTTGGCCTTAGATTATAAAATCCTGAGTAGGATATATCCTACCCACCTGCCTCGCCTATTTCAGCTTAGTGAGAACAATTAACTTTGATATCCCTTATCCTATATTGAATAGAATCAACATAAATGAAAAAACTCTCAGCTTTACAATATACATTGCATTTTACTATGTGTCTACACAAGCTATTTAAACCCCATTCTCCCCAATTACATTTATATTTTATTTATCTTATAGCTATTACAAATATTCAGCTCAAAGATTTAACAAAAATATGACCTAACAATTCTATAATAAAATAACCTATAAAGTATACATTGTTCCTTTAATTACATTAGGAAAAAAATAATAGAAGTTTAATAAATTGTAAAGATTTATCAATATCAAACAAATTTTATTTTATAGCTATTTTCTATTATCTTCTTTTAAATCAATCACTTAAAAAAAACAAAAACTTTTAACATTTAACTGAATAGGATTTGACCTAAACACAGTAGACTGGGAATAAGTTTTGACCCTGTTGACTGTGAATAGGGTTTTGACCTTATTTGACCCATCCATCGGGTTGGGAATAGGGTCCGCCTTATCTATATTAATAAACAAGGAAACTTCGTTTTAATAATATTTTATAAGTTAAGGATTTTATTACTACTCCCAGTAGCCTTGATAGCAAAATGGCTACTTTCGATTTGGTGGTCATTTTGGCATTCATATACCAAGAGCGCCGTCCAAAATAGCTTAATAATCTCAAGTGATTCTTATATAGATATGGAAACTACAAATTACTAACCAATATAAATAATTACAGAACAAAAATAAAAAAGTTATCATAGCTGGAACACACCCTAATTTTGGAAACTTTACAAAAAACGACCTAGTTAACCAATCCTGTCAATAGGTACTTTGATAAAAATTTCAAAATGATCACAATGCAATGGAACCTTTTTAGTTAGATAGAGCTTGAGAAATGCTTTCCAATGATACCAATTTTATATTGCTGAGTTAATTGTGAGGGAAGTTATTAAATATTTAGTGGCCAAAAGTTGGCCTTTGACGCCTTTGTAAAGCAAAAAACAATCTGTGACCAAAACAACTGACAGTTGAACTTGAATTAACTGTATTATAAAAAGTCTTAAAGATATGGGGTTGACACTTCACACTCTTTTACATTAACCAGTATTCTGTTAAAATAAATTTAAAAAATAAGACCAAGCAATACAATTTTTGAAAAAAAGTGAATTAATATATTTTTAAAAAAGCCTTCGACAAAAAATAAAAATATTTGTGATTTTGTCATCTTATGAGCCCAAAAATCACAAATAAAATAAATCAGAGATCTGTATTGTGTTTTATTTTGTTTAATTATAATTCTACTGTATTTAAATAGCTATTTATATGCATCAGATAGACAATTCTTATAAATTATAAATGAAAATAGTACTGCGCAGAAAAATATTTCCTAAAATTTAATGACTATAAGTTTCATAAACTTCATAAAAAAACAGTTTTAACCTTTTTGTAGAGCACTGGCAATAATTCATTTTAAAATGCCTGAATTTAAATCAAATGCTTTAAAAATTAGATTGTAAATGAAAAATTTCTTGCATCGGACAAAAAAATAAAAAAGAAACCTTGCAATTCTTTTTAGAAGTTATTAAAAGATCTTTTACTTGAATTTTTGTGCAGTAATATCTCATCATTTTAAAAATATAATGTACCCATTTATTAACTATTAATTTACATGTATACTATTAGAAAAAGCAACACTCGGAAAATAAAAATTAATAGTTCGCTGAGCTAAAAATATGAAAAAAAAAATAATTTTAATACTTAATATTATTATTTTAAAATATTTATTTTTACTTTAAAATTTGCAGATTACAGTCATTACCTCTCCATAATCTAGCATTCCAACACTATAAAAGTTAATCTAAATGAAAAATTCCTATGTGTGCTTCTAAAAATAGCTCAGGATAGACAGAAATTGACCATTTCCAGTAAATCACAGTGTTGGTTGTTACTAAAAATAGATTTTATTTAATATCTAAAGAGTGTGCCAAGCTACAAAGTTAAAACTTAGCACACAAATATATATTAACATGCTAAATGCAATAGAATTAGTGAGATTGTTGTAACTATAAACACTTTTATTTTATTTAAAAAGTAAAATTTTACCCTTCTTTGTCTTTTTTTAATATCAAATATCTTTAAAGTGCACCAAGAGAATTTAATGAAATTTGAAATATACACATTTCATAATATGATAAATTATTGTAGCAAACAGCATTGTTGTAACTTTTATAGGAAAAAAGTTGTAAAAATGTCAACTTTCACATAAACTTTTGTTAAGAAAAATTTAACAGATTGGCTTCATAAGCAAATAAAAATGATCTCTGATATCTTAAGTTTACAAAAAGTAATCATAATTAGTCCTCAAATCAAATACAATGTGCTAAAACTTTGATGGAAATGACCACCCCTAAAAAAAGGTAAAATGTGCTGACACAGTTTTCAGCCATTTTTTGGGAGACAAAAAAAATGGATCTAGGTTAGTTTATCGAAGTACCTACTGTCAAATTTGGTATCAAAAGAATCACCATTTTTTCCCCTACAAAATGACACTCTAACCTAAAAGATTGGTTAAAAAATAATGACGTTTTATGCACTTTTCCGAAAGTAACTGGGGACGCGACCAAAACCATGAGGACCAGCTTTTAAGCACTCGTCCGGTAGCACAAAAATAGCGATGTTGAACTGCTTATAGATAGATTGAAAATTATATTTTAGATCTGTAGAGAATCTAGATCTAGAGTATTCTAGACTAAAAAATTTACTAGACTCTATATTTATTATTTTATAATTCTCACTATGGACTAGGACAAGGCTGCTAATTGCCATTCATTTGGTAGCTGATTGTATGACTTCAGAAAATGGAGAAAGAATTAAACCTCCTGTTTGACAATTTTTCAACTTCAATTACTTCAACAAAAGGTGTATCATGGTCTCAAAATAACAAAGCTGCTGTTTGTTTTGCAGAGACTATTGTTATTTATCATATTGTAAGTTTATTATATTTAGTTTTAAATTTAATGTTATGTCCCATCCTAGATATATCTTGAACCCTGCTTTAAAATGTTAATGTCTACACTTTTTTAATCCTACAAATTAAAAAAACAATATTTAGCAGTTAAGACCAGGCCTCCAACAAAGTCAAGTGGTACCAGGCATATTGTCTGGAAAAATAGTAAAAGTTATCCTTCTTGGGTTTTGTGTCATTTAAAAGACATTTTTGTATTAAGTGTGAAAATGTCATGCTTTCACTCAGTTGTTTAATGCTTATTGTATGTTATCCACCATAATTCAATACTTCATATCATGTTTAAACCCACAAATGGCTGCCTGGTTGTGTGGTATGCACGCTGGACAGTTGCTTGTTTCGTCTCAATGGCCCTGGGTTCATACCATGCCTGTTCCAATCATCTTGTTGGAGGTTTTGACTAAGAAGTAGATTATCTTTAACTGTGAAGGAACATCCAAAACATGTAAAAAAAATAATTTTACAAACAAAACATAATTAATATCAGCTCATAGATTCAGGACTGCTCAAAACAAGCTTGTTACCTGAAGATCCTTAATATTTATTTATTTGTGTGATTTTTTTTTTATTATCACATCTTAAGTATCATATTGTGCTAAAAGAGCATAATTTTTACTTATCAGCACACACAGTGGTTAAAAGAATAAGACATTGACTCAGTAAGATGTTTTTTACTTACAAAGTAAGTTCTGAAGAAAATGTTATGTTTGGAGTTCCATGTGTATGTTTGCCTTAGTAAAAGGTCCTTTGTCTCAAAAATATTACTTTTATTTTAATTTTACAGTAAAGCCTTTGATTTTACTGACATTTTATTAAATACACTGTGAGCCATGAAATAAGGATGGCCTTCACCTGTGGCTCAGATATTGAGTCCGGCGGAACTCTTCTCACTAACAGGAGAAGGGGCAAAGGCGAGTAACTGGTGCCTTAACCAGTAAGCTTCAGGTAGGAGGGACTTGTTAGCCATGGCTGGCTACCCACCTACGAGAATTTTAATTCTGAATTCAAACCTCTGTTGCTTTGCTGCTATACCCAATCATGGGAATGGCTTCGGGAGTCAACCCTGAAGAAAAATCAGGAGCTGGGGACCCTAAGGCAGTTTGCAGCACCCATTGCTACACTCTGGCAGAACCTGCGATGCCGCTGACCCCAAACTGTATCCGCATTGCGTTCCTTTGGATACATCAGCTGCATGGAAAGGGGGGAACTGATGTGTGGGCGACATCGTTCCGACCACAGCTAATGTCCAGGCATTCATCTCACCAAGATGATCCATAGTCGCTTCGCGACTGAAGGAGGCCATATTGTGAGCCTAGCTTTTAATATTTACTAAGTCTTTTTTTTTTTCCCTTTGTAAGGTTGTGTCTCTTCAGAGCATGCAGATGTTATGTAGAAAACGTCTAGGCAAAGTTAGGTGTTGGTTAGTGGGCTGGCTACCATCACCCATGTAAATAATTGGTATTAGAAATATGGAAAATAAGTTTTTTCAATCCTTTGAACCTTTTGTTTTTTTAAAGAAAGCTTTAATTATTTTTTTTATCTATCTAGTAATATTGGTACAATATCACATAAACTACCCAACAATTGACCACATGTAATAAATTATCCCACCCATCACATTGCTACCCTATCACTTGATATATACAACCCGATAGAGAAGGTCCATTTATAAAGTATAATTCAAAACAAAATAAAAAATAACAATAAGTTATTAAACTCCTCCTTTACTTTTGCTTTTAAACTCATTTAATGTAATTTTTTTATTTTTCTTTCCCAGACCTGTGCGGAGTACAATAGTTATGCATTTAAAACCATTCTTCATAAAATATTTGACATCTTGAGTCTCAATAAATGTTGCTTTCCTGAAGGAATACTTCATTTAAAAAATTCATTTTCAAACTTAAATGAAAGTAAGTAAAATGTTTACTAATGTAAGGGGTATTTCTCAAAGCTTAACCTCAAAATATAAAATGCTATAAAGAAATGTATATCTGTATTTCAAATGTAATTATTTTGTTGTATGGCTAATGTAAATTATTTGCCAGAACTAGTAAGTTTTTAATTACATTTAAGTATAAAGGAATGAATCAACAATTTAAGAATATTTGTTATAAAAATTAAATCATCGTTTCTAATAACAATGATAGGCCTGTATATTTCTATTATAATCTAATATATATAGCAGTATGTAAGGTGGAGGTATATGTCTGACAAAAATATGATGAAATTAGGCATAAATACTCCTTAGATAATAGCAGGGATCTTAAGGTGTATGTAAATTTTCCCTAAAACAAGATAGATTTAGGTCAATGAGGCATCTTGACTTAGAATTTAACTATTAAAACAGCATAGATGTCTATAATATGATAAAACAAACTGTGGGCTGAATGGCTTTCAAACCGAATCCTGGGTTCAAATCTCGGTGAAGGCTTGGATTTTTAATTTCTTTATTTTTAGACACCCTTGAGTCCATCCAGCTCTAATGTCACCTGACTTTGGTTGAGAAAAGTAAAGGTGATTGATCATTGTGCTGGCTACCTTAACCATCAGCCATATTATATTTACTAACAGACAACTGTGTATTGTAGTATAAAGTTTTATATTCCCCTTTAGAAAATTCAGTTTTGTTTTTCTCCCTATCATTTAAAAATGCTGCTTCTATCTAATAAAAGTTCCTTCCTTCTTAAATTTACCTGTGGGAATGTTTGTTTATCTTGAATAATTGTTTATGACTAAAATGATATGGTGAACTGATGTGGGTAACATAGGGTTCAACTTTGAATTGTTAACAGCTTTGGCCATCCATGATTTAACATTCAACTTGTACATCTTGCAATGCTTTAAGTTTAAAGTATAATTTGACTGCTTTTTTTTTTCCTCATCCAAGAAGTTTATAATGCAAGGACTGCTAGTATTATAAAATATAGGATAATCTTTTATTCAATTGTTTAAGATACTAAATATAATCCATGTTTTCTTTTTTTTTTTTCTAAGCTGAAAAAGAAAGATTTTTAACAGATGCTTCACTCTGTAATGCTTATATTTATCCGCTGGAAATTTGGAATACATTTAAGGTAGCCAAATTTTCACCTGTAGATTATGATTTTATGGGGTGAGTTTAACTTATTTCTAGTTTGTTTGTTTTTTTTAATTAATATTGCTGTTGAGAATAAGTACATTTATATATTAATATTTTTAAAAATGTTTTTGAAACAATTGCGACGTGGTTATATTGTAATAATCTTTTATTTTAATCCTTACTCTTTTTTTTTTTTAAATTCAATTTATAAATACATATTTCTTTATTTTGTATCTGACCTAGCCCACATTGTTTGCTAGCTGTCTTAACATTTAGTCATCAGCTGATTATCTTTAGTGAACAAACTGGAGAATGGAAAATTGTAAGTTTTTTCCTTTGTTTTTTTTTTTTTTTTTACAATTAACAGTAACACATTATATCTTTTCTGTTCATTTGATCAATATAATAATATAATATGCTTTTTTTTTTTTTTTTTTTTTTTTTTTTTTTTATAACTAAGCTGCATTTTTTAATTCACAAAATGATTAAAAGTCTAGTCTAAATATGAATTGAAAATCATTTTCCTATTTTGCTTTTAGTTTTTAGAATGTAGTCTTTTAATAAAAGTACAAACCTCATCAAATCTCAAATTACCTTTAACCATTGGGGTTGACATAGATTTTGACAACTATGTGGATCTAATTTACAATATGTCAACAGTTGGTAAGTAGCATATGAAAAAACACCTTTAAATTAAATACAATGATTAAGAAAATATTTAATATAACTCATATTTATTCTTGCTTCTAATGTTCTACCGTTTCAAAGTCATTTTAAAAATGATTTTTTTGTTTATAGAAATTGAGTGGTCAAGTATTTTAAAGACACATTCAGAGTCTGAACCATTAATTTTACTCTTGTTTACTGGTTCCAAGAATGGTCGAGTGAGTCTTTGGAAAGTTAGGAATGACATGAAATGCCTGTAAGAAGTATTTTAATTCTGAATTTTCATTTTAACTATAATTTTTTAAATACCTCTTTTTTTTTAATTGTTTTCCTTACACATCATTGGCTATATTTATGACTCAGTGTTACATCTAGTTAAAATGTTAAGTCACAAAAAATTAAGGGAAAAATAATCTATTAAAGTAATATCTTTCAGTTACCCGTGTTTGTTTACAGTTGCTGCCATGTGTGAACTTATGCAAATGTTTTAATAACTAGATCATGTCTTACTTTTAAAAGATGATTTTTATTTTATTGCACATCTTTTTCATTTCCTTCTTTTCCAAAGTTCAGATTAAGTAAGTTATACAGTTTAATGTAAAATGCTATAAGAAAGTTTAAATCATACAGCTAACTTGTGTACACCTACTTATACTACGTACAACCAGATCTACAGACCATTAGAATTTAGTTAGTTACTCTGATTATAACCTAATTTACAATTTCTATCAGGTCTACAGTTACTTACTCTTAATATTATCAGATCTACATCTAGATATGGTACATGTATGCTTTTCTTAAATACTCTACTAGTTGACTGTATGTAATACAGACCTAGCTACATGCAGCAGTTTGAGATATTTTCCTTCTTAACTTAAAATTTAAAATATATTATCAATATAAAAAACTGGAAGCCTCAGTGTGGCAACATACATCATGACTTTTTTGAGTTCAGGGTTCATTGCATTATTATCTACATCTTCATGACTTTTATAAGCTGATGGTGCATTGCATTATCTACATCTTCATGACTTTTATAAGCTGATGGTGCATTGCATTATGACCTAATCTACATCTTCATGACTTTTACTACTGTAATTTTTTTAGTAATCATTGTCACTTTTTTTTTAACATTTTCTTCTATAGGGATGATAATTTTATTTTCCTGTGTTCAGATTATTATAAATCAACAGTAACAGCCTTAAAATGGCAGGCCCTAAGTCCTTCAGAGGGTTTGTAATTGATCATTTTCATTTAGCAGATATATCTATTTTAAATTTCCTTCATCAATGAAGGAAGCTGTGGTGATACAACTAACATTTCACTAACAAGTCATTTGATAACAATTATTATTCACAGGTATTCTCTCCATTGGTTACATAGATGGGTCAATTAGACTGCTAAAGGTGTCCACTGAAAGTGATGAAACATGTTTAGTGAACATCATAGAAATATTTTCAGATCTCCATGCAGATAACTTAGCCATTGATGATTTGGGCTGGTCAAAAACTAATGAGGTCAGTGTATAGTATTGTGCTTGTCTCTGCTTTGTTGTATGTTGATCACTAATTTAGTTTTTTTTTTTTTTGTTTACTTGCGTCTAGGGAACAATTGTGTTGCTGGCTTGTAAACAGTATTTCCTTTTTGTCTATGCTGTCAAAGATGGTTTGGTTAACTTCATAAAGCACTACCACTTGGAATCAGAACTACAACTTTCATGTATGTTTTTATTTCTAATTTAAATGTTTTCACATCATAGCATTTCAATTTAAACACTTTAAAAAAAATTAAAAAATGAAAGTAAAATTTAGTATTAAATTTTTTTTTTTTTTTATATAGCCATTAGTGTGTTTGGAAGACATGGTGCAGTAACCTCTCTAAGTGGTGACATTTTTAACTTCAAATGTACAGAAGAAAAAGGTTTGTTCTCTTTTTAGCTAATCAAGCAGTTAAATTTACTTTATTTTCAAATACATAATATGAGAATGTACTACAGAAAAAATATCTGATAATATAAATAATCACAGTTACATCAAAAGACAACAAACTAAAGATTTTGTTGAAAAATCCTCATTAAAAAGCTAATCAGACAATTTATGTGTAGTGGCAATAACAGTATATTTTTAGGTTTTCATTTTGAATATTTTTTTAAATTGCAAAATGTATTTGTTTGCAGGGGAGATAACACTGGATCTTACAAGTGTTAACCTGACTTGTCTACAAAAAGATCCCAAAGTACAGTGGTTATGTAAGGGGCTTAGTAAATCAGGATATTCCTGCCTTTTTCTCAGTGCTAACAAGTAAGCACTTTGTTCAAAACACATATATTTGCAGGTTGAGCTATATTAATTTTAAATTTAACTCTTTGTAATAATGTCTTGTTGAAGTAAGCTTAATATCAAATCTCTCAAACGTACATTGATTAATATTCCAAAATTTTTTTTATTTTTTTTTTAACAGGTTAAATGGCAGATCAAAATACTATGAAATTAGTAAGAGAGTTAACAGTCGACATAAGGTAAGCTTTAGTTCCCTATTTAAAATATATGTCTTAGCCACTCGACGATAAGCCTTATATCTAATATATATATTAAATTTAATCTACCATTACAAAATCTGATTACGTATCACAATTAACAGGTCATATTGTTCTGCCCAGACAAGCCGTCCGTAGAGTTAGTGCACAATACATTGACAAGTACAGGTAATATAAGTTGATCATGTAAACAGGTAAACTCCATCACATCTGCTTCTTGATGGGTACCTTTTGCTACACTTAAGTTACAGGTCTAATGTTAAGAATTATTTTTATGTAGTTTTCATTAAGGTAAAAACCTAACATTGTATACCTCAGGTTCACCACAGCATTTAATGGTTTATTTGAGAGTGTGCATTGAAAACTCATTCAATTCTTGCTGCAACCCTACAGAGTTTTTTGACATATGTCATTATTTAGACAAGTGTGATACCATTCCATCACTGCAAATTCTCAGGTTTGTGTACTGGTAACAAAATACTAAATTACCTTGAGCTCTGTTTAGTGGTAGAGAATGGAATATATAAAGGACATTTACAATACACATTAGTGTTGTTGATTCTAGCGAATGTTATGATCATACCATGAATTTTGTTTTCAGAGACATAACTAGGTGTTTAAAGTACTGGATTAGTCTGAATGTTAGAGAACATGTAGGTTTCTTGTTTACAATGTTTAAAAAAAAAAATATATATATATATATATAAAGTAATGTAATTAGTTATAGTTAAATTTACATGAGAAAAACCTTACTGATATTTTATATTACATTCTCTTAGCTTCTGGAGGAGTTATCCCCATTTAGCAATGTGACAGAGAAGTTACTATTGAAGTATGTTGAATCAGTTCTACAGCAAGATATGACACAGTTACTTGATCAAGGTTTACTTCACATTAATCTTTTTTTTTTTTTAAACTAATGATGTTTTATTATAAGTAAATATCAGTTTTTATGAGACTTAGATTAGAGAATCCCTTCAAATGAGATTTTACATTTAGATGTTTTTAGTGGCCCCCGAAAGTGAAATAGCCACTTTTTTTTTTTTAGTTTTATATGGTCTTTCTGTCTGTCCTGGTTAGATCACAGAAACTAGATAAGATATTGAAAATCGTACATCATAATATTTTAGACCTTTGTCAAAGTTTTAATGCAAAAGCTTCTTTTTTTTTGTTTTCTGAAAGTGAATAATGTAGTTTTAAAATTAAATATGCAAGCAGTTTTTTCATATCTGCAAAACTTTTGATGGGTACACTTGTCTTTTATTATGTATTTTCATAGATAGGGTTGTGGTTGTTAATAGTTCATAGCTTCTTATAGTCTTGCTGAAAATATTGAAAACTGTCTTTTTACCTGAGTAGACCACTCCAGGGCTGATTCTAAGTTTGTGTTTCCACACAATCTTTGTAACTTTTTTTTTTGTTTTTTATTCCATTGGCAGATGTACAAGTGTTGAAAGCCATGTTGGACTGGGTAAATTGTAAAGATTCCAGATTGAGAGTTTTAGAAGAAACAGTTGATATAAAAACAATCAACAGTGTTTGTCAAGGTGCTGTTCTTCCTGGCTGCATGATTTGTCCTAATGATATCCTTTTTGATATGAAGCATCTAAATCTCCCAAGAAATGTTTTATTTACTGTATTATTTGGGCATACAACCTGTGGGTTATACAAGTTTTTACAAACGAATGGCAGCTGTGTGGGTATACAAAGGTGTTAGGTTTACACAATTAATTTAAACTTAGGTTGCTTAAAGAATTAATAAATTAGTCCTTCCTAAAGCCTATCTTGCTTAAAATATTGACGATATATTGCTACCTAAAACCATAAATATTCAGAAATATAAGGTATAGTGTAAAAGCAAACCTTTGGGGCATAAAATTGGTGTATTTAATCTTAAAACCATAATGTTAAAATGAAATCAATATAGTCATAAAACAAAGATGTTAATTAAATATTTCTGTAATTATAGATTTGCTACTGGTCTAAAACAAAATTGATGTCATCCTTAAATTTTTTCCAACAATAGAGTAATGGTAAAAATGTAATTCTGTTATGCTCCAATCAGAACTATTTCAGACTTTCTTGAAATAACTGACTAACGCTTAGCAAACATTTAAAGCATTTATTTACAAGGGAAAAATGGTCTTCGAGTCTTCTCTCTAAGTGTCTCTATTGTCATCCCTTCTAGCGTCTTTAAAGATATATTTCTTGTCTGATTCTATCTCCTCTTTTGGTCTCGAGATTAATACGTAAATTACTCTATATAACAACTTATTTAGCACTTGATGTTTCTACTCCTCAAAAAAATTGTTAAAAGAAAGAGTAAACCAGTGACACGGTTCCCATCAGTAGAGATTTTGAAATCATGAGCTAGGTTTTTCAAAATTTCTTCACATCAGCAGCTTGGAGAAACCTGTTCAAGAGAACATCAAAAAACAAATGTTGAACTAGAGAACACTTTTTTTAAATCCAGTATTACATTTGATGAAGAGCAAGGACACTCCACATTTTGTACTACTAAAAGTTTGCTGGGGTATCTGCTTCAAGTTCACATTGCCATGTGCTTCTTCCTGGGGTGTTCTCCACATCAGTATCAGTACTACTGGTGATTTTATCTAAGTATGCTCAATCCAACTCCACTTTCTCTTTCAGATTTTTTTCCTCTTGTGTGCCTATAGATTTAATTTTTTATTTTAAAGATTTTTTTTAGCAAACAAATACAAGACTGAGTTGATTTATATGACATTTAATGTAGAATTGTATTGTTGCTTTATTATTTTATGCCTTTTCATTTTGTCTTCTTTGGTCTTGCACCTGAATAGTGATAACTCTTGAGCCAACTGTCAAGTCACTGCTATATACATGAGAGAGGACTTCTGATTTTTACCTGTATACTTATAGGATCCTTGTTTTTTGTCAGTATTCTTTTGTGGAATTACAAAACAGATCCTGAGAGGCATATTTAACTGTACAAATGAACTGTTTGCATACTCACAACCAATAAATAGAGAAGAAACTCCAACATATCTTGGTGTAAAACTAGACCAAAGGCTGTCTCTAAAACACTTCATGGCAGATTTAAAAGAAAAGGCATCACAAAGATTAAACATAAACACCTAGCAGCAGCATCCTGGGGAGCTGAAAAGAAAACCTTAAGACAGTTGTACACTGCCTCACTGGATATGTCAGATCTGTCATGGATAACTGCCTCTCCATACAAGTAGCTGCCAACAAAACCTACCAATCATCATTAGACACAATCCATAACCAAGCCTTGCATCTAATCAGTGGAGGTATGAGAACTACTACCACAGCAGCCTGTGAAATAGACTCCAATATTGAACTTCTTAAGTTAAGGTGCAACAGAGCAGCCATTGAGAGATTCAGAATGTTGGAGGACGACCATCCTAATAAACTACTAACACAGAGAAATAGAAAAAAAAAGCAAAGAACTATAATCCAACTTACTGACGAACTAGCCCTAAAACACCATATACCCAATCACATCAGCTCATTTTCCAACTTTCTCTGTATTGTTCAAAATAAATGGCTTCATGTGATTACAAGATCATTCTCATGAAAACTATCCTAAAGAGTTTATTGAAGTTTTCAGAATATAAAACTGATAAAGCGAAGGCTGAAAGGCTTCATGGAATGGACAGGCCAAAATATTGCAGACTGGCTGAGAACAGCATTGGATGTAAAGCATTGCAATATTCATTACTAGTTCTGCCATTTCTTCTGTACAGATTTTGAGAATAAAAAAACATTCATTTGTTATTATTCTTTGTTATGGAATGGAAATAGAAGAATTAAACCATTAATTCATAGCTTTCAAATTAAGGTTTAATTTCATTCTGTTATTTAATCCATGGTTTGTAAATTATAAAACATTTTATTCTGTTTTGATGCATTGCTAATTTATAATTGCATACCTCATTGACCAAAACACTATACATTCTTATGTATAAAAACTTTAGTGACCTTAACATTGGATTTACATTTACATCATTTGCCTGAAGAAGCTCTTATAGCTCAGTGCTCCAAAGGTCATAAAATTAGTAAGTTGTATTTTTAGTTTGTCTTTTATTTGTGTGTTAATTATATTCACATGCCCTTAATTTAGACAAATTAACTAAGAGAATGTAAATGCATTATTTATTGTTTGGTTACATAATATGTTGGGTGCGGTGGCTGAGTGGTTAAACACTTGGCTTCCAAACCTGGGGTCCTGGGTTCAAATCTGGGTGAAGATTGAGATCTTGAATTTTGGGATTTTTAGGGCGCCCCTGAGTCCACCTGACTTGCGTATGGGAAAGTAAAGATGCTTGTTCATTGTGCTGGCCACATGACACCTTGCCATTGGTCAAAGAAACAGATGACATTAACATCATCTGCCCTATAGATTGCTAGGTCTAAAGTGGGAACTTTACTCTTTTTACTATATGTGATGATGGACACTTGAATTATCTTTTACACTTTAAACGTCTATGTAGCCCTTTCTCTGGCATGTGAGAATCTTAAATCTATGGACATTCAGGGTTTGTCTCCTGTGTGAGACTTTCATTACTGTGTCCTCCTTTGCCAGTTCATTAGCACATTCATTGAAATGTTCCAGCATATTGACAATGTTTGCTCCAAAGCTAGTACACTCAATTGTGAATTTTAGTGATTAGAGTTTTTACATGAGTTTGAAGAATAATGGCTTGTTATGGTCAAATGTAAATAATTGCAAAGCTGTTTTCTTAGCATCTTTCATTGAAACAGAACATCTTGAAAAAGAACTTAAATTTTTTTAAAATGTTAATTATTTTATAAACACTTTTATTCATAAAAAAATTTTTACTGACTTAGCAATTTGTTCCATGTTATTCTCTACAGAATTTAAAAATTGTTCCATGTTAATGTCCACAGAGTTATGCTGTATAACTTTTATTCCTTGCATGATGTCTGCTAGAAAATGTGAGGCTTGTGGTCATAAAGCACTTGACTTGCAGCAGCTGTCAGGTCAGTAATACATATGTTTTGAATACGTTTGTCCAGTTGGTGGAATGTTTTGGTGCAGATCACTTAGGTAATATCCGTGAGGGTATACACCAAAGCAAACAACTTTTTAAAAAAAGAATTGACAGTCTATACCATAAGTTTTATCACTTGCGCAGTGTACATGCTGCATTTTTTAAAGACTGCTTTGAAGCAAAGAGCTGTTGTCAAGTCTGTTGTACTAAAGGGTAGGCCTAATTACTAGGTTAGGTGCCATGATGTTGATAAGAAAGTGGTTTGTCTTAACATGAAGCTATCTTGGTTTGGACAAGGGAGCTTACTCAGCAACTTCAGTGAAGGGGAAAACATTGACAGTTGGATAGAGGTACAAAAAAAGTTCACAAGAAAATTGTTGCTATGAAGGATATGAAGAAAATTATGCTTGATATCACATTATTTGGCAGATGTACCAGTACTGGAGAGAGTTAAGGATTCACAAGAGCACACTCATAGTGAAGGTTAGGTTATTGACAAAGTGACAACTTTGAGATTGTTTTGAAAAAGTTTGTTGGGGGAAATGAGAAGTTGATGTCCATCATTATGGCTTTAGAACATGATCCAAAATTCAATGACTTTTTATATTTTTACATTTAATTCCAAAGTTAATTTTTAATAAGTTTTTAAATTTTTAAATGTTTTTTGTCTTCGTCAGGTACCAAGTTATTGAAACAAAAGCATGTCTGTATACTGTGTGGAGGCATTGTTACATAATACAATAGTAAACTTTTTTTTTTCCTTTTTTTTTTTGTCTTATTTATTCTTTTTTTCTTAAGTGAAATTACACAACCATGACATCATAATTAAGAGAAAATGCGTTTTTCAAATTCTACACAATCATCTTAGCAAACAAAATAAGCTGATTAATTTTCTAGATGTATTTTATATATAATGCAGGCCATTTTATCGAAGGATAAATGAAAACACTTATAAGTTTTCAAATGTTTCGGATGTTCCTTCAGATTTACTTCCTAGTCCGAATCTCACACAGTACGGGGGATGGGAGCAGGGAGGGATTGAACCCAGGACCATCGATGAATCCGAACGGCGGGGTAGCTGTCCAAGTTACTGTTACATCGAAGAAACAAGGCAAAGGTCTTCTTGAAATAACTTAACAAATGTGTGTGCGTGCTATTTAAGAAGTTTGTATTTTGGTGTAACTCTTATCTCTTACTTTGTCTTTCAAATCTGGTTCCTGATTTGATGACATGAGAACAAAATCATCTGGTCAACTTGGCCAAAGATCAGTTTTAAAAAATGTATGTAATATTTGTTCCTTACCAAGATAAATAACCAGCTAGTGATGTTCACACACAGATCTTATCTGATACAACTAGTTCAAGCTGCTCAACTAAACATTTCACTTCATAATGATGTTACTTCTGTGAGGCCTGCCATTGCAAAATCTCACTCTAAAACACTAAATCGGAAACAACTATCAATAAAACCATTTCACCATCACTTTTGATCGTCTTAGATGTTAGTCTACTTCAAGTCTTGTAGTATAAGTTTCGGCCTTCATTCAGACTTCAGAGATGATTATTGAGTATTCTAGACTTCCTGCAAAAGTACAGGCTTCTAACTTCTAACCATTGAGCCGATATATCCTTAAGTTGCGCCTACCACACGACCAGGCTTCAGATTTTTTTTAAATTACCCAATTATTTATGTCAACCTACAACATAGATTAACTTTTAAAACAAGCCGGGGAGGGTAGGGAAGAAAGATTAAATAGAAAAGTTTTTTTTATTATTTTCTATATAACGAAATTAAAAATAAATCCAATTTATCCACAATTAAAAATTTATATTGCTCACATTATTATCAACTACTTTGCCATGTAACCAGCATCCTTTGTTTTCTAAAGATGTGGGCCTATCAAAGCTTTTACAAAACAGTCTAGAACATGAGTTAAATTTTTTTTCTACATTTTATTTAGAGTTGTTGAAAACACAGGGCCTGTGTATGATAGAAATATTTGTGAAATTATCATGTTAATGCAAACATATAGGGCCGTGTTCAAATGTTTTCCACCTAGCGGCTAAAATACTACCCATCCCCCTGTTGATGTCATTGTGACCATCTTCTCTTTGTCTCCTCCTCCCTCCAACGTCTTAGTTGAGCCAGGTACCAGCAGTGTCAGATTGTAGAGATAGTGGCCCTCCAACGTCTTGGTTAAGCCAGGTACCAGCAGTGTCAGATTGTAGACATAGTGGCCCTCCAACGTCTTAGTTGAGCCAGGTACCAGCAGTGTCAGATTGTAGAGATAGTGGCCCTCCAACGTCTTGGTTAAGCCAGGTACCAGCAGTGTCAGATTGTAGACATAGTGGCCCTCCAACGTCTTGGTTGAGCCAGGTACCAGCAGTGTCAGATTGTAGACATAGTGGCCCTCCAACGTCTTGGTTGAGCCAGGTACCAGCAGTGTCAGATTGTAGACATAGTGGCCCTCCAACGTCTTGATTGAGCCAGGTACCAGCAGTGTCAGATTGTAGACATAGTGGCCCTCCAACGTCTTGGTTGAGCCAGGTACCAGCAGTGTCAGATTGTAGACATAGTGGCCCTCCAACGTCTTGGTTGAGCCAGGTACCAGCAGTGTCAGATTGTAGACATAGTGGCCCTCCAACGTCTTGGTTGAGCCAGGTACCAGCATAGTCAGATTGTAAACATAGTGGCCCTCCAACGTCTTGGTTAAGCCAGGTACCAGCAGTGTCAGATTGTAGACATAGTGGCCCTCCAACGTCTTAGTTGAGCCAGGTACCAGCAGTGTCAGATTGTAGACATAGTGGCCCTCCAACGTCTTGGTTGAGCCAGGTACCAGCAGTGTGTCAGATTGTAAACATAGTGGCCCTCCAACGTCTTGGTTGAGCCTGGTACCAGCAGTGTCAAATTGTAAACATAGTGGCCCTCCAACGTCTTGGTTGAGCCAGGTACCAGCAGTGTGTCAGATTGTAGACATAGTGGCCCTCCAACGTCTTGGTTGAGCCAGGTACCAGCAGTGTCAGATTGTAGACATAGTGGCCCTCCAACGTCTTGGCTGAGCCAGGTACCAGCAGTGTCAGATTGTAAACATAGTGGCCCTCCAACGTCTTGGTTGAGCCAGGTACCAGCAGTGTGTTAGATTGTAGACATAGTGGCCCTCCAACGTCTTGATTGAGCCAGGTACCAGCAGTGTGTCAGATTGTAAACATAGTGGCCCTCCAACGTCTTGGTTGAGCCTGGTACCAGCAGTGTGTCAGATTGTAGACATAGTGGCCCTCCAACGTCTTGGTTGAGCCAGGTACCAGCAGTGTCAGATTGTAGACATAGTGGCCCTCCAACGTCTTGGCTGAGCCAGGTACCAGCAGTGTCAGATTGTAAACATAGTGGCCCTCCAACGTCTTGGTTGAGCCAGGTACCAGCAGTGTGTTAGATTGTAGACATAGTGGCCCTCCAACGTCTTGATTGAGCCAGGTACCAGCAGTGTCAGATTGTAGACATAGTGGCCCACCAACGTCTTGGTTAAGCCAGGTACCAGCAGTGTCAGATTGTAGACATAGTGGCCCTCCAACGTCTTAGTTGAGCCAGGTACCAGCAGTGTCAGATTGTAGACATAGTGGCCCTCCAACGTCTTGGTTGAGCCAGGTACCAGCAGTGTGTCAGATTGTAAACATAGTGGCCCTCCAACGTCTTGGTTGAGCCTGGTACCAGCAGTGTCAAATTGTAAACATAGTGGCCCTCCAACGTCTTGGTTGAGCCAGGTACCAGCAGTGTGTCAGATTGTAGACATAGTGGCCCTCCAACGTCTTGGTTGAGCCAGGTACCAGCAGTGTCAGATTGTAGACATAGTGGCCCTCCAACGTCTTGGCTGAGCCAGGTACCAGCAGTGTCAGATTGTAAACATAGTGGCCCTCCAACGTCTTGGTTGAGCCAGGTACCAGCAGTGTGTTAGATTGTAGACATAGTGGCCCTCCAACGTCTTGATTGAGCCAGGTACCAGCAGTGTCAGATTGTAGACATAGTGGCCCACCAACGTCTTGATTGAGCCAGGTACCAGCAGTGTCAGATTGTAGACATAGTGGCCCTCCAACGTCTTGGTTGAGCCAGGTACCAGCAGTGTGTCAGATTGTAAACATAGTGGCCCTCCAACGTCTTGGTTCAGCCAAGTACCAGCAGTGTCAGATTGTAGACATAGCCAGGTACCAGCCAGGTACCAGCAGTGTCGGATTGTAGAGATAGTGGCCCTCCAACGTCTTGGTTGAGCCAGGTACCAGCAGTGTGTCAGATTGTAGACATAGTGGCCCATCAGTACAGAACACCAATAACAGTAAACTCATGTGTACCTCAAGGAACAGTCTTGGGTCCACTACTATTTTTAATTTACATAAATGATTTACCAAGTTGCATTAGTTCAGGAACAAAAGTCAGATTATTTGCAGACGATTGCATAATATATAGAACAATAAAAACAACACAAGACACAGATATTTTACAAAGAGAATTAGATGAATTACAGAAATGGGAATCAAATTGGAGCATGTCTTTCCACCCAGAAAAATGTCAGTTGTTAAGAGTAACAAAAAAACTAAAACAAATTAATTCCACTTATCTTATTCATGGCAAACCAGTAACACAGACTAAAAACGCAAAATACCTAGGTGTTATAATAAATGAAAAACTGTCATGGAATCCACATACTGATGAAACTATAAAAAAATCCAACAAAGCATTAGGGTTTATTAAAAGAAATTTCTATAAATCAAATAAGAACATAAAACTAAAATGTTATTTAACCTTGGTTAGGCCAATAATAGAATATGCATCCTCTGTTTGGGACCCCTCAACTCAAGAAAACATTAAGAAACTGGAACAAACACAAAATAGAGCAGTGAGATTCATAACAAACGAATATTCACATTTGACTAGGGTAACACCATTAGTAAAATCACTAAATTTAGAAAGCCTTCAAGACAGAAGACTCAAAAGTAAAGTAGCAATTAAACATAAAACACTGAACCATAATCTTCAAATACAAAAACAAAATTTAATAAAATACTCTGAAAGACACAAAGATAAAGGCACATTCCTCGTCCCATATGCTAGGACAAATTTGTACAAATACTCCTTCTTCCCTAGTGCTATTAGAGCATGGAATGGGTTGCCTGAGCTAGCCAGAAAAACCAGTGACTTGGCAGAATTTAAGGCATTGGTTAATATGCATGACTAAATGCATGACGCGTAGGACGTAATCATCTTCTTTTTTGAAGTAACGTCTGTATTATATAAGATAAGAATAAAAAAAAATATTAATTTCCAACTATCATTTTCAAAAAATGGTTACGAAAGAACCCAAATGTGATACAACTGACCAAACAGTCCAGTTTGAGTTGAGTTTAGCCTGGGCTACGCTACACAGTCGCAACCAAACCGGAGAGGGGGGGGGGGGGTCAACATAAGCGTTACAAAGACACTTTTTTAGAGCTCCTCAATGAGTGTGATATTTACGTCTGGGAAACACAAGCTCCCGATCGCTTCTCATGACGTGAAGCCAAGAGTAATAGCGGTGGAGCTTCTCATGACGTGAAGCCAAGAGTAATAGCGGTGGAGCTTCTCATGACGTGAAGCCAAGAGTAATAGCGGTGGAGATTCTTATGACGTGAAGCCAAGAATAATAGCTGTGGAGCTTCTCATGACGTGAAGCCAAGAGTAATAGCGGTGGAGCTTCTCATGACGTGAACCCAACAGTAATAGCGGTGGAGCTTCTCATGACGTGAAGCCAAGAGTAATAGCGGTGGAGCTTCTCATGACGTGAACCCAAGAGTAATAGCGGTGGAGCTTCTCATGACGTGAAGCCAAGAGTAATAGCGGTGGAGCTTCTCATGACGTGAAGCCAAGAGTAATAGCGGTGGAGCTGGGCAATGTAAAATGACCGAGACCAATCGTTAGAGAAGGCCTCACCACTGACCTGCGACATCGCAACCTGTGGGCTGTGACGTGGCAACACTCTATTGGACTAAACCAGGGGTTCTCAACCTGTGGGTCGCGACCCCTTTGAGGGTCGATTGACGATTTGCCAGGGGTCGCCTAAGACCATCGAAAACATGGATTGTTTTTTGTCTATTCTAACCTAATCATTCATCCCAGTGGCGCTACAGTCCATGGAGGGCTCTGGCCTGCTTTAACACATCCTTCCATTCAGATCTCTCCTGGGCATTTCGTCCTTTTCCAGGCCTAGGTCGTTTTCCGTTGAGATCTGTCCGGGTTTTCTTGTGTGTATTAGCTTTCGTAACAGTATTTTTTATATGACAGAGTTGTTAGCCCTGTGCATAACCATCTGGGGGGGGGGGGGGGCTGCCCCTTTCAGCTCTCTGGATAGCTGACTTTATTTTTGGGTTAGGTGCCCTAGCCTTTGTGGATCCCTCCACTTCCTGCAAGGCAGCAGGTTTGATTGTGATCCACCCCGGGTATTTTATTTCCCCGGTACCCACCATATCTGGAGGGAATTCCCCTATCCGCCACCTGGGGAGGCGCTCGATGGGAGATCAAAAACTCCACACGAGCTATTCTAACCTAAGTAACTTCATATTGTAAAAATAAAATTCAATTGGAAGTGACAATTTTTGGGGGTCATTCTAGGAGACACGTTTTAAACAACTGAAACAGAATAATCTCAAACATTTTAATAGTCGCAGCATTTAACTATTTTCTAAAGTTTTAATGTAATGTCAACGTCCTGACGAAATGAAAAAGCCATTTCGTTGAAGTGAATAATACTCCATCGTTTATGGCATACGATATTGAAGATAATACTTTCATTATGGGACACTATATGGCAATGGTGCTCGCACACTGGAACGTGAAGAAAATAAAATATAATTTCGATCTGGTTTTACTAAAATAGTTCCAGCAGAAATTTAAAAAATGCATGTGCTTTATTTGTAACGAAATTCTTTAAGCCAAATTTATGTAGCCGAAATAAATGCAACATCATTTTGATGCTTAACGTCCAAACTTTGTCGACAGGATACCCAGTACTTAAAGGTTAAGATAAGTATTTAAAAAGATTGTGATTTTAAAGACGAGTTTCGTTTTTGAAAACCACTGGAAACTATTACAAAAGTATGTGATTTTTTGGTAAAGTAGAAAATCTTTTCTGAAAAATATTAGTGGTGTGAACAAGACGGTGCTTCAATTTTAGAAGTATATTGGTGTGGCTTTTAAAGTTTGTAAAATGAGTAATTAAAAGTCATCGGAAATCACTGTGTGATTCATCGACAAATACTAATAACAAAGACACTGCCACAAGAATTAAAGTAACTAAAAGTATAACTGCATGGATTAAATTAACATAGCTAGATTTGTCTGAAACAATCGATTCTTCCGAACGAAAGTTCAAATTAGCAAAACAAAAATAGAAGAAAAATAGCATTGAACCTGACAAACAGATAAAGTTATAATATTCTGTGAAAGAACATATGTGCATGCATGTGCACAGAATTACATCCTACTTTACAAATCCGCCTGACATCACGTTTGCACATGCCAGAAGTCCATTCACAGTCTAGGATGAAGAAGTTCCGGAGAAAGTTTATTGAGCTCATTAATAGCGATGTGACGTCAGTGTAACTCTGGATCAAGTGTTTGCAATCATATCCCGATTTGTCTGTTTCGCGATTTTTTTCCATTTCAAATAATTATTTTTTGAAACATGGTTTTCCAGCTTTTTAGTTATGAAGTCTTATTAAGGAAGTCTAAACTTGATGCAGAAGATGACATTCCCGAGAATCCGTAATATGGAAAAACAAATTCAGACAGACGCAACAGCATTGTAGCTATGTAGCTTACTATTGTCTCATTCACTGCTCGTACCCCGTCATGCTTTTCAAATGTTGATCTAAGTCTGTAACATGAATATGGTGAATAAGAAATAGAAAAGTAAATAGATGCACGTATGAAAGGTCAAAGGTTCATTTATTTGTAATTTAATGATAAGGAAATGTATCTATTTGAAGAGCTTCATTTGGAACTGTTTCATGTTTGGAACATTTGGTTTTGGCAATGCATAACATATACTTATAAGAAATTTCCATTTTATAACAGTTGCATATGCTTATGAATGAAAATAGTTTTGCAGTTGGGGTGGGTTGGGGGTCGCCGCCGAGTGGAGAATTGTAAAAAAGGGTCGCCGAGCCTAAAAGTTTGAGAACCGCTGCTAAACTGTTCACAGGTAGCGACGTTGCAAGTCAGTATTCAAGCCTTCTGTAATGAATGGTCTCGGTGCCAGCCTGAAGATGAAAGACAAGGAGAGCGACCAGGAAAGCAGAACAAACATAAGGCTGACAGAAGCACTAGGCCCCTCCTATCTGCAGTAGACCCAACTTACCATGCCATGTATGAGGCTGGCTTTTACAAGCGAGGATTCAACACTTTATAGTCATCTTTGAGTTCATAGGAAATTAGAAATGTGCTAGTCATCGACCACCAAGGAGGAGCTATATGTAGACCTATAGATGGATGGATAATACAGAATAGATACATATGGAATCGAATAGGAATCACTGATATGGCAGAGAATCTTACATGGACCGCTGATCCATATTAGAAAATTGATAGGCTTAGCAAAAAGTTGTCAATAAAAAAGTGAATAACACGATTACTATTAGCCAACACCAAACCAAATAAAGCGTCTGGACCTGATGGTATTCCAGCTAGATTACTCAAAGAACTAAGCAATGAGCTAGCCCCAGAGTTCAAAATACTCTTTCAGGCTTCGCTTAACCAGGGCAGAGTACCAAAGGACTGGAAAGAAGCTAATGTCACCCCCCCCCCCTATTTAAAAAAGGAGAAAAATCTGACCCAGGAAACTACAGACCAGTATCACTTACCAGCATCACTTGTAAAATCCTAGAACACATAATATGTAGCAACATCATAAACCACTTAGACAAACAAAATGTCCTCACACCATACCAACATGGCTTTAGGAAATATAGATCATGTGAAACACAACTAATAGGACTAATTGATGATTTTTCTAAAGGTTTAGATAATAGTGAACAAATAGATGCTATCACATTCCTTGTACCATATGCTAGGACACATTTGTACAATTACCCATTCTTCCCTAGTGCTATTAGAGCATGGAATCGGTTGCCTAAGCTAGCCAGGAAAACTAGCGACTTGGCAGAATTTAAGTCGATCAGTTGGAAATCAAATATTGGCCTACCACAGCTAAGAAGTTTTCTTTATAACATTTGTCACCTAAATGATAATCTTCGAGATGACTTTTGTAAGAGTGATAACTTTGCTCTTAATAGTTAATGAATGACAGATTAATCTGTCATTCATTAGCTATTAAGAGCAAATCCCCACCCTTCGACCAAAATCCAGGTTAAAAGCATGTATAAATCAAATCAGAGTATATAAAATTATAGTTTGGTAATACTGATCCAGACATGGTAACATTAAAAGACGGTTATAGAGGGTCCAAAGAAAGATGAATTTTGTTTTATTTGCAAATAGCCATTCAATCCGATCGGATAGTTTAAACAGTAATCATCTCGCCCCACACAACTGTTTGATATGTCTATTACGAACTTATCTTTAACGACATAAACAAAGATTTGAAAACATTCTTCCCTTGGATATTATCGATTGGGTTTTAAACACGTGGACAAAGTCATGTTCCAATCATTCTAATACAAGTGCAAATTATTGAAATATCTAAAAAGAAAAACTTAAAACCAATGTCTGAACAATGATACCATCAAATTCTGGTTTTCACATTCCCATATTCTATCCTGCATGGGTCATTGTACAGAAGTTGTTGATTGTTTGCCCGTCTCCTTATTTGCTAGAACATGGATTCAGTGACGTATTGAACCTCAACAAATCAAAGACTTTCGACTAGACACTTATGCTCGTGGAGATGTGCGGGTTGCTGTTTACAAACATTGAACCTCAACAAATCAAAGACTTTCGACTAGACACTTATAGCTCGTAGAGATGTGTCCGGAGATAATCTAAATACACTCATCAAACCTCATTACGTTTATCCAAGTCATTTGTTGTTTTTTTTATTTTATTTTATACAAAAGTTATAATTTCAATAAACACTCCTTCAACAAATGTTGTTGTTTTTTACATTTGTAACGTAACGTAGGCCTATATACTATGCATTTATGTAGCTTATTTTCCACATAGTGGTCCCCGGACTCCGGGTCAAACATTTTGAGAACTTCTGGTATAGAAGATTTTAGTTTGGTGACAGTTCCAGATCCAGACCTAGAAGGCGGTGCTCAAACTGTTCCTAAACGTCTATACTATTTATTGATCTATTAATAACTAAATGCGAGAATACCCTCTGTCGTATGTGTTGAGGCGATAGATTGTCTAAACCTCCAGGCCAAATTTAATTTTAAGATTATATTTTGAAAAAATTTTAACGGTCAAACCTGAGCTTTGCATTTGTTGCCAATTAGCTAGTATTTTTTCTAAAAAAAAACATACATAAGCTGTCAATATATAAGAGCCGTTTTTGAGAGCTGTGTCCACCCGAGTTATTATTATTTGAATCCGTGAAAAAATTTTTCTTGCTTATAAGAGGAATTGCAATCAATTTGCTATGGATTCCTTTTGAATCTTGAAAAGAGGGAAAATTGCTTAATTTAGATTATTTAAATATCTTTAGTCAGCTCATTGAGCTAAGGTAAAAGCAAGCATTTATCGTTAAGTAAACATTTACAAACGTTAGAGTAAACTTAGGACAATAAAACTATGTTAACTTTATCATTATTTAATTCAACACTTTAAAAAATGCGAAACAAAAATGCAGATAAGCACAAAATCCTTGTGGAAAGTAACAAAAATAGAATCTATATCTGTCCCATCATTGTTAATGACATGAATTCAGACCTATCACGATGTATAACTTTTAGTTGTGTTTCACGTGAAATAGAAACCTATTCAAGAATTCTGGGAGTTAACCACATGGTTAGAGCAGCAGTAGTCGCCATATTCTTGAAGTGTATGGATGTGTAATACAGTGAGTAGTGATAAGTAGTTAATATGATTTTGAAAAGAGAGGACGCATAAAGATTGATTGTAGCAAGTATAAACAGATGTGTGCTTATTGTACTTAATATATTATTGGGTGATTGTTGAAGAATTTCTTGTATTCATTGATGGCTGGATTTGCCAGTGTGATAATATTTTTATCATTTAATTTTATGTCGAATAAATGTCATCTGCTAATTCAGGCGTCCATTTCTGAGTCTCTATGTTTGTTGTGCCATTATATCTGCAGAACTCATTTACTAACCATACGCGACAACAAGTAATACAACAGTACTCAAGTGAATGAAAATATTTTAATTACTGTGCAGCTCACACTCTTTCATGCACAATCAAATGTCACCTAAAAGTCGTGACAATATCACATAATCTTTAACAGGAGATTAACACGAGGTACACTGCCTACGGTGGGCGTTGAAGTCGCATCCTTTCTCAGTAGCAGTAAAGCACAATACAGACTAGAGGACGATCTCCTTTTTTCCTCGAGAATGAGGCTAATCACAGGCTCACGATAAAACCAACAATTATTTTCATTTAAGTTGTGATTATGTATCTACTAGGAGTCTATGTCATTCTAATAAATATGTTTGAACTTGAAGGGCTAATTACAAGTGGAAACACACTTATTGATCTACATCTGTAATTGTAAAGGATGTTGTTCCCTTTTTTAACAGAAGAGCGTCCCATTTCCTGTTATATTGTAATCAACATGGCCTATATCTAACATACAATGCTTTCACAGACACGGGAACATTAGTCTTATTTTATCCTCAAGCGGATTGCCTTTAAAATAAAACAGTTTTTCGCTCCACGATCTATCAGTTCAGGGCGAATCTTCGTCTACAATAGTCTATTAAATCTTATTATAGTCTATGTGTAATACCAATTGTGAGTGTATGTGTGTGTGTGTGTGTGTACTAAAGACATGCGCAGTGCTTTGAAACAAAGTTGGCCTTTACTTAAATACAACACGAATTACACAATGGTGTTCGTTGTTTAGCTTCTATTATAATATCGTTGTTTTTTAGTTCCAAGCGCAGACGTAAAAATACAATCAATGCAATTTATTATACAATGCTTCACTATCAAAATTATTTATTGAGATCTAGAAAACTATTTAAATGGGAAATAAACAAAAAAGAAACTTACTCGCTTTTAGATGCCATTCGTTGCAAAAAAAAAGACATTCATAATATTGCTATTCAATAGTAGAATTTTCAATGGTCGCTGTTTTCTGGATATATCTATTATTTATCGAGACAAGGCAAAAATGAAATGATAATTGTATAATTACATATCATTTTTAATTATGAATATCGCAACTAGAACATGGAGACCATAAAGAATTGCCACTGACAACCTGAACAAATTTATTCAAGTGGTTGCTTAGTGTTTTTTATTTTCATTGTACAAAGCTTTTATCAGCTTACTCTATCAGCCTGTCAGTCTGAGAAAAGTTTGTATACGTTATTTCTCCTACACCCATTCTCGATCAAGTTGAAACTTTCCGCAATTATTCATTGGCATAAACAAGACTTAAATCAATTTTTTTTTAAAATGTCAATTAATTACAGGTAATGAATTGTTTTGTTTGATACCAACAAGGGAAATTAATCCTCCATTATTCAGATATAGCTAAATATGTAGGGTTTTGTCCTACTATTTAATTGTACAGGTTATTTCTTGTACACTCATTTCAGATCAAGTTGCTACTTTAAAAACAATCATTCATTGTATCTAACAAAAAAAATATTTAAAACATTAATCAATAAGTCAATTAATTATTAGTAATTAGTAATTATTTTGTTTGATATCAAATAAGTGACATAACTTCAAAATTATTGAGAGATATAGTTTTAAGTGTGGAGTTCTTACCTTTAGATAAACTTTTGCTTTATAAAAAGGTTGTTTTTTTTTGTTAATTTTGCTTGTTTAACCTTTAAGATGCTGCTGTAAATAGAATAAACTGAAAGCAAGTAACTATTTCATTATTGTTAAACTTAAGCAGGGGTATACTGTTACTAGAATGAAAATAAATCACATTAAATTAAATATTTAACATCTCATCTTACTTACAGATTACCAACAAGTTTGAGTTGGTTTTGATGATGCAATATTTCAGATTCCAATCGATACTCAAAGCCTGTGTTGTGTGTAGTTCTCTCTGGGTGGAAAGACCGCCTTAATAACGCGAGCCGAACGAACAAAACACCTGTTGAGGTCTTGTTGCGGACTGCTCGTGTCACCTGGCGTTTTGATTGAAGCTTAGACATAAGTTGACTTTGTTGAATCCACAGGATTGATTTTTCTAACATTTTCTGTTAGCATTCTGCGTGGCTCGTGAGACATTGATGAGAAGCGTTAATGGGATTGGTAATTAGATGACCTCTGAACCTAATTCGTTCAGCCATGTTAAGCTGCCTTACAATTGCTCTTGTAATTAGATGACCTCTGAACCTAATTCGTTCAGCCATGTTAAGCTGCCTTGCAATTGCTCTTCCATAAGCTACTGATGCTCGTACGTAGTGGCTAAAGATGAGCGCGATCTTATTTTCCACGTGCGCCAAGATGGGAGGCACGTGGTAGATGAGTTCCATTCCGATTGGCTTTAGTGCTCTGAGACTTGATAACAACATCTTACAATTATATATATAGTGTGTATGTGTAAAGGGAAGTAACAAAAAAAATTTAGTCGTTTTATTTTTAATGAAACATTTTTAAGAGATACAAAAAACTTTAAAATCTCTCTCTCTCAAAACTAATAGAAAAATTGATTTCAAACAATAATTTTTACATGACTTTTTTGTGTTTTGGATTTTTGTATTAGGCCTAAATTCTTTGTCTACTTATTTATCAACATTGTTATTTATGCTAAGATGGTAGGCCTACTGCTTGACAAGATGTCGAAACTGTCAGTTTAGTTGGCTGGTCATTAAAAAAAAGATAAACTTCAAGGAAAGGTTTTTACATGATTTGAACAAATTGTTTGAATATATGTATTTAATTTTCAACAAATATACCACATTTAAAAAAAACGTAATATAAACTATACTCAGTTTATTTAAGGTCACGAAAATAGTTTCCAGACGAATTGGACTGAATGTTGATGAATATAAATAAGTTACAGTCTATTTAAAATTGAAAGCAATCTGCACCTGTGACTTCCTATGCTAAGACTTTGTGCTCTATAAACAAAAAGACGAAACAAGTGAAGCAGTTGATTGGTGAACGGGAAAAAAAAAACACATTTGAAATAAGTGTAACACACAAGTACACTTTCAACTTTCTAATACATCTGCTCACAACTATCTTGCAGAGGTACTCACGGAGAGTTTGATGTGCATTGGTGAAGACAACAAGCAGACAGGAGCACACGTGACGGCACCTGACCACGTGTGTAGTTCACCTAGAGCAGGTTGGGACAAAATCAAATTTCTTTTCGCCAAAATCATTTTCCACCCATTTAGCCCAATATGGTGGAAAGAGTTAGTGGAGGGGGGGGAGAGAGGGGGGGGCGTGAACGTATCGATTCTTTGTTTGCCTTGTTTCAATAAATATGTCACCCAGGATGTTTTAGCACCTGTCGTGAGCACATGTTGGTTCAAACGCGGTGGGTCTGTGAGGGGACATGGTAAGGTTCCCCCCCCCCCAATAGCTGACGGGTGAGCGGTATGAGAAGCTATGCACGTGTAGATAGATCACTGGTCGATAGATGGAGCACAGTATAGTGTAGATTTGATCACTGCATGAACTGTTTCAACAAGCCAGCAAATAATTTCAGCTTCAACTTATCAGCTAACTAGTTTACTCGAGTTGAAATTAAAATAAATTCATATCTCATCATTTTAAATTCTAGTGGGTTTTTTTTTATTCATTCTCTCGTGTCCCAAACAACTTCAAATAAACATTTTCAGTCAAAACTTAGCCTAATGATCAGTTTTGTTAATATCGTGAACCTAAAGCATTAGTCTGCCACTAATCAAAAAATGATAATTACGTTGGGTACAGAGCTATAACAGGTTCCGTTAGTCAGAATGCTAACACTGTTGGTCAGAATGCTAACACTGTTGGTCAGAATGCTAACACTGTTGGTCAGAATGCTAACACGGCTAGACAGAATGCTAACACGGCTAGACAGAATGCTAACACTTTTAGTTGTATAGTACGTCACACAGTCAAGTTGTGTAGTACGTCACACAGTCAAGTTTTATAGTACGTCACACAGTCAAGTTGTGTAGTACCTCACACAGTCAAGTGTTTTTCACTTTGACAATTTTTTTCTCTAAGAAACAATTGAAGCTTTATCTCGAATGGCTGCCTGGGAGTGTAGTATTCTCTGTCATTATGGTGGTCACGAGTTCAAACCCTCCCCGCTTTATGAAATTTCCAAGCCATAATTTAAAATTTCCTAGCAAATAAGAATCTGTGGTTAATAAAGAAAGATATTGGTGTGCATGTTTCACACACACACACATATTCACAGCGTTTCGAAGCAAATACAAAAGACCATTGAACTATTTGTTGCTGTTGTATTCTGAAGGTAATAGAGTCAACTAGATTGCCAACAACACACAATGTATTCTTAAGGTAAAATAGTCAACTAGATTGCCCACAACACACAATGTTTTCTGAAGGTAATATAGTCAACTAGATTGCCCACAACACACAATGTATTCTGAAGGTAATAGAGTCAACTAGATTGCCAACAACACACAATGTATTCTGAAGGTAATAGAGTCAACTAGATTGCCCACAACACACAATGTATTCTGAAGGTAATAGAGTCAACTAGATTGCCAACAACACACAATGTATTCTGCAGGTAATAGAGTCAACTAGATTGCCCACAACACACAATGTATTCTGAAGGTAATAGAGTCAACTAGATTGCCCACAACACACAATGTATTCTGAAAGTAATCTAGTCAACTAGATTGCCCACAACACACAATGTATTCTGAAGGTAATCTAGTCAACTAGATTGCCCACAAGACACAATGATTAGACTGCAAGATAAAAAAACGCTATGAGCATAGATGCTGGTTAATTAGCTTTTGTATCCAAATCGATCAAGAGTAATTAAAAGGGACCACAGATTACAGCTCAATTAGCTACTGACGTTTTATAGTTACGGTTTAAAAGTCAAATATCGTTTCCATATTTAAAGCTATATTAGACGTAGCACTTGTCTGTATTATATGTAGCACTTGTTGTCTATAGTATGGAAATGATTATTGACGACATACAGATTGGCACACACATATATGTGTGTGTATGTGTGTGTGTGAGTTGATCAACAAGCAAGTTGTGTTCAAGACTTGAGAAAGCATTGCGTTAATCGTGTGACACAATTAGCATTTCAAAATTGAAATAACCCACATTGCCACCCTAGAGTGTCCTAACTAGGTCATCTCGTGCGTCAATGCCAACAAATTCAAAACCGAACGTCGGATATATTAGTTTTCTGTTTCTATAAATGGAACTGTCAAGCAGTTACATTTTGAAACAAGTCACCAAGATGTCTCCTTAACTGAACACGGGAGAAAGAGTAGAGATAACTCACTTGTTATCGCGAGTGCAACAATTATGTAATAATAGAGAAGAACACGTTTTCGTTTCAAGTGAACTAGGAGAATACATGTTGAGTTCTAGTAGAGGTTTCGAGGTGTTTGCATATTTCACCTGAACTAGAATACATGTTGAGTTCTAGATAGTGGTTTCGAGGTGTTTGCATATTTCACCTGAACTAGAATACATGTTAAGTTCTAGTAGAGGTTTCGAGGTGTTTGCATATTTCACCTGAACTAGAATACATGTTGAGTTCTAGATAGAGGTTTCGAGGTGTTTGCATATTTCACCTGAACTAGAATACATGTTGAGTTCTAGATAGAGGTTTCGAGGTGTTTGCATATTTCACCTGAACTAGAATACATGTTAAGTTCTAGTAGAGGTTTCGATGTGTTTGCATATTTCACCTGAACTAGAATACATGTTCAGTTCTAGATAGAGGTTTCGAGGTGTTTGCATATTTCACCTGAACTAGAATACATGTTAAGTTCTAGTAGAGGTTTCGAGGTGTTTGCATATTTCACCTGAACTAGAATACATGTTGAGTTCTAGATAGAGGTCTCGAGGTGTTTGCATATTTCACCTGAACTAGAATACATGTTAAGTTCTAGTAGAGGTTTCGAGGTGTTTGCATATTTCACCTGAACTAGAATACATGTTGAGTTCTAGATAGAGGTTTCGAGGTGTTTGCATATTTCACTTGAACTAGAATACATGTTGAGTTCTAGATAGAGGTTTCGAGGTGTTTGCATATTTCACCTGAACTAGAATACATGTTGAGTTCTAGATATAGATCTCTAGGGCATTGTATGTAGGCTATTGGGTTTCACTGTATTGTAGAGCTACTTTCAAACAATAAAAAATAAACAGAGAAGTTGAATTGGTAGATGTTTACAAACAGATCTAGATCTATTTTAAACGATTTTTCTTTTCACACTAAAGCCATTTTCATACGTCTCGGTCTCCTTTTTTAGAGCTGGGGGGGGGGGGAATTCACTATTTAAAAACTTTTTTTCTACTCCCTAAGACGAAGTGGTAAACCAGCGTTCCTCTTTTTTAAAGATGTCCAGTTGTTTACTTGTTGAAAGGGATGTTTGCTCCTATTTAGTTTTCTAAACAATCTGTCAGTTTCTATCTCAGAAAATAATCAAGGGAAATAAAACGACTTGAAGATGAAATTCAAATATTTGGTCTCAATGTGACATCCAGATCTAACATTAGTTCCATTTTCGGTCTGCAGTTGATTGAAGATTCCTTTGCAGACCTTTCGATCTATGGGGCAGATGATGTAGAGTTCATCTGTTTTTATGGCTTGCGGTTACAGGAGGAGACATGTAGCCAACACAACGTTTAACTTTCCCCACCTAATGTCTAGTGCAATCTATAGTATATCCTAAAGATCCCAAATTTCAAATTCAGTCTATATTTGGATTTCAACTTGAGATCCTTTGTTCGGAAGCCGAACGATTTTCAGCTTCGACCATCAACACGCGTTTGTAATTGGTGCACTGTTATAATAATATTTTGTTTTAGTCTTTTTTTTAGCGAAACAATTTTATAACCCTTGACATGAGAAGCTCTCCCTACCCTACGATTAATTTAAACATATGAATTAGTATTATACCCTTTAGATCATACCAGGGAGTCCTAAATTTATTCCCTAACTCTCAGTGTGAGTGAAGGGTTGTATCTCCCCTAACCTTGATGGGGGCAACAAAAGCTAGCTCGTCAGCTTCAGTAATTTACTGTCATCCTTTAGTGGGAGCACACACACGCAAACACAAATCCGAGCACATCTGCTGCCACTTTACGGTTAAAAAAAAACGATATGTCGTCTTAACACTTAAGGAGCTAATACTTCCCTCCCCTAGTTCTTTACTCTATTGTTTCGATCTAATTCTAAGTACAGAACAGGGGAAAGAATGTGAAAAGGTGATTTCGTGAATCTCAAGTCTTTTCAATTTAAGGAGTTGACTAAGAATGATCAATAATTATTTTTTTTTAATAGTCATACTTAAGACATGATATAGACATAGAGATGCATGCATTTATCAGCGCCACGTAACACACACATTTGGGGCTATCTTTTTTTTGTGCTAACTAAATCATACAGATGTAAGTTAGTTTGTTTAATCGGTACCGATAATGTAAAGTTAGATGTTGTTCTCTTTTAAAATAAGTTTATCTTTATTTACAAGTTTTTAAACATACAATTTCAATTTATCCAAATATCGATATAAAGACCGCTAGCTTATACTATGCAGAAAATTCATCTATTATCAAAGGAGCGCCAAGTTGTACAAAGATGTCATCGCAACTCTTATTATGCGTAATTCATTTTGTCGGAGAACATGTCCCGCAAACCTCATGCGACGCTCTGTCACAACCTTACTAAAGGGTCGACTCCCACTTCGGCATAGGGTTTCTTGATTTAGACCCGATCTCTATAACTGACTCCTAAAATCCGTCTTAGCCATCTCTGTAGAGCCACATTTAGTGCTTTTCAAATTCGGCAGATGACTATTCATTGACATTTTATTAATGGAGCCCAGCCACTGGTAGACATGTGTACCTTCTCTTGACTACGATCTTGCAATTAGGTGACTATTTTGCTTTAAATGTTATATAGAAAAGGGAAGTTTTATCGTCAAAATCATCTGTTGGGGGGTTTTAAACTAAAATATATCTGGAGTTGTTTTTTTAATTCAAAACCTCATTTAGCTACGGTCATAGAATTTGGTGACTGTAGTTTGCTTTAGAAATAATATTGAAGAAAGAGGCTTTTAACCTTAAAACGCTCTGTAGGGGATTGTAAACTCAAAACTATCTTGAGGGGTTTCAAATTTTAAAAAAGCCATCTGGAGGAGAATGGTTGAAACTCAAAACCCCCCATTGGCTTGGCTACGCTCAAAGAATTATAGTGCAAAATTTTCTTTTTTTTAAATATTGAACAGGTTTGTTTTTTTTTTTTACATCAAACCCCTCTGAAGGAAAATGTAAACTCAAAACACTTAATAGGCTTGGCTGCGCTCATAGCATTTTGATTGCGAAATTTTTTTTTTTTTTTTTTTTTGAAGATTTATTTTTTAGCTTCAAATCCCGCTTGCGGAGGGTTAAAATAAAAAACCCTTTGGCTGTGCTCATAGTATTTTTGAGTGTGTAATTTGCTTTTTTTTATATTGAAGAGGTATTTTTAGCTTCAAACCCAGTTGAATAGAGGTTTAAACTCAAAACCCCTTTGGCTATGCTTATACAATTTTGAGTGTGTAATTCGCTTTTTTAAATTGAAGAGGGTTTTATCGTAAATTTTGAGAGGGGTCTAAAATCAAAATCTTCCTTAGATGTGCTCTTGGAATTTGGGGATTGTCGTTTGCATTTTTTTTTGTTTTAAAGAAGAGGGGGATTTAAATGCAAACCCCCTGGTAGGGGGTTCTAAACTCAAAACTCTATGGTAGTGGGGTTTAAACTCAAAACCCCATGGTAGGGGTTTCAAACTCAAAACCCCGTGGTAAGTGGGTTTCAAACTCAAAACCCCCTGGTAGGGGGTTTCAAACTCAAAACTTTTGGTAGGTTTAAAACCCCCTTAGCTGTGCTAGGGCAAGTGATGGTTTAGTATTAAAATTTCACCTAAAATAAAGAAAATCAAAGCAAAAAATCAGTCACTAAACTCCGACCCCCCCTCGCCGGGGGGGGTTCATTTCGGGGGGGGGTGAACCCCAAAAAGCCCCCCCTTCCCTGGCATCGCCCATGTCTGTGAGGCAGGGAGATAGTACTCCTCCTTTACTCGCTTTCTCTTCCTTGCCCGTTAGTCCAATACAAATAGCTGGAAAAGAACTAAGGAACCTTTAATCTAGGCGTACATGTACAGTATCACTTGACAGAGACAGACAATACAGGCTCATTCTAAGAGTAAGTCAATATCTCATCACTCTTGCCACCATCCAGAGTCCCCAGCACCATTGGTAAGTTTAAAATGAATTTGTTTTAAAAATTATTGTTTTTAAACTTCTTAATGGTTACAACACTAGCAGAGAAGTTGCTGTCTCCTAGATCTACTAAAGTAGTATTTAAGAAGGGAGGAAGTCTAGGGCAAGTCAATGACATTTTGAATTGATGTATTCATATAATAGTCTGTACTATTTAGACTTGTGGCATTGTTCAAGGTCTTTGATGTTATTCATTTTTATGGCAGCACTGGAACTGGGTTACGATTACATCAGATTAGATATTTTGTTGTGTTCACTCTCTCGGCTAGCAAAACGTCAGATGTATCACATGACACTCCTGATACCGTTTTTAATTGAGCTCTATATTTAGAGCTGACCCATGTCTCGAGGAACACACTGACCACGTGTTGATAACAAATTCAAAACAAGTGTGTAGCCGACTGGAGAAGCAACAGATGTGTTTTTTAGATAGAGATGCTTATTACAAGTCACGCGAAATAGAAGAAAAATGTTTTACCATCAAAGACAAACAAAAAATGAACAAAGTCAACAATGACAGTTGATAGTAGTATGTGCCATTCAAACATCTGTTGTATGAGCTTTTAAACATATGTTATGTGACGGCGAAAACGTATGATTAGCAATCAACCCCCCCCCCCCACCTTTTTTTTTTTACTCTATATCTTAAATTGAAGATACTCATATTTAATTCCTCTTACTTTTATAATGCGTGTTTGTGTGCTAGTATTTGATTGGATAATTAATTCTTCTGTTAGTCCCGGACGTTTTGACACCTCCACCTTCAGTCCTATTTTGGTATCTTTATCGCATTATTTAAAATTTAATACCATTTAATGTTGATAAAACGCAAGGTTATAGTGATAATGTCACTGAAGCAGATGTTTACTTTGGTAGAAACGAAATAATCCAGACTGGCGTCGTGAGGTCAAACCAAAGGGTGTTCAGTTTAGAACTTAAGTACTCCCCCCCCCCCCTTTCCAGTCCGTTAATTTAGATCAGTAGCCGACTTGTACAAGTTAAATAGATCTCTGGTAGGTTGGGGATATCCTACACGTGAGAATAAGCAGAAGTGAAACATTTGCAGAACAGAAAGTAACAGAACGAGCGCCATGCATCAGCGAGACATTATTTCAACATTATTTTGTCAAATTTTTCCCAGTGCATTTTTTTGGCTTGTGAGAAGTCCACTTTAAACTAAAACATTAGCTACACATTAGCGAAACAAAATATAGGCCTAACTAATTAACTTACCGAATTCGATACCAAGAAAACACATCACATAGGCACGTCTCTGGGAATCAATTTCATTGCACGTAACTCTCAGCTTTAGATCTACTGTTGTGGCCTTGTTAAACTAATCTATTTGTGAAGAGGCCTCTCGTTAGCATCAATTATCTTTTCCACCTTGATGAGCTACGTTCAATTAATTTATTCTAGGATACTAGAGTCTAATGGTACTATCATAAAGCATCTCTGAAGGCCGAATCAAACGGTCTCTCAACTGGGGTCTGTTACAACCACGTGGTGTCCACACCTAAGGCCTATTTATACACTGGCCAACATAATCGATTTAGGCCTCCAAAAAAAAAAAGCTTCTGTTTTGTAGTGTTGTGCTGTTTGTTTAATTTCTTTTCTTAGTGGTAGCGTCTGCGGTGTGTGGTTTAGCTAGACACCCGTGTGACGTACTGTTCATTGTTATTTATATGCTAGACTAGACTGGGAGATAAAACACCTGTTGCACCGCTCGTGTTGTGGGTCTTCATTCACTGTGCATATTTTTATCTCACTCTCTCTCTCCCCCCTCTCTCTCTCTCTATCTCTCTCGATGTTTCTCTCGTTTTTTTTTCTCTTGTGGATCTATCGTCACCATGCGTGGCTGGAGCGGCTGTCGTCTGGCCCAGCTCCCTGGATCAGTTGGTAAATTCTCACAGGTCGAAGTACCTCTGGAACTCACCTGATGGTACATCTAGTTCAGTTTTAGGCTTCTTGGTTATAATTACCAAACCATATCTGACAGCTGAAACAAAGACGTCTGGTAGTACTTCAACTTCAAGAGAAGAAAACAGACTTAAGACACGTGTTGGTTTCATAGTTATTATCTTAGAATGGAACCGAACATATTGTATCTTTGATTGTCGTGCGGCGCTTTCTTTTTCTGTTCAGCGGACACTGTCAGTGCTTTGTAAGACCCTAGCTGTAATATTGATACATCACTGACACCAATTTGTTGTAGTAACATCTAGGAGAAGTTCTTTGAATTCGTATTCATGTATTAAATATTTGTCTCATATCATCAGTGTGTATTAGTGTTAGCAGGAGTTTTCATCTCTCCTCCTTTCTACACAGGACATTTGGTAAGAAGCAGAACTCCTCGATCGTTGTGCTTCTTACACAATAGCCTCGTTGATAGCCACAGAAACTGCTTACTTCCTTGTCGTGGTGGTCATGTAGGGCGCACCAAATGCACTTTCACACCATTTCTTATGCCTCAGACTGCTGTAATATTTGTCTCTTGACTTGAAGGAAATGAACTCGGCAAAATCAATCTGCGATTCTCCAGAGCAGTGGCGTCACTAGGGCGTGTAGCGTTGCGGTCCGCACCGGGTGACAACCTTTTGGGGGGTGACACCCATGTTGGAAAAAATATATTGTCTCAAAGTAGGCCTTTAACAAAGGAAATCTGTTCAGGTGATGTTAAGTCTGTTTCTAATTTAAATTAAATTTCTTTTTAAATTTGCAATAACAATTGAATAAATGTCACAAACAGTGGAATATTATAATAGAATTGACACTCATTTTACATTTGAGTAACTTATCAATAAAAGTGGGGATTCGGTTTAACAAAAAGAACTTACTAACAATAGTGTTAATTGGAACATATTTGAAAAAAGTTGATGGGGGGGGGGGTGACACCCTGAGCTAACCGCACCAGGTGACACCGACAAGAGTGACGTCAGTGCTCCAGAGTACATGAAATCTTTATCACACGAATCCATAAATGTCTACTAATTTAGCTATTAATTTCAAATAATACAATGTTTCAGTCAGTGAATGTATTTCACGTTGCTTGTTTATCAACATTCTGGCTTTCTGGGTGGAATGTTTTACACGTTTCAAGTTGAAATTGTGTTCAATTATTCAAAATCGATGGCAACACACGAATCAATAATAATAAAAAGTAACCAATTAGTTAATCAATTAATCAATCTTCCGTTTTCAGCTCAAAATTACTGCAATATACATGAAAAAAAAAAGCATTTGAATTTCACTCGATGACAGTGGCGCAACTTAAGACTTAATTATATATAGTTCGTCCATCTTGGTTCGATGATGACCACTTTGTCATCCAGGGGGCTGAGGGCTTTGCACTGTGTTGGGGGGGATGACTAGTAACTTGCGCTGGAATTTGGATTAAAGTGAGGACGATTCGCGCAACACGTCGACCTCACTCTCTCGCCCTAAAGCCCGTCCTTTTCCGGAAGCAAGATTTGGTCAAGACGTCCGGGGACAAGTTTGGGTGCAGTGGATGACCAGAGACTTTCTGTGTGTCTTGTCCTGCTCTTGAGTGCTCCACAGCACTGTGCTGGTACTTGTCTTTCTGTCCGATTAGTCTAGTTTTGTGACGTTACGCACAGGCCGCCAAGTCCAGACTTCACATGCTAGGTTTGACAGAACCTCAGTGTACTGAGTGCCATGGACACGTCAGATACCCTCTACCTGGTTAGCCGGCCAGTCAAAGCCGTTTCTGGGGTGTGGCCGCTGCGCATGCTACAGCTTCTGGGAGCCACAGGTGAGAGTTGGGTACCGAGTGGGGACCAAGAGTGAGCCAAGCTACCCTCAAAAAGAGGGTACGACTGCCTGTCCACTAGAGGTGCTACCCCTCCTAGATACCCCATACACCGCAAAACTTAATTAACAAACAAATGGTCAACACACGGGTAGAATTGTGGATTTTAAAATGTATGGAAGTGTATTCAATAACAAAATAAAACTTAGAACTTCAGCTCAATTATTCTTGATGAGGTTAACCCTAACGTTTTATGTACTGTTTAGCTTATACTGAAAATCTCTTATATTAGAGAGCTTCAATGGACAAAGGGAGGAAATAACTCTTCTAAAAGCTGTTCTTATTTCTACTTGACAGACGTTTCTTAAAGTTCTATCAGGATTCATGGCCCCTTTCCTAGTTGCTCATGTCTAGTAGAGACTTGTAGTACTTAATCATTGATATTCGTGGCTGATTCGGGCACTTTAAAAAGAGAGTAGACTACCTAAACAAATATATCCTTGCATGGTGAAATGTGCTTTTGTTTACTTCGACAGTTTACCAAAGGAACCAAGCAAACGCTTCCATAAAATGTCTTCCGGTAAATTCTTGAAGTGGGCTAAACGTGTTCCGAAGAAATTTTTGAAAACAAAGTACTAGCTATGCTTCTTTTTAGGAAGATAATAAATATATGTTAATTAGTTTGACCAAGACACCAGATAATATGTATATGATAATTAGTTTGACCAAAACACTAAATAAATATACGTCAATTAGTTTGACCAAAACACTAGATAATAAATATATGTTAATTAGTTTGACCAAAACACTAGATAATAAATATATGTTAATTAGTTTGATTAAAACACTAGATAATAAATATATAGTAACTAGTTTGACCAAAACACTAGATAATAAATATATGTTGATTAGTTTGACCAAAACACTAGATAATAAATATATTTAGATTAGGTTGACCTAAACACTAGATAATAAATATATGTTGATTAGTTTGACCAAAACACTAGATAATAAATATATTTAGATTAGGTTGACCTAAACACTAGATAATAAATATATGTTAATTAGTTTGACCAAAACACTGGATAATAAATCTATGTTAATTAGTTAAAAACACTTTTTTTTCATACTTTGTTGTAACAGCTCCCATTATGACGTTTCCCCTACATTCCCCACAAACTTTTGTTCCGCGAATTTTAGTAGCCCTTGTCACCCCTCTGAAACAGTCTGATAATGAGACAATTTATCACAATTTACTCTTCGCTCTAGTTTAACCCGATTCCCTTACTTCGTTACACTACATACACACATATCATACATACATACATATCATACATATCATACACATATCATACATATCATACATACATACATACATACATATCATACATATTATACATATCATACATATCATACACATATCACACATACATACATACATACATACATACATACATACATAAATACATACATACATGCATGCATACATACATACATACATGCATACATACCTACATACATACATACATACATGCATACATACATACATACATACATACATACACACATACATACATACATACATACATACATACATACATACATACATACATACATACACACACACATACATACATATCATATATACATACATACATACATACATACATATATGCATGCATACATACATACATACATGCATACATACATACATACATACATGCATACATACATACACACATACATACATACACACATACATACATATCATATATACATACATACATACATACATATATGCATGCATACATACATACATACATGCATACATACATACATACATACATACATGCATACATACATACATACATACATACATACATACATACATACATGCATACATACATACATATATACATATATGCATGCATACATACATACATACATGCATACATACATACATACATACATACATACATGCATACATACATACATACATACATACATGCATACATACATACATACATACATACATACATACATACATACATGCATACATACATACATACATACATACATACATACATACATACATACATATATATATGCATGCATACATACATACATACATACATACATACATACATACATACATACATGTCATACATATCATACATGCATGCATACATACATACATGTCATACATATCATACATACATGCATACATACATACCATCATCATCTGATCATTGACTTTCGTCGTAGAGGTGTTGTGACAGTTTGTGTAACCAAATCTTCCACCTTTCCCGGTCAGCAGCTGTTCTTAGCAGGCTATCAAGAGAGAGGCCGGTCCATTCTTTTACATTGACATGCCAGCTTTCTTTTGACGACATTTTATTCGTGCTCCCACCACTGTATCACGAAGGGTGATTGTTTCAAAGTGAATCATGTCTTACAGTTGGACAGAATCAGCTATCGCAATGTCTCTATTTATATTTAATTTTTAATATTTAATTTATATTTAATTTCTTACCCAGCAGTTCAACATTCTTGAAAAAACAATTTTACATTTTAAAATGTCTACAATGTACAAATGTAGGCCTACATAGAGAATAAATTCAACTTTATAGGCTAAATTTGCATTAGGAAATTGAATGTATTGAAATGGTTACTAAATAGAAAGAAAGCTTTAAATATAAAAGCTGGGGGAAATATGGATCTATTAGATGAAATTGTTATACAGCCTTGCTAGCAGAATACCCAAAACACATTTTGCCTATTGCGGGTCATTGCTTTTTATTTTTAAGCTTACAATATCCCAACTCGACAATCTGATCCCAATTTGATGGTCGTTTTCCCTCAACACATGACCCAGGCAGTTTAGACTTCGATGTATACACACTGATCTTATAAGAGGTCTGTAGTGGTCCTTGTTCTAAAGCCCTATCTTATCTGAACTATGACCTCTACACACCACGTGGTTCTGTTAAATACCCTAAGATCCCACCATTGTGTCCCAATTTAAAACAATTCAAAATTTAGATCTAGATTTTTTTTTTAAAGGAGCATTTTTTTTTAGATGAGTTTAAGAAAAGAACGGAGGGAGGGGAGGTGAAATAAGAATTTAAAAGAAAGGAGAGGGGGATGGTTGGAGTGGCATAGGCGCAGTGAGGGGAGGAGCAATCGGGTATCATGCCCCGGGTGCCCAATAAAAAACAAGTTCTCGAAAATATATTTGTATCTAACAAACGTTTTCACATACATCTAATTACTTATTTTGTTTCTTGATATGTCTTATAAATGAGCGTTGTGCCAATTTTAATTCTACAAAGAGACCTCCCACTCGCTCTATGTGATACGTCCTAGCTGATGTAGGCTATAATCACCATGTTCCACTCGCTCTATGTGATATGGCCTATCTGATGTAGGCTATAATCACCAAGTTCCACTCGCTCTATGTGATATGGCCTAGCTGATGTAGGCTATAATCACCATGTTCCACTCGCTCTATGTGATATGGCCTATCTGATGTAGGCTATAATCACAATGTTCCACTCGCTCTATGTGATATGTCCTAGCTGATGTAGGCTATAATCACCAAGTTCCACTCGCTCTATGTGATATGTCCTAGCTGATGTAGGCTATAATCACAATGTTCCACTCGCTCTATGTGATATGTCCTAGCTGATGTAGGCTATAATCACCATGTTCCACTCGCTCTATGTGATATGGCCTAGCTGATGTAGGCTATAATCACCATGTTCCACTCGCTCTATGTGATATGGCATAGCTGATATAGGCTATTGTTATAAACCTGGTGGTGGCACAGAGGGGTATAGTGGTGTGAGTGTAGTCAGCCGACGCAAATCGCCCCAGGCCAGCGCTAGACAAGCGGTCAACCGTGACGAGTTACGACGGTCAGCCGAGTCGCCGTCGTGAATAGAGATCAGGAGCGTTACGAGGGATGTAGTCATGTGACGAAGATAGAAACGTCGAGCGATGTTCTGTCTGGTTCTAGAAGGCCAGTAGAGAACCTATATAAAGAGCGTAGGTGTCGCAGTCAAGACGCTTCAGAAAAGGGGCTCAATACAGCAAGGTTCACGACAGAAGGTTCACGACAGGGCTCAGAACACGGTCGACTACAGCACAGTTCAACGGTGTGGTTCTGTACGGAGCATTACGACGGTTCAGTGCGGAGTACTGTCAAGTACAGTTGAGACGACTGGCGTCTTGATCTTGGTCTGCGATCGAGTCCGACACAACGAGCCTAGTGTGTGAAGTCAGTCCTGAACTGTTGAACCCAGTGCAAGCCCGGAACGAGACGGAGAGGCCAGTGCAAGAGTTGATACGGCGGTACGGTGTTATCGGAGAGATATTTGTACAGTGTACGTGTTGCCATTTGTACAGTATTGGCTGTTATTTATTCAACCATTAAATTGTTACGTTATTTTGGAGCCCTGAGTTGTTAAGTTCTTTAAGTTGGTGGTGTATGGTGCAGTTTGCAGAGAGCCTGGATAGTGAGATTCGTAACACTATAATCACCATGCTGGATACCATGCGCTGTGTTAAATCACAATTTGTCAATGTGCATTATATTAACTGAATCGGGTTTCCTGTGACAACAACTTTTATTATTAACCAAATCTGAATCTAGTTTAGAATTCAGTGAGCAGTGTAGGAAAAAAATTGTCATAAAATCGTTCAATAAAATACGTAGATAGACAATAAAAGGACAAATATTTAAATCATCCACCTACAATCTTTTTCTTTTCAGTTTAAAAGTTCTTTTGTCTGTGTTTTTTCACATTGTGATGCCATCGTTTCTCAAAGCGTATGGCGCCCCTCCTCCATAGGGTGCTGACAAAGGGGGTCAAACATTGGTTTTATATTATATTATTTTATTTTTATTTTTTGCAAGGTTGTCATTGCGGAAGTGGCTATGTAAGCACTGCACTACCTATAAAATGCTTCCTAATGGCATGCGTCTCAAATAGCCTCTGACAACCGGCGGAACTGTTCTTACTAACAGGAGAAGGGGCAAAGGCGAGTAACCGGCACCCTTAACCAGTAAGCTTCGGACAGGAGGGGCTCGTTAGCCATTGCTGGCTACCCACCTAGGAGAATTCAAACCTCTGTTGCCTTGCAGCTATACCCAATCATTGGAACGGCTTCAGGAGTAAACCCTGAGGAAAAATCAGGAACTGGCGACTTTAAGGCAGTTTGCAGCACACAGAACTTGCCACGCCGCTGACCCCAAACTGTATCGGCACTGCCGTTCCTTTTGATACGTCAGCTGCGTGGAGAGGGGGGGAACTGATGTGTGGGCGACATCGTTCCGACCACAGCTAATGCCCAGGCATTCATCTCATTTCCATGAGATGATCCGTAGTCGCTTCGCGACTTAGTAAGCCACTAGATTTTTTGCAAGGACTAATAACTGTTGTATTTGTTTTGTAATTCTAATTTATATTTGTCTATGAATGAAGTAAAAGCGGTAGTATTTTAAATATTTAGTAGTGAGAAGCAGCTGCAAGAAGATCGAATCATAAAAAGCTTTTCCAAAGAACATGAAAAGATGCGAGCGTGTTTTCTCTTACGTTAGAACGGTAAACACATTTCTTCCCAGCAACGTACCACATCGTTTAATAGGGAATAATAAGGGGATGTTTCTAGACAATGGGGAAGAAGAGTGGTAAACATTTCTTCCCAGCAACGTACCACATCGTTTAATAGGGAATAATAAGGGGATGTTTCTAGACAATGGGGAAGGAGAGTGGTAAACATTTCTTCCCAGCAACGTACCACATCGTTTAATAGGGAATAATAAGGGGATGTTTCTAGACAATGGGGAAGGAGAGTGGTAAACAGGATAAGGTGTCGTGCACTGGGCTCCAGCTGTGCTCACTGCGTCTCTGGTGGAGTCAGGGCCGCCGCTACCTATTGTGCAATGTGTGCATCGCACGCAGGCGGCCGAATGTAGGGGGCGGCCAAATCATTATTCCAAGGTTATCTTTATTTTTTTTTAAATTTTTAGTTTCATAAAAAATTAATAAAATATTTTAATATTTTATATAAATGTTAATGATTTCATTATTCTTTTAAAACTATTAAAAAAAAACAAAAAAAACACGATATTCGTACATAAGAAGCGTAGAATATTCTTGGGTCATCATAGATGTAGATCTACACTAAGTTGTAGGCTACTAGCTGTTTGGTGCAAAAACCGACCGACTTACAACAAAGTTGAATACCATTAATAATAAACAGACATTTACAATTGATAAAATGGAGTCAACGAATGTTGTTATGTTTCTCATTCCTTTCCTTGTTCCTTTGAAAGAAAGTTCTTATTAATTTGTGTAGTCTATTCATCTGTCACTTTTAGAGTTCAAAAACTACTAGCTCTTTTAAAAATCCCCAGAGTTCACCTTATTTTGTAGCATGCTAATTACCGTTTGATCCTCCATTCAAACAGAACAACACCCATGCAGGTCATAATTTTCATTTGGACACTCTTAGTGAGTCTCCATTAAGGTACTCAACATTTAAATTCGTATAGAATAATTCTCTGGCGCTATCACACAGTTTTCCATAATAACAGTTTTCAATCAATGGACTACACTTTGAAATTACTTAAAAATGAATGACCCAAAATACAAGTGTACAAGAACCAAATGTGAAGCAATCTTTACTAAAGGTTTGGCGCCTATGTAATGAACAAAGTAAAGAAGCAGGTTAGTGATGACAAGTTTTTGACACGGATGCTTCGAGTCCTCAATAAAGGGACATTGTTTCCCCTTATGATACAATTATTATTTTTTTGTGCCACTCTCCGCGGGAGAAATTTTTAAAAATCGTCGATTTAGAATAAATCGGAATTTCGGGTATTTAGCTCTGAAGCGTTCAGTGGAAAGACTATTTAAATTATATCCTGCTTTGAAATCGTATTTCTTTTAACAAGAGAAATGCCCCATCATAATCAAAGCCTTCTTTGAAAACCCGTGTGATGAGAAGTGGCTGCATTTTTAACATAATGCGTCAATATATTCCATGCAGAAGTTTATTGAGAGTAAGAGTGGTCTTGAAGTACCTTCTGCCATTGACGAATTGATTTTGAAATGCACGAAAAGAAGCATGAAAACTTGAAAAGGTTCCGCCTCAAAAGAAGTACTCATGCGACTAACTATTTGGATGACACGAGTTGGTTAGAAAAGTGAAGGGGCAAAGACAATTGTAAACTTTAACGAAAATTGTGCCGAGTGCAGAGACAGAAGCGGCCAAAATCATTAGTGTGTGGGCTACATTTTGTGAGTGTGCACACATTCCGAGATGTATTGTAGTCATGTCTAAGATGATGAATGTTGCTCGAAAAGTTCTAAGCCTATTCCTTGTACGTGTCCCAAGATCGACATGTGTCCCGCTTTCGTTCCGCTAATATCTTGTCATCTTAATTAGTTTATAAGATCTTTGGTGTACTGGTATTAGATACAAACAGTTTACCCGATAACACTTAATTTGCATTTTTATTAGCGGCTCCCGAAAGGGGAAAAGACGCTGTTAGTTTTGTGTTGAATGTCTGTCCGTCCGTCCCGTTTAGATCTCGTAAACTAGAAAAGATAGTGAAAATCCGACATCTTAATATTTTAGACCATTCAAAGTTCTGATGCAACGGCTACTTTTTTCTTTTATGAAAGCGAAAAATCTATTTTTTTAAATCACTTATGCAAGCATTTTTTCCCCATAAAAATACACCACCACTTGTATAACTATTCACTATTAATAGTAACAAACCCGGGAGGCTCCTTAGTAGGGGAGAAAACAATTGACCATATTTTTAACACATTTATGCAAACGGTTTTAGATTTTTTTTTACATTTGTATTGCTAAGTTTAGTAAGTTCTGTAATAATTTACAATAAAAAAAGGAATTTAGTATGCATATAAGTTGGACATAATTTAAAACAACAATTAATAAGTACCGGTAGGTTTTCATGTTATCCCGTTAACTGTGGTCAGTACCTACAACAATAGAACACAAAACCACACAAGCAATTATTATTTTTTTTAATGGAAATGTTTTTTTCTTGAGAAATAAGAGATTGTCCCTTTACAAAACAATTAGAGCAATTCTATATTCATTATAAGACATTAGTTAGATCAGGTTCACATCTAACTTTACATTCACTTTCACCTATCCTTTGCTCTGTGGACCTTTGGGGCACCACACAAGATCCGTCAAACTTCTTTCTCCATTTTTCTCTGTCATTTGTCTATGATAGAATTTCATTCTGATGTTCTTTCTGAAAATATTGAAACCTGCCTTTTTACCTGCCTGGCTGGACCACTTCGGGGGCCGATTTTGAGTTTGTGTCTCCACACAAACTGTCTTTGTTACCTTGTTTAAATTTAGAACAAGCACTGTCATGATTTGTCTAGTACGCCAAATGTTACTACAGGTATCGATTTCTCCATCTTGTTAACTAGCGGTACATCTAGATCTAGGGCTACATATGGTGCAACGTTCGCGCTCAAGGCAGACGAGGAGCATTGGACTTTAAAGCAACATTTTGTAGGCAAGAAGAGTTGCGGGTTATTGATAGTTTGTAGTTCAGTTTTAAATACCCTTACATATAGATTTAGCTACTGATATATTTCTTTTTTTAAAAAAAGCACTATAGTAATTCAATTTTAACCTCATGTTAATAGTGTTGACAATATTCAAACTTACCTTTTGACATTCATTGCTCACCAGCCCCTATAGGGCCAACTACGACTTTGAATGTAAAAACACAAACTCTTTGCTATCTTGTCTTTATTTAAATTTAAAAAAAATTAAAACCATATTTGACTTTTGCATAAAATTTGATTTAACCCACTATTTAATTTTTCAAAAACAGATGTTAATTAGGACTTAATTTTTATCAAGTACCGTATTAAAGATTTTGTTTTTCTGAGGTCTGTGTGTCTTTGCAACATGGCTAACAAGTTTGAAGGATGGAACGATTAAAAAAGAAACTTAGTACTGGATTGATATTAAATAACTTGTAAATGTGGAGTTATTCTCTTAAATAAGCTTTGTTTTTTTATAGGATTTTTTAAAAAATTTCTTGTGTTATTTAATGTGACCATAACAATTTGAGTGAGCATTATTCTAACTTAATAGAAAAATGTATAGCTAAAATAAAGAAACAAGAATTGGTCTATCATATATATTTAATAAGTCAATAAAAACACACAAAAAATGTACATTTTATAACAAATTGATTGGTATAAACAAAAATAACATTCTAGTATTGTATAACAATATATGTCAGTGTAAACTGTTTTCAAACCATTGAGTACTAATTAAAGTTGTGGAATGTCATAATGTACAATAGTGTATTCAATTTTAAGTACCAAATGACCAAATGTTAACATGATGATAAACATCTAGTTTCTAAAGCAAAAAACAATTTCTGCAGAATTAAAATCTGAACACGATGTTGTGCAGTTAGAAAATGGTAAAAGAAAACACTACATCAGGTATATACATATTTTAAAGAAGCCAAACTCAAAGTGTAAGATAACAAAATTATACAGATATATAAAACTTTGGAGAACTATTTTGTTAATTAGTTTTTAATGAAATACAAATGTTTCCTATGAAATTATACAAGTTATAGTCTGAATCAGTTTTCTATAACTGGTATTATTAAAATCTGAGGTAATTTAAATGAGAAACTTAACTTGAGCTTTTGATTTATACAAATTTATCACAGAAGCATTAAAAAAAATAATAATAAATATAACATTCTAAGTTGGCTAACAAAACTCAATATATCATTCTTTACACTGATGTATGTTATACTGATAGAAGGGCATTGCTAGAAGATACAGCAACAACTTATTCAGGGAACCAAGCTAAAACAGCCAACCTTCAGTTGCAGGTTTTAGGGTGAATGTGTTATGATTTATGAAGTTGTGTTACATATAGTCTTGCTAACAAAGTTTCACTGCATGTTGAGCATCTTCAACAATTGGTCAGTACTAGAGGTTGGTCTTTAAAAGAAACCATTTAAAAATGCAACAAAACAAAATGATTTTACATAAACAGCATGCATACAAAAGCTGGACAAAGGAAAGAAAAAACAGCTATGGAATCACTTTCAATTTCAATACAACAGTAGACCTACAATTGAGATTTGTTATTCATGTAAGTCCAATGTTTGATATGGGTAAGCCAGTAATATGTTCAAGAAATGTCTATTTCTAAAGAATTAGCCAAAAACGTTAGGTTGATTTTTGATACATAATTGGATAAACCTGCTACAGATCAACTTCTGCTAAAACCCAAAAAAAAGGAGTGGAAGACAAATAATACCCTCATCATTGAAACAGCCAATGTTAAGCCTATTAAAACCTATCAACAATTCTACCCTTCATCTACATTCAAAAGTACTCAAGCTACTGGGCAATCTATGATGAGATGCTCGACCATCTCCAACAGAGGTTCAAGATAAAGAATAAATCAAAATTGTTATATTTTATCACTACTGAGTTCCCCACCTCAGAAGGATAAAGCAGTAATTAAACAACTGCCACACAAACTGAAATGTGTACAGACCAAAGAAAAAACCTTGAATAAATGGTCAACACTTGTGTATCAAAAGAGAATTTAATTTAACACATGAATTGCATAGATGGATGATAATTAATATAGCATAATAAATACAAAGCATTACAGTATCAAGCTTTATAACATAGGGATAGTTAATACACCTAATCTCCTTCAGACTTAACAGCCAAGGAATATCAAATACTATGGCTCTGTGTTAGCCGAGGTCTGAACCAACACAGCGGAAAGCTGGTTTCATCACGGACCAAGGTCTGGTGTAGCAAAGCACAAATATCAAGATATAACACACAGCTCAAAGCAAGTCAAGGCCTAGCACCCTGTAACACAAAAAATACAACAAAGATCTAGCGATGCCACTAAGCCAAAACTGTAACAACGACCCCCCTTTACATTGTGTCTAGTTAAGGCCACCTAAGTTACTCTTTAACAAGGGGAAAAAAGTGACAGAATGCCAACAGCAAAAAAATTTCCTCAAACTAAGGAGTGACGTGTACACAAGATATATGAAACAAACAAACTCAAAGACTTCTAGGAACATGAACTCCCTTCTAGCCCTGCTATTTTGAACACTTGCACCAGAAGCAAAACCCAACGATGAAAACACTCAATGCCTAGCTCACAACATGATGTGACCCATGAAAATCCCAACAGACACACACAAAACACATTTATTTTAAAATGTTGATTTCTGATTTTGTGTTCTACACCAAAGTAAATAATTAAGACTCCAAATATGAATGTAAAACAATGTTGAATTCAGACATTATAGTCTAGGAAAACATTTTTCTAGACATGCACAAGACTGTCTTATCAGAAATTGACAAAATCTGCAAACAAAGCAGTAGACGGGAGTAGAATTTCAAGTCCAGAATAAATTCATTTCCTGGTGAACACTTGTAACAGTGGGGACGCTTCAGCTTCACTGTTTAAAAGTTAACTGAATTATAAGAACAACTGGTAATATTGGTTTAAAAAAAAAGATAATTTAAAACAATATTTATAATCATAACAAATACAAGGGACAATTAAATTAATTAGCTATTATACAACTGCACGTAGGCCTACAAATACAGATTGCTGTACCACATTTTTTTATAAACTGATGAAACCTCCACTATAATAGGAGATTTTTTTTTCAAGTTATAAGGCAACAACATTTAATTATCAAAAATTTAAATAATTTTCGCAGAAAAAAAAAAAGGTAGAACAGCAAACCATAAAAAATGGTTAGAAAATGTTCTGTGGAGAAAAAACAAACATGATACAGATATTATGTTGTACATAAATTTTTAATTCCCTGAATCGTTATTTGTGTTGTTTATATGTTTCAGAAGTTCCTTCACATTTGAAGATTATTACAACCTAACCCACGGACAGTATGAGATTTTGAAGCTGGACCATTGAGACTATCAAATAACAGTTTAGAGCGCATAGAACATAACATATTCAGTGACAAATATTTTGGTAATTATTTTGGACTTTGCAAGTTTGGGTATTTAGGATTTTCAATAACACCCTCACCAAATTTAAATTCTAGAAACTCTTTGACACTATTTGGTGCACTAGCATTGAGACCAGCAAATTCTATTTTAGTTAATGGCTGTAAAAATCTTTCTGGAAACTCCACATCTTGTCTATGGGTTGGAAGCCAAGTGTCTTTAGTCATGATGCCATTCTTGGAGTAAAATGGGTGAATATCCACATGAAGGTGGTTTACTGCAGAATACTGCACCCGATAGAAATCACCTTCATTAGCTTTTTCCCACGCAAACCCTTCACTGTCTATGTATGACTCTGATTGGGCCTTGACCAGTTCAGGACATTGTTTGATTTCCTCTCTGTATATCCCTATGTCCACATCATAGTCCCATGGTATGATATCTTTTAAACGTGCAGCTCCCAATAAACTCCCTCCTTCCAGCCAGTATTTCACAAGGCAATTGTCTAATACCTTGAAAACGTGTGCCGCCGTTTCTCTAAGGGCTTTCAGGCAGCATGGAGGTGTCCATCTGCCTTCATATAAGTATTCCGGCATATCATTTACTATTGTACCAAAACATCGTGGACTGTCTTTATCACAACCAAAATATCTATACATTTTATTTACTGAAATTTCATGCTTTATCCCAACACTTGTATAAAAATCTACGAGCCTTTCTGATTCTGATTTTTTATGCTTCCAGCTAATATGGGGATCAGAATACAGTTTTGATACAACTTCCAATTTTTCACCTTTTGCTATTTTCACTCTCCAGCCAGCTATTTTGGCTTGGATATAGAAAGTCAAAGGGAAAGGGCGAGAGAATGGTTCAGGAAGTGATTTGAAAGACTTAGTTTCCATTAATAACGCATGTGCACCATTCACTTGTGGGCAGTGATACAAATTAGCAGATAAGCTGAAGTTACTGTAGTAAACTATTGTCCATGTTTTATAATCAAAATCAAATGTACTACATGAAAGACTGTCTTCTTTAATAGGAATGGCTACAGCTTTGGTAATTTTTTTGCTATGTAAAATCTGGACATAATGTTGTATTTGCTGGAGATTCCTAATTTTAACACCGTCTGGAAGTAACAAAACATACTGTGTATTCACAAACTGTAAAGGGCAAGCACTGGTATAGTTTTTATTCAAGTCCTTTGACAGAGTAATAATCTGTGCATACTCTGAATCTAATTTTACTGGGGGGTATGGTAAACGATTAGATATTATTAATACAGCAACATGCCCTAAAGATTGTTTGATAAGATCAGTTGTTTCAAGAAGTGTATTTTCAAAGTTTTCAAAGTCATGAATTATGATAGTAAGTCTTTCTCCAATATTGTCCAAAGTGATTGCTCCATAGAACTTGGTGCTAAGCTCTCTACTCTTTAAACTCTCTCCAGCTGTAATGTCTAGGTTTCTATACAGCAAAAAGTATAATAACAAAACTATGAAGAAAGCAAAACCAAAGAAGGATTTGTTGAATCGATATTTCCTTCTTAAAGCCATTCTTTTCCTTTCCTTTCAATTAATTCCTCAAAGCACACATGTGCTTTGGTTGTCTACAAGCATCTGGAGGAAAAGAAAAAAAATGTGTTAAACATATGTCATTTGATACATTAAATCTTATGCTGTGAAATTTGAAGGGAGGTAAGTCTAATTTCATATAGTCAGGAGTATAAAAACAAAAAGATCAATTATTTATAATCTTATATTCATGATAATGCACACACAAACAAAATAATTGAAATAAGCTGTCAAACTAGAGAATTTGGGGTCATTTATAAAGATATAAAGAAATTTTAAAATTTCAAATATTTCATTATCTATCATAAGCCTACATCCGCTCAAATTTAACTTAGAGAAAAAGAAATAATCTTTGTATACTTTTCTGTATCAAACACTCCCACCATCATAAGACTTACAAATGTACATTTTAGAAATAGGACATATTTACATATAAACAACATCAAACAACATACAGAACAAAATTAAAATATCAGCCATTCATAAACAATGGTTTGCTTGTTGTTGTTTTTTGTGCACTAATGTCAGCATAAAGTCTATATCTAAATGTCTGAGTAGTGATGGCAAAAAGTCTATCTATACTATACAGTAGAATGTGAGGTGTATGTATGTGACTTATAGTAGGTACTTCGATAAACTGACCTAGATCCTTTTTTTTATCTCCCAAAAAATGGCTGAAAAGTGTCAGCACATTTTGCCCTTTTTTAGGGGTGGTCCTTTCCATCAAAGTTTTAGCACACTGTATTTCATTTGAGGACTAATTATGATTACTTTTTGTAAACTTAAGATATCAGAGACCATTTTTATTTGCTTTTGAAGCCAATCTGTTAAATTTTTCTTAACAAAAGTTTATGTGAAAGTTGACATTTTTTACAACTTTTTTCCTATAAAAGTTACAACAATGCTGTTTGCTACAATTAATTTATCATATTATGAAATGTGTATATTTCAAATTTCATTAAATTCTCTTGGCGCACTTTAAAGATATTTGATATTAAAATTAACAAAGACAAAAAAGGGTAAAATTTTCTTTTTAAAATAAAATAAAAGTGTTTATAGTTACAACAATCTCACTAATTCTATTGCATTTAGCATGTTAATATATATCTGTGTGCTAAGTTTGAACTTTGTAGCTTGGCGCACTCTTTAGATATTAATTTTCAAAGTTGATGGTTAAAATCTATTTTTAGTACTGTGATTTACTGGAAATGGTCAATTTCTGTCTATCCCGAGCTAGTTTTAGATGCACACATAGGAATTTTTCATTTAGATTAACTTTTATTGTGTTTGAATGCTAGATTATGGAGAGGGAATGTGTCTTTATTTTAATGAATTTGTAATCTGCAAATTTTAAAGTAAATAAATATTTTAAAATAATATTAAATATTAAAAAAAATTTTTTCATATTTTTAGCTCACAGAACTATTAATTTTTTTTTTCTGTGTGTTGATTTTTTCTATTAGTATACATGTAAATTAATAGTTAATAAATGAGTACATTATATTTTTTAAATGATAAGCTATTACTGCATAAAAATTCAAGTAAAAAATCTTTTAATAACTAGTAAAAAAATCGCAAGGTTTCTTTTTATTTTATTGTCCGTGGCAAGAAATTTTTCATTTACAATCTAAATTTTAAAGCATTTAAATTCAGGCATTTTAAAATGATTAATTGCCAGTGCTCTACAAAAAGGTTAAAACTGTTTTTTTATGAAGTTTATGAAACTTATAGTCATTAAATTTTAGGAATTTTTTTTCTGTGCAGTGCTATTTTCATTTATAATTCATACGAATTATCTATCTGATGCATATAAATACCTATTTAACTACAGTAGAATTATTATAATTAAACAAAATAAAACAATACAGATCGCTGATTTGTTTTGTGATTTTTTGGCTCATATGTCATATGATGATTTTATTGCTTGGTCTTATTTTTTAAATTTATTTTAACAGAATACTGGTTAATGTAAAAGAGTGTGAAGTTTCAACCCCATGGCATATCTTTAAGACTTTTTATAATACAGTTACAGTTCAACTGTCAGTTGTTTCGGTCACAGATTTTGTTTTTTGCTTTACAAAGGCAAATTTTTTGCCACTAAAAAATTTAATAACTTCCCTCACAATTAACTCAGCAATTTAAAATTGGTATCATTGGAAAGCATTTCTCAAGCTCTAGTATCTAACTAACTAGGTTCCATTTCATTGTCACATTCATTCACATTGTGATCATTTTGAAATTTTTATCGAAGTACCTACTTATATAGACATCAAAACCGCTTGACCGATCTTGATAAAACTTGGCAGGAATGTTTCTTGGGTACTAACTTAGACCGTAGTGTATGTATAGTAGCCCTAAAACAAACTTAAGACCCTAAAAAAAAAATAAAGTTGTCCGACTCTATTACAGCTATAGTATTTTATGGATCTAGGCCATGTCTACATTCAAAAAATGTTGACATGGTGAAAAAAGATCGAAGGATTTAGACCTAGATATAGATCTAATTTTAGGAACTACACTTTGCATAGATAGTTTTTTACTTTGACACAAATACAAAAGAAGATCCCTTGATTTCATTATATAATAAAATTAACCTTCAATTTTGTGTTTCAAAAGCATTTTTTGCATTAATTAGTTCGTTATATCTGTGACTACAGATTTCCTGACAATTAGACAATACCGTAATAAATCGCTTACAAAAATTAATTCGTTTAATTGTTTACTTTATAATCCCATCCCTAGATCTAAAACTCTAATTCAACTCTAAGATGATAAAACTTCTCTTCGCACAGATAGTTTTATACTTTAACACATGAACATACTAATTATAGTCCATTCATTTCATATTTTGATCAAATAAACATTCAAATTTGATTTTCTAAAGCATTTTTAATAGACTACATTCGTTTACGAAAGCTGCGAAGCCGGGTTGAGATAGGCCTATATTCATTCATGAATCGCGTACTAAAAATTATTTCGTTTAATTGTTTACTTTATAATCCCATTCATTTAACAAAGCTATCGCTCTTTTCGTTTTTAATATATATGAATGTAACGGCCTCGGGTAAACCCATTTTCGCAAAACTAATTTTATTTTCGTAGCGAAAGAGAACAAACTTGAAAGGATCATCAGCTAACTTTAACATACATCTAAATCCAATCCATTAGATTAGTAAACACAAACTCAGACCCGCAGGCCGCGGGTAATGTCAGGCTAGTTTGATATAAAAAGCCATAATGTCCAACTTGATTTCAACAAAATGTCCAACTTGATGTCAACAAAATGTCCACCCAGAGGACTTAACATTAATATCAAAATGTCTACATAGAGGCATAGGTGCTGATGATCAGCTCAGGCAACATCTAGGAGATGTTTCTAACAATACTAGCCAGGAGTGTCCATTTTAAATTGATATGTCAATAGCAAGGGCAAAATTAATAGTAATCACTTGACAAGCTAAATATATATATGTTATAGTTGTACCGCATAGTATTTTATGATATTCGGCCAGAGCCGAATACCTCAGTGTCTTGAAAATAGCTCGTGTTGCTGAACATTTTACGAAACTGTTAAATAACATACCTATATTTGTTGGTTTTATTTTTTTCTTTTATATACCTTATTGTTTTAAACTCTGTTACTGATTGATTTATCACAAAATAATCTGTGTAGCATGAGCGTGTCTGTGTGTATGTACGAGGCCACCAACTATAAAGGCTGTGTGTGGGAGGGCCAGTGTAAAATATGTTAGTATATATTTAACTAGTTAATAATCTAAACTCTCATAAGTAAACTGCAATCTGGCTTGTATAGTGGTTGGATGTATGTGTTCAAGAATTTCAGACCAACAACTGGTCATCAGACCGCGGTCCAAAGACCACTTCTGGTTCTGGCTTCAAGGGCTTAATATTGATAGTAGCTGTTAGTTAATAGATAGAATGGTCATGTATTCATTAATCCATTAGCGGCAAACGATATTTTATTAACAGCGGGAACATTAGTTAAACTTATTTATAGCTTGAACCTTAGATGTTGCAAGGCATAGATTTAATTGTAGTCTGTAGGCCAATTATTGATATTTATCTTTAGATCTACTGTTATATAAATCTAAGAGCATTAGGAAAACCAACTATAGAAGAAAAAAACTCATCCACAACCTCCCTACCAAAGAAAACCATAAATAGACTTTGTGTTCGACTGATTGCAACAACCTGGTCAGATAAACATAGTGAGCCTAGACTGTGACATTGTTTATATGAGTAGCTTGAATGATTCCCTTTGACTAAGGGAGTGAATGTTGGAATGTTATGTGTCATGTGTGTTGACAAAGTAAGTAAATAAATTCTCATGAATCAGGTACTAGAGCGTTGATGTTGTTTATTAAGTGTAGTGTCCATAGCTTAACAAGCGGAGCGTGTAAGTAAACGTATTCACTTAGTTGATCCTATTTGAAGCGGTAATGGCTACTAGGATAGAAATTGCATAATTTATTAAAGAAAAGCCATACCAGTTGTATAAACAAGAGTTACTCGCATGGAATGAAATAACTGACCTGAAAGAAGATAAAAGAGCTATAGCCATAGCCCTTTCACTACCACAAAACAGTGAATGATGGATCAGAGAGAAAGTGTTCGATCAATTAGACCTATCAGAGCTTAAGTGTCGGGAAGGCTTTGAGAGACTTTTGCAGTTTCTTGACAAGAACTTGGCCAAAGATGACCTGGCAGACAGCATTCACAAATTTGACGAGTTTGAAGATTTTAAACAGGGGGAAAACCAGTCCATACAGGATTTCATAGCAGAATTTGATACCAAATATAGAAGAATATAGAGAAGAAAAAGATGAAGCTGTTACCTGACATTCTGGCCTTCAAGCTACTAAGGAAAGCAAGAATAACTCGAAACGAAAAGATGCTTGTTTTGACTGGAATGAATTACGCCAATCGTGACACCTTGTACGAAGAAGCTAAGTCATCTCTGAAAAAGTTTGAGGGAAAAGAAAGTAAACTGAAGGACCAAGAGGCATGTATCAAACTTGAGCCAACATTTTTGGCTGAAAATGAAGAAGCTTTATGGGCAGCGGGATACCAAAGACGTGAACACTTCAGTAGCTTTGGAAAACGAGAAGATCAGACAAAATGTAATTATAAGCCTAAAGTCGGACATCAAGTAAGAGGTGGAGGACAAGGAAGGGGCGGCACCCGAGGTTTGGGATTCCCAAAAGTTCAACAAAATTCGAAAAATATAAACCCAGTTGGTCCCGACGGAAATGTCTTAACATGTAAATCATGTGGATCATACAGACATCTTTTGCCCAAGACAGTTGGGAAAACATGTCTAAGAGGGTCAATATCGTTGACCAGGAAGAAGAAGCCTGTTTGTTCACAGGAAATCACAAAGATGAAACTTCCCAATTAGGGATCGAAGCTTTTAACTGTGCCGTAATGGACAGCGCATGCAGTAGTACAGTGTGTGGAATGACATGGTTGGAGGCATTTTTGAGCTCTTTAGATGAAGAGGACCGCAACAAAGTGAAGTTAAGAGAAGGTCACAGAATGTTTACGTTTGGTGGTGGAACAATAATAAAATCAAAAGGTGAATATGAGTTACCTGTCACAGTGGCTGGAAAGAAGATTAAACTTCTGACTGATGCTGTAGAAACAGACATACCATTGTTACTTTCCAGATCTGCTATGAAAACAGCAGGAGTAAAAATGGATCTTGAAAATGATACAACTGTTATATTTGGAAAGAGGTTGCCTTAAACTTAACATCTTCTGGCCATTATTGCATTCCAATATTCCAATTGACAAGACAGAAATGATTCAAATAGAAGAGGTCAACACAGTAAAAGCATTCGACGAATCCCCTAAAAAAACGCAAGGCAACAATTAGAAAACTACACAGGCAGTTCGCACACCCTCCGAAGGATAGACTTAAGGCTTTACTTCAAGACGCTAACAGTTGGTGTGAGGGTTTTGAACAGGAATTAACAGATATAGAAAGAAGCTGTGAAGTATGCAAAGTATTTGCCAAGACACCATCTAGACCTGTAGTGGCCTGCCCTATGGCCAGAGACTTTAATGAAAAAGCAATGGATCTCAAACAATACAAAGGTCAATGGATACAGCACATGGTTGTCATGTGGTCAAGGTACAGTGTTTCTGTACTAATCAACCGGAAAAAAACGTCTAATGTCATTGATGCCTTGATGACAAACTGGGTAGGAATATTTGGAGTGATGAAGGCGTTGATGACGGATAATGGCGGCGAGTTCAATTCTTATGAGCTTCGAGAAGTAGCATCAATCCTGAACATTCAAGTTGGTACAACTGCAGCTTTCAGTCCATATCAGAATGGCTTGTGTGATCGAGTCCACGCTATTACCGATCACATGCTAATGAAACTTGAGGCTGAAAATTCAGATGTAGATCTTGAAACTCTCTTATTCTGGGCTAATATAGCTAAAAACTCTTTGCAAATGAGAAATGGTTTGGGAGAAACCCTAATTTACCTAACATTCTGCAGGCAAAATTACCAGCTTTAGAGGGCAGCACAACAAGTGAAGTCTTCCATAAGCACCTGACCGCTCTCCACGAGGCACGTAAAGCTTACATTCAACCAGAGTCAAGTGAAAGAATACGACGAGCCTGCGTTCTAAAGTTCGAGCATCAGAGCAGGTGTTTCAAATTGGTGACAAAGTGTTTTACAAGCGTGAAGGCAAAGAAAGATGGTTAGGACCCGGAAAGGTGGTATTTCAAGATGGAAAAGATGTTTTTGTGAGACATGGCGGTGTATTTGTTAGAGTGGCACCAAACAGACTTTATAAAGCGAGCGTGGAGGAGGAAGAGAGTACAGAAGATAATAAGGAGAACACAAAAACGATTCATGACGGCGTCAAGAGTGGTGTAAGCGAAATATTTGATGGAGATGGTGAACTTATTAGAGATGAAAGTAACACAAAGACAGACATTCATTCTCTAACTTGTTTGAAGCCAAATCAACAAATAGAATACAGAATGAACGAATTAGAACAATGGACAAAAGCTACCATTCTCGGAAGAGCAGGCAAAGCCACAGGAAAGTATAAGTATTGGTATAACATAGAAAATAATGTGGACAAAGAAAGAAAAAGTGTTGACGTTGAACGAATTGAGTGGAAATATTCAAGGGGAGGCAATAGCGACAATGTATGCTTATCAATGGTTGAATCAAGCAAAGAGATAGATGAAGCCAAACAATTGGAGTTATTGAAATTAAAACAGTTTGAAACATATGAAGAGGTTGAAGACTGTGGACGAAATGCTATTTCTATACGTTGGGTTATAACAATGAAAAATGGTTCACCAAAAGCACGTCTTGTTGTAAGAGGATTTGCAGAGCAAGACTTAATACCAAAAGATAGTCCAACTGTTGCCAAATGTTCCGTGAGAATTTTCTTGTCTATAGTGGCTAGTAGACAGTGGCAGATTAAAACAACAGACATCAAATCTGCATTCTTACAAGGAAAACCCCTGGATAGAGATGTACATATTATACCTCCGAAAGAGAGTAATGCTCCAAGTAAAGTTATTCGGAAACTGAAGCATGGGCTATATGGACTCAAGGATGGTGCAAGACAGTTTTATTTAAGTGTCAAAGAAGAGCTATTGAACTTGGTTGCAAACAGTCAAGCCTTGATCCAGCACTGTTCACATTAATGACTGATGGAGTTGTATGTGGCATCATTTGTTGCCACGTCGACGATTTTCTTCATGCTGGCAATGACGTTTTTGAGAAGACTATGTATGAATTGCGTCACCGATTTGTGGCAGGAAAGATAGAAGAGCGAAATTTTTATTACATCGGATTCGACATCAGACAAGTCATAGATGGGATCATCCTGGACCACACTGCGTACATCGAAAAACTTGATCGCCCAAAGTTAGACCCAGCAAGATGTTTGCAAAAGGATTTGCAGTTGAATGATACAGAATAGTCTTTTCATAGAAAACTCATTGGCCAGTTAAATCGGGTCGTTTAAGGCTCCAGACCTGATATGGCATTTGAGTTAGTTGATCTTAGCACAAAGTTAAACAAAGCTTTGATTACAGACCTAATGCGAGCAATAAAAGTCATCGGAAAGCTAAAAGACTTAAGACCCATACAATTGTATAGAGGTCTAAATGGAAAACCCGAAGACGACTAGGAGCTGCTTCTGTTCTGCGATGCGGCCTTGGGTAATCTTAGTGGTGGTACAGGAAGTACAAGTGCCCATATTGTATGGATTAAAGACAAAGATGGGCATTGCTGTCCAATTTTTTGGCGAGCCTCGAAGATCAAAAGGGTAGTGAGATCTACCATAGCTGCTGAGGCATTAGGCTTGCAAGAAGGCCTAGAGTCTGCCATCTTCTACAGAACAGTAATAGAAGAACACTGGGGTATTGAGAAACAGTCGTTGCCTATCACAGTTTTCATTGACAACAAAAGTGTCATTGAAGCGCTGCAAACCACCAAGCTAGTGGAAGACAAAAGGCTGCGTATTGACATTGCTTCCATCAATGAGATGCACAGGACTGAAAGAATTGCAATTCGCTGGTGTCCTGGGAGAGCGCAACTAGCAATGTGATCACCAAACCAGGCGCATCGGGACTTCCACTTCTGACCATACTGCAAGAAGGAAGACTCCCGGATGAGTTTGTGTAAGCAGCACTGTTATTTCATTTTTTTTTTCTTTATTTACCATATTTCTATTTCTAGTAATGTAAATATACCTATGGCCCTGCCATATTTTTTTGTTTGAATATATTATCTTTCCTAGTTATGTGAATATGCCTACAATTTCATTTTGTTATTCACCATACTTGTCTTGTAGTTCTAATAGTATGTTTAAAAAAAAATGTGAAAAAAATGGATAAATAGAACCGTGAATAAAACAGATTTTTACTTTGATTTTTGAGTTATTTTACATTATACTATTGTCACGTATAAAATATTTCTCGGTTGATTTTCCTACATTTCTTTCTGATTCTGGATTTTTTGCCTTTAAAGTTAAAAGTTAGAATGAGTGAGAAAAAGAAAAGAGAAAATGTAATGAATGTTGACATTGTTTATATGAGTAGCTTGAATGATTTCCCTTGACTAAGGGAGTGAATGTTGGAATGTTATGTGTCATGTGTGTTGACACAGTGTGTAAATAAATTCACTCATAAATCAGGTACTAGAGCGTTGGTGTTGTTTATTAAGTGTAGTGTCAATAGCTTAACATGTAGTCCTAGTGTAGTGTGTATAGTTGATGGTGTTGACCATCATGCTTTTTTTCCTTGGGCATACGCAAAAGTGTTGAGTGGTCAGGCAAAAAAAACAACACACTTGCATGGTCAGTCAAGCATATAGATAAATTATATCCGTACACTAGTTACAGAGGTCAAGTGTTTCTTAACATCCCAGCAATTTTTTTCTTTGTTTGCTAGATCTAATTGTGGTGCTTTAGATCAATTTATTTTCTGCGATTTTAAACTTCACTGTAAGGTTTTCAATAGAATGAAACAATGAAATTAGCTTTCTTTCTAAAGGTTTTAATACAAGGCAAAAAAATACACACACGCACATCTTTGTTTTATTTTATTGTGCAACGAACGTGTGTTCAGCGCTCTAAATGACATTTCTCTCCAAGTAAACAAACTTAGTGTCATCATCTAGAGACCTACAGACAGTGTCAATATGTCCTAACAATTTGCGTTAATCCATTCTGGTTTAAGAATTTTCAATGTATATCAACACATTAAGTGTCATGGATTAAACAAATAAGAAGTTGGGGGTGTTGAGTCTGTTGAACCCTCCCTTTAAAGATACCCCTGGTCAGAGTCTTCTATGTTAATACACACAGATCCTTTCTATTTGTATCTACATTAAAATTAGTTCCTAGCTTTTTAAGCTATTAAAGATAATAATTATTAATAATATGCTCTTGGTTTTAGGGTTGCAAAAATTCACTCTTGTAGGTAGCAATCTTGGTAACAGTGTAAAGGTTTGGCTTGTAGTCCAGCCCCCTAATTGAGACTTAACTCAAAGTAAACAAACTTATTACCGGGTCAACAGTGTAAAAGGTGTGGCTTGTGGTCCAGACCCTTGATTGACAACTTATCTCTAAATAAGCTGTTCTTAATTATGTTGGAACAAGAGTCCATTCCACAAGACTTTAAAGATGTCACAATTGTCCATTTATACAAGCGAAAAGGAAACCGCCAAATCTGTGAAAACCACAGAGGAATATCTCTTCTCTCTATTGCTGGGAAAATCCTTGCATGCATCCTACTAAATCGGCTCATGCAACACATAGAACATGGTCTACTACCAGAAAGCCAGTGCGGCTTCAGAAAAGAACCTGGTACCATTGACATGATCTTTGAGGCAAGGCAGCTCCAAGAAAAATGTCAAGAACAAAATGCTGACCTCTTCTCAATAGATGTCGACCTAACAAAGGCATTCGACACTGTTAGCAAAGAAGGACTCTGGAAGATTATGTCAAATTATGGCTGTCCACGAAAATTCATAACCATGGTGATGGCATGAAGGCTATTGTCCAAGAAAGTGGAGAACCATCGGAGCTCTTCAAAGTATCAAACAGGGTAAAACAATGCTGTGTCCTAGCGCCTACACAGTTCAGTATCATGTTCTCTGCTATGCTGACAGATGCATTCACAGATAGAGAAAACATCAGGATAAATACATATCTTGTTATTTACCTGCTCCTGGGAAAGCCTACTCGGATCCAAGTATCAGAATAAATGGCAATGATATAAATGCAGTGACAGATTCACATATCTTGGCAGCACACTCTCCAGAAACGGAAAGATTGACAATGAAATCGACCTGCCTATCGCCAAGGCCAGTGCATCATATGGCAGACTGTCTAAAAATGTCTGGAACAGACATGGTATCACCACAAATACAAAGCTAGGGATCTATCGAGCCGTCATCCTCCCTACATTGCTCTATACCTCAGAAACATGGACAGTGTACAGAAAAAAATGCAAAGAAACTGAATCACTTCCACATGACATGTCTAAGAAAAATACTGAATGTCAAATGGCAAGACAAAATACCAGATACTGAAGTCCTTCGAAGAGCTGATCTGCAAAGCATCCATACAATCCTGATGCGATGGACAGGACACGTCTGCAGAATGGAAGACCATCGCATCCCTAAATGACTCTTGTATGGCCAACTAAGCGAAGGAAAGCGATCGCAAGGTGGTCAAAGAAAGCGCTTCAGGGACACCCTAAAAGCTTCTCTGAAGACGTTCAGCATAGACTCAGCCATCTGAGGCACATGACAGAGCATCATGGCGTCGCGCTGTGAGTCTAGAGTCTAGATCTAGACTAATCGTCTTTAGAATAGAATGTCTACTCTAGATTCTAGATCTAGATTTAGATCTTCTGATCTAGTAACTAATACTATTAAACTAATAGTATCATAGCCTATATGATAGAATAACTAGATCTAATCTAGTAATACTTTTAGAATAGATCTATATCTATTTTTCTATTGTTCTAGATCTATATAGGTCTAGATCTATTTTTTTCTAAAGAGAATCATGAAATCATCCGTTTTTAAAGTCAAGTTGAGATTATTTCGTTTCCGTCTTGTTTGCATTTTTTTGGTCTAGGTTATAATAGATCTATATTATATATATATTTAGGCTCATGAGTCAAGTTCTCCAGATTTTTTCAGTGATGTATTTTGGGATCGTCCATTTAGACCTATAAAGTTGAATCGAAAAGAAGAGATGTACGTCAAAGAGTGATCCTAGCTCTGGCAAACTAAAGGTGAAATAGAGTCTGTAGATCTAGTACACACATGCAAAGTTAGCAATAACAACTTGGCCTACAACTACGATACGCTTGGCTGACTAGAATTTGGTACCCATTCGAAAGTCCCCAATTACTATTGGTATTAAAGTATATAGCAGTGGTTTTTCAATGCGTTTGACCCCTGTAGAATATTTGTATTACACAAATAATAAACTAGTGTTTAAGAGGGAAGACATAGGAACTCCATTTATTTCGTAAACACAAGCGTTGTTGCACTGACGCGCTAGTGTGCAAATGTACATATAATACTATTATGTTACATCTCTCTTCTTTAATTCAGAAAATCTATTTATCAGAATAACTAACAAACTAGTCAACTAAAAAGTCAATTCACAAATCAAGTCTCTTGGGTTTGTTAACTATTCTGCCTGAGCTTGTTACGTAAGGTTCATGTGGTCTAGAGGTGTTAGAAGAAGCAGTGTGTAGTGGCGGCTCAAAATCTAGTGTAATTTGTAATCTTGGACACTCTAGATCTAGTGGTTCTGGTTGTTCTGAGATGTCATCTGGAAAGTCATAATTATTGTCAAATCTGTTTGCTTTCTCAGAAGACTTTCTAGTGTGTTTTCTGTTTCTTCTGTATACCTTATTTCCACTTTTGACATTATATGATCTAGGTTTAGAATGCTTCGAAACTACTGTTCCTGGTTTCCACTTAGAATTAAGTTGCATTCTGACTCCCGTTCCGTCATGTAGTGGATTATGACTCTTAACTCCTTTCCTCTTATCATAATAATGTTTCTGAGACTGTTTCTCGGAGTCAAAGTGTTTCTTCACCACCTTGAGATCTGGTGTCTTAGGTGTGAGTATTTCCTCGCTCGAAGGTAACAAATTTCTGGGTCGACGTCGACATGAGTAATTGTGCTGGCGACAAATTAATATTACTCAGTGGAGTAGTTCTGTAGTCTAATAGAGACAGAAATTTGTCTACGCTTTTCTTCCAAAGTTTCTTCACTTTCTGAATAGCTCTTTCAGCCTCACCATTAGAACTCTGACCTTAACTTTCTAGGTATTCCATGGCATGCGAATATACTCTTCATTGCTTCGATGGTATCTGATGTAGTTTCCTGTGACAGTTCTTTGACATCAATAAACTTTGAGAAGTAGTCAACTAGAAGCACATACTTTTTACCCTCAAAGTTAAACATATCACACCCAACCATGCTGTATGGAAGGTCTGGTGTCTTGGTGGGCATTAGCGGTTCTGACACATTTTGATTCTGATGTTCAGCACACCTGCTACAATCCCTAACTGTCACTTCAATGTCTGCATTCAATCCTGGCCAATCCATGACTTCTCTGGCTCTCTGCTTACACTTGACTATTCCTAAGTGAGACTTGTGAATCAGATTTAGCATGTATTTACGTAAGCTTGGTGGCATGACTATTCTCAGACCTTTGTATATAATACCATCCGAAGTTGATAACTGGTCTCTTGAATCCCAATATGGCCTGACTTCAATTGGAGTCTCGCTTCTTGTGTCTGGCCAACAGTCATAATTACTTCCAGAAGCATTGAAAGTTCCTTGCTTGTACTGTCTTTAATTTCCCTGTATTTCGAATCACTTACAGAGATCATATGCACTGAATCATCTGTAAATTCACTTGTCTGTATATCAGTATTTGGTAGATGTGCACGAGAAAGTGTATCGGAGATTAACATTTCCTTGCCTTTTCTGTAACAGACTTTCAGATCATACCACTGTAGTCTTATTAACATCTTCTGTATTCTCATTGGTGCTGACAATAGACGTTACTTGGAGATTTGCTACAGAGGTTTGTGATCATTATAAGATGTTACTTCTTTACCAAATATGTAGCAGTGAAATTTGTTTGTACTATATACAATTGAAAGCATTTCCTTCTCAATTTGAGCATATCTTGTTTCTGTATCCGTGAGAGCTCTTGATGCGTATGCAATTATACGACCTTCCTGGAGTATTACTGCTCCCAGTCCATCTTTACTTGCATCACATTCTATCTCTACGTTTTTGTTGACATCATAATATGCCAAAATTGGAGGGTTTGTACAAAGACGTTTCAATTCTTCAAAACTCTTGTTTTGTTCATGATTCCATTGGAATTCTACATCATTTTTTAGAAGCTTTCGTATTGGAGCATCTGCTTGACTTAGATTAGGAATAAATTTTGCTAAGTACTAAATTAAACCTAGAAATCTTTTGATTCCATCTTTGTCTTGAGGAGCTGGCATGTCAATAACTGCCTTTATCTTAGCTGGATCTGGTTCTAAACCTTTCTCTGACAAGATACGACCAATATTAGGTACTCTGTTTTGTCTTATCTTGCACTTGTCATAGTTCAGCTTTAGATTGTACTCCGTTGCTCTTTGCATGACTTGTTTCAAAATGTGATCATGATGTTCAACATCTCTACCAGCTACTAGAATGTCGTCTATGATGACATATGCTCCTTCAATTCCTTGAAGCATTTCATCCATAATTCTTTGGTAAATTTCTGGCGCTGATTTGATTCCAAAAGGTAATCGTAATCATCTATATCTTCCCAGAGGTGTGTTGAAAGTTGTGAGATTCTCTTTCAAGCTTTATTTGCATAAACCCTGACTTGGCATCGAGAACTGTAAATATCTTCGAATCTGGAATATTAGATTCAATAGTTTTCATCAGGTGATGTTCCCGTCTGATTGCTTTATTGAGATCTTTTGGATCAATACATATTCTAACTTTGTCATTCCTGAACGAAACAACCATGGAGCTAACCCATTCAGTAGGTTCATGTACTGGAGTAATAAATCCATCAGCTTGCATTTCTTTAAGTTTTTCTTCCACTTTCTTGCGTAGTGATGCTGCTAAGCGACGTGGTGGATGGATAACTCCTTTAGCATTTTCCTGTAACTGAATCTTGTATTCTCCTGGCAGTGTTCCAGTTGTTTTCAACATTTCAGGAAACTCTCTTTGTAACTCATCTTTTGCCTTGGATTCTATGCTGTCTATCTGTTGTAGTAGTCCTAAACATTCTGCTGTGTCACCACTCAAAATGTTCTCTTGGTTAATGTCTACTACCTCAAACCTTGCTTTCACCAATTGGATATTATTTTTCAAAGGTAGCACCACTGTTCCTAAAGTCTTAATGACGTGATTACTGTAAGACTTGAGCCCCCGAAGTGGTCCATCCAGGCAGGTAAAAAGGCAGGTTTCAAAGACTCAAAAACAAAGATTTACTGCTGCAGGGCTATCAATATTATCAAAATGAAATTCTATCAAAAACAAAATACTGAAAAAAGGCTGACACACTCGCCAAGAGTGGTAGAACTAACTCTGCACTCTATCCAGAAGAAATGAAGAAATTAATTGTAAATAAAATAAATAAGAAATGGACGAGCTCTCATCCAAATCACAAGAAAGATGACACTTACTATAAGCTATCCCGACAAGACCAACGTCTAATCTTTCGACTCAGGACCGGACACAACAGAATGCGACAACACATGTGCCGGAAGCTCAAAATTGGAACCAGTGAAATCTGCCCATGTGGAGTATCACCGGAGAATACCGACCACGTCCTCCAAAACTGCCCTCTTTACCAAGAGGCCCGTATAAGACATTGGCCCCAAATCACACCAATAGAAAGAAAACTATATGGAGAGCTCCCTGATTTGGAAAACACTGCGCAGTTCATCTCATGCATTGGTCTAGTCATATGAACATTCCAACATAACAATGAGAATGACGAAGAAGAAGAATAAATAAGTGTTGTACTTTTCATCATATCACTAGAAATAGTTTCACCTTTCAGCAAAGGAAAATGACAAAAACTATTTTCTTTTGCTTGCCTGTAGAAATGGGAAAGCCTTGTTTGAAAAGATTTAACATGAATTTACATTTCATATACAAACAACCAATTGCAATAGCACATATAACAAAATCACGAAATATGTCTTCCACTTATCATTAGAAATATTGGTACATGTAACAAAGTTCATGCTACGCTAGCGAATTCATTTGGGTTGTTGTGTTTCTTAATCGGAGCTACCTTTGGTTAACAGGCCTAGATCTTTAAAGTGCGACTACTGTGGGATGCTTTTAGAGTTCTGCTACTGTTACAGTCCAATAGTATTATATATAAATTTTATGCAGCTTTGTGCAAACTTTCCTGTTTATAGTTTATGGTTGGGATATTAAAAAAAAACAAAAAACTCTCAGTCAAAGATCGAGCTCCAACAGTTGTTGCACTTGCCAAATTGTTCCAGGCCTACCCAACACTCAACACAGTTCTTTATAGCATTGAATAAGTACTGATCAGAGATAGAGTCTTGAATTGAGTGTATTGATGTATATCAAATAAGCATAATCTTGGTTTACTTGAAACTTTTTATAATGAGACAGTTTCAATAATTTATAAAGATATATTTTTAATATATTTGCATTTTTATTTGTAGGTATACACATGATTTCTGTAGCTGTCGGCGGGCCACATAAAACAATCCGGCGGGCCGCATGTGGCCCGCGGGTCGTAATTTGCCAACCCTTGGTCTACCCAAATAAAGATACGGAAGTGTTTGTTATTGTTAATAGTGAATAGTTGTAAAAGTGGTGTATTTTTATGAAAAAAAAATTGCTTGCATAAGTGATTTTAAAAATTAGATTTTTCGCTTTCAGAAAATAAAAAAAACGTTGCATCTGAATTTTGAATGGTCTAAAATACTTTAATGTTGGATTTTCACTATCTTTCCATCTTTCCTAGTTTACAAGATCTAAACAGGGCGGACAGATCAGACAGGCCATACAAAACTAATAGCGTCTTTTCCCCTTTTGGGGGCCGCTAAAAAAAACAGCCCTATTTTGACGATACCCTATAAAATACTTTTAGCTTGTGAATTCTAGTATCTGTTATGATGAATTGAAATCTTTATCCGTTCCTCTTCTCTCTCTGCAAGACCCTTTTATTAGCACCCTACACATTCTAATGCTTCACCATTTAAACTTGTAACTTGCACTTCCCTAGTGCTATTAGAGCATGGAATGGGTTGCCTGAGCTAGCCAGGAAAACCAGTGACATAGCAGAATATGCTGTTAATATGCATGACTTATTGCATGACGCGCAGGATGTAATCATCTCTTTTGAAGTAACGTCTGTATTATATAAGATAAGAAGGGTTCTCTTCCCTTACCCGATCATAGACATTGACTTGAATAGGAGCAGTTTGTTCTAGAACACCACACACACACATAATTGGGCTAGAATTCTAGTACCGGTATCAATTTTTCCCTCCCCCAAACAAACAGAAAATAGTCTTAAATACAGTCTCTGAATTTTCTTTAGTTCTCAATTCAGTATTGAAATTTTTAATAAAAGTCTATTTTGCTTATGTACCCATCCCACAAACCGTAATAAGCAACAACAACAACAAAATCCTCCCCCAAACGCACTTTTAATAGACCATCAAAGATATTTGTTTTTTTTTTTTTTTTGTTAGTTGACTTAAGTGTCCACAATGGCGAGTTATGCACCAAATAATTTAAACATTTTAAAAATATGGAAGTCTATTTTGTGTTTTTAAACATTTATATTTATACTTTATAAGACTTTGGGGGACATACCGAAAATTAAATACAAATGTTTAATGGAAAGCTTGCAATTTTTCACAAACTGATGTGTTCAAACTGTTAATCCATCAAAACCGTTTCTTGGCAAGCCCCTATATTTCATGTGACTCTCTTTGGCAGTTGGAGAGATCTCTTGATATAAATTAAGATTTAATAGTTCTATAACAAAACAAAAAAAACTACATGTACATATCTAAACAAATACATCTAACAAAGTGTGTTTTTTGTTATATCAGTTATGTTTATTTATTATGAACATGATGATAGACAAGGAACTGACACAATGAGTAGGGTAATTGGATGCCCTTAGTACAATACTGAACACAAGTATATGACACAATGACAAACAAAAGTGGTGTACAGACCCAGTAATAAGTTGGTATTGGAGTGAACTAGAACAATGGAAACAAGACTCAAACAATAGTGCGATGATCAACTGATCTGCTAATAAGAGACAATCAATCAATCTCCAATTTGTAGATGACCAATTAACTTCCTGACAGTGGATGATCAATAGATCTAATTGGATGACCAACTGCTCTGCTCAAAGTAAATGACCAATCTGATAACAGTTCAATTGATCTTCTAACACAGGATTAACCATCTGACCTAACAACAACTGACCATCATCAACTCCAAACATAGTGAGGTACCAGTATGTAGTTGAATAATCACCAGAAACTTTGTTATTTGGGAAACAAAAAGTGTCATAATAATATGATAAAGAGATTCATTGAACCATTTTCTTTGATTCACAATGTCATTACTTCAAAGCAAACTAGAAACCCGCATGGAATAAAATCTGAAATAAATCATGTACAAAATAGATCTGAACATTTTTTGTTATTTTTTTAATTTTAATGTTCAAGCAAATAGCTGCAACTGATATATGAAGAAAACAGTAGTCACAATGCTATAAATTAAAACTTGTTCTTATGCATAGAATCTACTTACAAATAAAAATGCATTTTATCTGGCCCAGTGGTTACGTAAGGTGTCATAGGACAGGGCCCACAACTTAATAAATATCCATAAATTAATACAAATATCTGAAGCCATAATGAAAAAAAAAATGAAATAAATAACTTCAAATCCATTAAGTAAAATTATTACAATTTTTCCAACAACATATCAGAGGCAGTTAAAAAAAAAAATAAAAAAATTCATGTATTCTTAAACATTTCTTTTCTTTCTGCCTTCAAGTGAACTGTTTATATTTATATCTTATCTTATTTAAAAATACAAAGAGGATAGGAACATAATTTTTTATAATATTTAGACTAATTAATAAATAATGAGGTGAATAGTTGGACCAATTATGGGTGACTGGTGGAGGTATATTAGCTATACTAACAAATATACATAGATGAGGTAGCTTGAACCATGATGCCATGGTTAGAAACCAGTTGCAACACTTATTTATAATGAGAGAGGAGATGTGCATGATATATATATATATATATATATATATATATATATATATATATGCAATAAAACCTGCTTTTATTATTATTATTTTTTTAATTTCCTAAAGAACAAAAACTGTATGTACCAGTATTATAATAATACTAATATTTTTGGATATAGTTCCTGTTGTAATGAGTTCTAATTAATTTTAGAAATCAATTTTAGAAAAAATAATTACTAAAGATATCAATCAATTTTAATCTTTACATAAAGCACTGTTATAAAAAAAAACCATGTAGAATGATACATACATTACATTATAATTAGACAATATGGCCTTCCTAAATCAAGGTTCACTTGAAAAAAATAATTAAAACAAAAATCATCCACTTTTTAAGAAAAGCCTCAATACAACAGGAGAATTCCCAAAAAAAAAAAAATTTTAAAAATATATATAACTTTAAAAATTATTTATAACTTTTTACTATCAAGTTGCGGTATTTGAAAAACTTTCTATAAATACTATAAACCACTGAGAATAGCAGATATGAGTGTAGTTAGAAAATATCTGAATGAAATATAAATATAATAATAAACATAGAACAGGGTCTCCATTAGAAGACTTTAAAAACTCAAGGGGATGGGAGGGCAAAGTGAGGAATATATAATGTAATGAGACACAAGGACATACAAAATGTAATACATTTCACACAGGTCTCCTTACAAAGTGTGATCAGATCAAAACTCCTGAGATATGGGTAATTTGTTTGTTTGTTGTGGTGTCACAAGTTGACTAAAAAACCCTAGCCCACTAATATGGTGAATGAATGAAAAACTATATACAACAACAGCAATGACACACACAAAGAAGTTAACTTTAAAAAAAAAACAACAAATTAGAATACCAGTGATGTGTGATGACACCATGACATGAGTACTCTACTCTGCCTGATTTACTTCCAAGAAAAAAAAAGTTTGAAGTATGCTTGTATAAGTAACAGCTCCACAAAATATTTCTTCAAGCAATTAACCAAAGGTGTGAACCAAATAATGCTTTCTAAATGGACTACAATGACCAAACACAACTAACTATTATTTTGACTAATTCATTTGTTCTATAGAATGAAAACAGTGCTGATTCCCCCCCCCCCCGCCTCTTTTTCCATGAAAAAAAAAAACACTTTAAAAAATTGACATTTAAAACAATATAGCCTTGTTGAAAAAAAAACAATCATTATTAAAAAAATCACAATTATAACTTGTCTTAATGAAAAAATTTTAATCTAGAACAAAATTAAATTATGTTAAGACTTTTGCTTATCAATATAAAAAGAATTTAATTTAAAGAAGAAAATAAAAGCTAAATATTCAATTAATTTCATTTAACATACACATATGATTATGTTGCAGTATAGAACATACAGATATATACTGCTTTATCTATTGCAAGAGGTAGATATTGTGTAGTGTGTCTGCTTGAGATGGCATGTGTGCAGCAGTTAAAAAAAAAAAATCTACATGCACACATGTATTTAATAAAAACACAACCAAAACAAAATGTGTTTCACAGTACAACACATGAACAAAATATAAACACTAGTCAACTAAGCTATAATACAAAAAAAAAACAACTAAATAAATATAACAAACAGAAAGAAAAATATAGTTTTTTGTATGTATATATATATATATATATATATATAAAAATGTATGTATATAATATATAAATGTTATGTTATGTATGTAAATGAACAAAGAAACAAACATATGAAAAACTAATTCAACTGTTACAATATTTTTAAAAGGATCTGACAAATGGGGGGAAAAAAATGAAGAAAGGAAAATCTGCGTGTGCATCTGATCCCTGAGTTGTACAACACGGAGGTAGTTCTCTCGGAGAGATTGGCTCAAATAATAGAGTTTCAATGAAGACTACTGACCCATATGCATTTCCAGGATTTTTAACAGCCCAGACCATTGGTTTGCAAGTTTCACAATTATCTAAAAATATTTTGTAATATATAAGTCAAATCAACTGAATTGTAGATATGGGTCTTATACGGCAATAATACATTCATTAGAGACTAGAAATTGGACCACTAGAAAAGAATATGTTGAGAAAACTAACAATGAAAAAATCCTAAACTAGAAATGTGTAACTCTTTCTCTCCATATTATTTTCCACATTCCAATGGAATTATTTATTTTGCTCATTTGCATTTCACTAATTTGTTTTGTTTAAACTTTAATAACTTTTTTATCATCAGAAAATGTTATATTTGGTATAGAATAAAAGAGGATTGCATGCTCTTTTTACACAAACGCAAATAAAAGTTCATAAAACCAAAAATTAATTTAATGGGGTCAAATCGGCCTTGGTATCATCAATTAGGAGAGAAAGAGTTAATATACACACACATTGTTTAAAGAAAACAAAAAAGCATAAAATTAATATCAATAAGAGAATATTATCTTTCAAGTCCTGCAAATAGACAGACCTCAAAATCAAATGAAAATGCTGACTAAAGCTTAATTTGAAACATTGCATGTTCTTAATTCTTTTGTTTTTAAAGAAAAGCTGACTGTTAGATTATGAGTTCGGCTTAATCTAATGATTATAACCAAAGCTTGCAAAGTGAAACTTTGAGAGGGATTAAAAGTAACTGGATAGACATGTTCATTACATGATTATTAAGTACTGATGAATATGGCTTTTGGACAGGAACACAACAATTACATATAGAACAAAAATTAAAAAAAAAATTATATAGCTGCTTTAGTTTGGGTCAACAAAGGAGAACAAAGCATTTGACTTGTACAATTGACAATTTTAACACTATTTCAAGACTGGAGAATAGCATTGGGCTAATGTTTTAAAGAAAATTGTTTGTTTTGTTGAGGCGTTATGGTAATAACAATTTGAATGTAACAAAGAAAATCATTGGGGAAAAGAAAATGTTAAAATGCTGTTTTGTCATTTAATCAAGAGTTGCAAGCTACCTGGATAAAAAGTGCACTTAATTTATTCATAAAAAAGTATTTCACTTTTAGGATGAAGTGGAGAAAAAAAACAACAACAGAAAAGAATACCAAAAAAAATTGTTACAGATACAAATATGTATTTAAAGAAACAAAAACAGCATATTTAAAATAATTTTGCATCTGAGAGCTTAGTTTTGTCTTGTTTTTGCAGTATGGTCAATAAAGAGTCCAAAAAGTGTTTTTTTTTAAACTGAAAATACATTATTTTTTTCTAACATGATTTGAAACAATAAATATGGGTAAGGTGAAAAGAACAACATTCCTATGAATTGCAGACCAACAACATAAGAAGTTGAAACACACAAATTTCAGGTAGAAATCAATGCACACTAATCGCTCCACTATGGGAAATGAATGTCAAAGATTTTCAAAGAGATTCAAAAAAAAAAAAAAAAAAAAAGTATATATATTTATATATATTAAATACAAGCAATCAGCTGCCCCGAAAAAATGAATTGCAACACTGAAAAGTGTAACCTGTCTATGAGTAAATATGATTTGTCATTTATACATACATTGAACAAAGCTCCATTACACATTAAGCTACCAAAGGTAGTGTAAGGAACTGTTGCAGAAATAAATGAATTACCTTATTACGGGAATTCAGAACTAGCACATAAGATCTATTGTAGACAAATCTTCAAATTTTGAATAAGGGAATTTTACTTCTATTACTTGACCAACTTTTAACTGTATATTTATGTTTCTTGTTTGTTTAATTAAACTGCAGCTAACATAGCAATAGCATGCAGAAAACTTACTGCAATTAAGTAAGAGTCTGATACATAGAACTAACATTTTGTTTAATTTTTACATTTCAAAGCTTACAAACATATCTCTTCAATCTTTACCTGGTTAAAAAAAAAAATATATATTAAAAAAAAAAGGTCATACATTATTTTGATGACAGAATAAATTAAAATAATGTGTATGTTACACATCTAAAATATCAGATCGTTTTTTTTTTACTCTTGTAAATAGTAAAAAGAATTTTTTTTCCACAATCCTTTTTTATCCTTATGTAGAAAGTTGAATGAATGTGAGTTCAATCTCAAAGTTTTCAAATTAATTCTAATGTTTCATAAAAAGTTATTTCACTCAAAACATTAAAACCTAGACAATATAGTTAAATGACTACAATTTAAATAAAACAATAACCCTAACAATAAAATAGCCTACATAAGAGAATATTCCACACAATTCAATCATTGTTGTTAGCCATCTCTAAAATGGCCAAGTAAGACAAACTTACTCAAGTCATCACTAAACTTAAGCTAATCCCAATATAGGCAAAACATTCAATGACACAAAGAAAACAGGATTTCCAGAGATAAAATGTTCAAATGCAAAATAAATAGTCGCGATACAAGTTATAAACGTTTTTTAAATTTATTTATGTAGCCATGTTTCATTTGAAGCGTTTACTTATATTTACGAAACCATGTTTTATTTAATGTGTTTTACATTTATTTATGTAGCCCTGTTCTAATTTGAAGTTTTTTCTATTTTCTTAAGCATATTAAATGGGGCATAATGTACAGTACTGTACAACTAATTAATATAATTAGAAATTAATCAGAAACAAAATAAAATAGATTACTTTTTTTTTAATAGAAATTCCTTCCTTAGTTTTGAAAAACATTATAATTAGTTTTGAAAAGAAAATTAAAAAAAAAAAATTGCTGGGTATTTTTCTATGTACATATCTTTCAGTAGTTGGCTCTAACATATTTATGTACAAAATATACAAAAATGATTTCCTTTTTTTTAACCAAAGAAAAAACACAACAGTTCTATTCATTCATGTTAGTCTAAAAACATTGCAACAGTAATCAAATAGCAAACAAAATAATGGAAAGGTAATCGTCTTCAAGACATAGTTTACATTTTTGACAACAACTTTTTAAATATAACTCAATTATATGTCTCAACAATGTACATTACAATTTTTAGGACTAAAAAATTATTATTTGTTTAAATCATTGTTTCTGAAAACCTAAAAAAAAAAGTCGTTTTAAATAAAATGCTTTTAATAAGACAGCATTTTTAAACATTTTTTTTTTACCAAAAGAACTCATTCACTCAATTTAGACTAGTGTAAGAGGAGGTATAAGAAAGTAATGCAAGTGAAGGTTGGCATTAAATATAGCTAGCTACAATACAATGACAGGAGTAGCACAATTAAAGTTAATACAAAGCCAGTGACCAGCTATGAAGTTCAGAAGAAATTCAAATGATATAGGATAAAAAAAAAAAAGACGCCAATTCAAATGCAATTTGTACTCATTTCTGTTACTTAGTGTGAATGTTTAGCTTGCTAAAAAAAAAGTTTCAAAATGATATATTTATTGAAAATCTTAAAAAATTCTAATGAACAAACGAAAAAAAAATAAAAAAATAATAATACTGGTTTTTGAGCAACAAGATCTTTCCAGGGCAAAATTTAGTTTTTAATAGATTTATAAATAACATCTTTTAAATAAAAGTGTTTCTTATAGCTGGGGCCAATTTAAAAACAAGGGATCATCTTTTTATTCATTTCTAATAATAATGAACCTTTGGTTTACAACATGAATCTTATTTTTGTAAGGAGTACCAACTTTTAAATACTTATTTAATACTAATGTATCTTCATCAAATCAAATAGTTTGTTTTCTTGGTCCCAGTCTTTTATTAGTTTCAAAAAGTAGACAGAAAAAGTGAATGTGAAGCCTAGATCTACTTAGCTGTCATTTGCTAAACATAATGCACATGTAAGCAGAAAAAAAAGCAAAATGTTTTTAATAATCATTGGATGTCGTTTAACGACTAATTCAGCCATACAAATCTATATCAATGACTTGTAAGCTACCCTAAAGAGTCAAATTAATTTGATAGAAATAAAAGCAAAAACAGTGACTGATAAATGCAGAAGAACTACCAAAAAGAAAATAATTTCATCAGTTTGTCAAAATAAACTGAATAAATTCAACATTTTGTCTGTGATAGCTCTCTAAACAAACAAATAAAAGAATAAAAAAAACAACACTATAAACATAAAAACCAGAAGGTTGAAGATAGTATGAACAAAAGCAAACCAGACATTTAAAGAATAATAAATACCCATGCATCCGTTTAACAACACTTTGTTTTTTTTAAATATTTTTAAGGTTTATATTTCATGTCTTAATCTATGCATTACAGCATCAGATTTATAAATAAGGGAAGCATCAAAAACAAGGAGTATCAATGAGATGAGTTTTTTTTTTTTTTTTGGGGGGGGGGGGGGGGGGGGGGGGGGGTAGGTTTTTATGTTTCAAGTCAAACTAACAAATTTAGTTCATCAAAAAGGCAGCATTATGTTTGGCTTTCAACATTTAAAATGTTAACAAGTGCTAAGTTTGAGTAAAAATATGACCTAGGCATATATTGTCATTGTTAGTGAGCTAGTCTTTTAACATAATACATGGGTTGGGTTGTATATTTTTTTTTACCATTATATATAATTCTCCTTTACATTGCTAGGAGACCTGATTTAAGTAATGAGACAACAGAAATATAATACTAAATGTATTTGTAGACAATTTTTGTAGCTGTAAGCTAGAGTGTTGTTTTTTGAAACAAAAAATCCTTCACAGCTTTAAAACTTCCTTCAATTAAATAAAAATAAGTATGTTAATATATATAGCGAGAGAGATATATATATATATTTACAAATATAATTATAATGCATTTGCGCTTATGCCCAAAATGCTGAGGTTCAGAAAGTTGATAAGATCTTAAATTCCAAAAACTTAATTTAGTACACCTTCAATGTTTTATGTTTTGAAATTTTTGGTATCCATGCATTTGTCTTTTTTTTTCATAGATAAAAGTTACTAGTGAAAGAGTGTTCACTATTGACTCTCTATAATCTTATCAATAAGATGAGGTAAAAGGTTCAGACTGAGGTATAACTCTTGTTTTGTTTTCCATGAGGCTGCAAATTTCCTGAGCAGCTAAATGAGGTATTTTCTGGTTGCGTATGTCTACATTTTGAGACTTCTACCATCAAGCAATGTTTGGAGGACTCGGTGGGGGACGAGGAGGGGAAAATGCAACTGCTGTTTTACCCTCTAACTGCCTGAATAAGATGCTGCCTAGACCATTCGACAGATTCTCTCCTCCTTCCTCTCTGCTGCTGCTGGTGTTAATGGCCTCTGCTGCGGTAGTTGCTGAAGCTGGGCCTGCTGCCTGTAGATTCTGATGGTGTGGCAGAGTTTGTGAAGAGAGATGGGGTGGAGGAGGAGGTGGTGGTGGTAGATCAGAATGCTGACGCACACCTCGCTGATGCTGGCGATGGCCATTGTGAGGCCTGTTACTGTTGAATAGATTCCTGCTGCTTAAATGTGGTAGCTGCTGAGATGGTGGGGGTGATACTGACTGGGTAGAAGCCACAAGCACTGCTGAAGGGTTATGGGATATTTTATCTTCCCTTTGTCCAGTTGACCCCAAGTCATTAGACTCAGATAATTCAGGCACACTTGTTCTCAATGATGTACCTGTTTTTGGTGACAGCGAGTGATTTTCGCTGCTCTGGATTCCAATGTGGGATTTGACTTCACTTCCATGACCAGAATCTCGATCATTAGCAGAATCATCATCATAGCAACCCTCTCCCGCCTTCTTTTTCTCTTCAATGCAATCCCCCAAAAGCTTAATTGCTGCACCCGTTGAGCTGTCAATAAAAACACCCCCAAATTCATCACCTTGCCTTCCTTTCTCCCAGGTTCTTTGTCTATGTAAGCTGTTTCCCCCAGGTGAACTAGCCGGACTTGAGCCACTCAGATGGTGCTCTTCACATGGCATGCCAGCACGCCTGCACCCTGTTCCACTATCTTCACTGCTGTGATCTCCTTGCTCTTCATCTATTCTATCAATGTCATCTAAAGTTGACATATGCACCATCTCCATACTATGGCTTCCGGCTGTAGGCACTGGTGTTGTAGTCACCATCAATAACTGCAACTCCTTAAAAATAACAAATAAACACATTTTATAATCTTTGACATAAAAAAATATCTTTTTCATCAACTGTAATTTTTATCATTTATATTTAATTGGGGTAAAATGCATTAGGACATCAGCAACCAGTTTTTAAAACTTTCAAACAAGAAGAGCTCATTGTGTATCATTCAGGAAAGCATAAGCAAGGTGACTTTTATTTTTTAGTGAAAACCAGATGTGCATAGCTTTTTTCTTTTGAAAATTTTTTTAAAAGATAGTGTTAGTATGTGGTGTATAAAGTCTACCTGGGAAAATGAATATTTTTAAAGCTTGATCTTTTTTAATGTATATTTTAATAATTTTTTGAAAACTTTGTTTAGGATTTAGATTGTAACTTTTCTAACCAGAAAAAGGTGTTTTTGGGTTAATGGAAATAAATCCACATTAGGATAATTATTTTCTCTACAGGTACTTTTAATTACAGAAAATGCGTTGGTGATAAAAAATAAAGAGAAAATAAAAAAGGAAAGATGTCCTAAAATGAGAAAGTAGTAAGAATCACATATACAAGTACCACAACTCATGCCTTTCACATTTTTTGCTGTTGACTCTCTAGTCCAATTTAAAATTTAAAAAAAAAGCTGAAAAAAAAAAAAAAACATCAACTGCCCATCACTTTAAAGATTTTATCATTTGACAGAAATGAGGATTTTATAAAAAAAAAAGACTAAAACTTTTGCAGATATTACCTCAGAACTAATGCTGCTGTTAGGATCTCCAGATCGTGAAATGACTACTTGACCAGGTGACTTATGGTTTGTTTTTATAATACCATTTGATCGAAAACCATTTTGTATTATCAAACCAGGTGGACCTTTAGAGTCAGACTGCTCATTTTCAGACAACTAAAAAGAACAGAATAATAAGATAATTTAATATAGCATTTTAGAAAAAAAAAGTTATTGGTTTGAAATAACATAAATAAATCATCATAGCATTAGTGATGTGATTTGTAAGCCTTTTAGATAACAGAATATGATCATATAGCATTATGTCAGCACATAATGTGAATCAATGGTGGTTGACAGAATGGGTAAGTATTGTAATACTGAAACCAACTAAATCTAGTAGTGACACAAAATACAATGATCCCTGCCCTCTCATGCACATTAAAATGATGGACAAAGTTTTAAAAGCAAATTATTGTAATTACTTTCTGTAACATTGGGGTGGATTCTGGAGAATGACTATTGTCATGACCAAAGTCACCAGAGCCATTGCCTTGAGTAAGGTGAGCATGTCCATTGCCTGGTTTCTGCCCAGATTGGTGACTAGAAAGTGAAGAGATGTGGCCATTGCCTCGATATATTGGAGCATGATTAGAGTTGGGATCCAATTCTCTAGAAGCAGACCTAAGGAATATACAAATCAAAAAAGTCCTTAATTTCATCAAATATGGTAGAGCTAATATATATATATATTATATATATAATATATATACACATTACTGATTATGTCTACTAAAATACAAAATACTATGTCTGCCAATAATAAAGTTATATGTTTCTATCTATGCAAAATACTATATCTGCCAACATAGATATATGTTTCTATCTCCAGGAACTAGAACAAACATGAATGTGAACAATAAATTTAAATTTATATTACTTTCTTGGTGTTTATCATTTAAGTATTGAAGAACTTTCTAATAATAATAATAAAAAAATATTTTGATTTTCCCCATATGTTTCAAACTGAGTTTTTTGAAATTATTAAGCAGATTGTATGGTTTATTTAGCAAACAGAAGATATATATATCAATATAGATTTTCCCTAGCAGCTTTTGAAGAGTAAGTATTAATGAAAATTATTCTTACCTACGCTTCCAACAGTAAACTGACATAAAGATTAAAAGTGCCAGGAGGAAGAGGCCTACTACAATGCCCACTATAAATGTAACACTGCTTTTTTGTTGCACTGATGATATATCAGGAGGAGCTTCTGAAATTGAAATGAGTGCGTTGATTTTAAAGTGATTTAGATACAAAAATGGGTCATCCTGTACTAGAATATTTTGTTGAGCTGAAAAATACTTCAGATAAAGAGACAATTATAAACATATAAAAAAATAAACATAATGTCTTAACCATATAGAGAAAATGCAGAATTAATTTCTAGCTGTAGTAGATGTCAAATAATCAGTACATATAAGGATGAATAATCCTATTTAGATTCTAATAACTGGTCTGATAGCAAAAAAAACATGCTTTACATTAGAGGCAGCCTTGTTATAGGTACTATTGAAGCTGGTCTGTAATGCATATAAAATTCTTTATTTTATACTACTTAAAGCTTCACATATTCCTCATTATTAAAAGTAACAAAACACAAACAAAAACAAACACTAAAAGAAAGACAAACTACTTATCTCATTCAAGGTCAACCACTTAAACTTAAAAAAAAAAGAAAGCCTATATGTTATAATAAATGTAAAATTTTCATGCAATCCCCAAATTCAATAAATAATGAAGAAATCAGACAAAGCATTGAGGTTTATAAAAAGAAATTTATAAAATCAAACCAGAATATTAAACTAAATTTCTATTTAGCCTAGGTTAGATGAATATTAAAATGTGTCCTCTGTTTGGGATCCCTCAACTCTAAAAAAAAACATTGAAAGCATAAAGAAACTAAGCTTAGAGACACTTAAGGACAAAAGTCTAAAAGTAAAATAGCAATAAAAACACTGATCTAAAACTTACAATACATTAGTTATTAAATACTCAGACACAAAGACAAAGGGACATTTCTTTTTCTAGGACAAATTCATGTCAAGTGATATTTCTTTACTAGTGCCATTAGATCATGGGGCTCATTCTGGACAAGTGAGTTAAAATCACTGTTTGTTAGGTTCTGTTCAAATACTTACCTGTATTTGAGATGGGTGTGACACAGAAATGCACAGTATCATAACATTTGATTACAACACTTTGGTTGTCAGAGTGCATGCCCTCTCCAGCTGGATTCACAGCAGCCACTTTAAAGAAATAAGTCCCTGGCTCAAGGTCAGCTACTGAAGCAGATTGTACTGTTAAAAAAAAAGAGGTCTTTTACACTAAAATTAATGTTTTGCATAAGCATCATCATATTTCAATAGAACTAATAGATATATTAAATGTGTGAAATGATAGATAACTGATGTTGATTAAGTTGGTACAGTAATTTTCTCCATGCAAGAAGAAAAGAAATTGTTTTGAATAATGGCTTTGAAATGTGCATGTTTATTTGACCAAATCTTTTAATTTTCAGCCTCCAATGGTACAGCCCCCCGCCGTTCTTAAGTACAAAAGGATGAAATAGTTTAATCTAATACAAATGATAGATAACATAATTTATAAAAAGAACAAACTTTTTATAATAATTGTTTTTCAATATATCTACCCCCTTCTCATCCCCCAAAAAGTTACAATAATTTTGACTATTTCATGAATGGCATTAGATGGATGGCTGTGCATTTGTACAGTATGTACTTGAGACATCTCTTCTTGATACTCCTGGATTTGAACCCAACACACAACTATCCACATCCTATGGCGGTTTGGGCTTGGATTTAATCCTCTAATATTCTGAGGGAACATGTCAAACATAAAATGAAAGGTCCGTCTTCCTACCAATCTTGACATGCTTCCCCACCCCCATAAACTAGAGGGGAGGTAACCCAAATTGCCTAGAATGACATCTATCAGTTTCTCTTTTTTTGGTTGGAGGTATATATTCAATAAATATTTTTTTATGTACTAAAAATTGCATTGCTTTCTTCTGTTTCAATTTGTTTTTTGGACAAAATTAAAACCCACAAACTCATTACAACCTTTGTGATAAAAAAAAAAATACTTTCAAACAAAAACATACATACAAAACGTAGTTATGTCTCATTCTTTTTAAAGATATAATCAATGAAATGTAATTTAACTAAGACATTTTGCGCCAAATGTCTTGCATTCAAGTGGCACTACACATGAAAACAAATCAGATTAAGTAAACACATACTGTGAAGAAATTAGTTTTTTTATTGAGAAAGTAAGTATAGCTTAGTAAATTCCACATCAACATATACCAGACAATGTTAAAAGATACCCTCTACCCTTTTTCAAAGCCATCAAAATTTCTTACATACTCATGATATATAAACTTTCATGTTGAGATACTTTTGTTCATATTGTGTTTGAGTAGCAGAAAAAAGTTACATTTTAAAGAGTGTCATGTGCATATGGAGTTGCTTCTTTGCCAGGCGTGTTTTTTTTAGCATCTTAATAGTTTGGGTACTGTTTCTAAAGGTGCGCCATGTTGGAGGCATTGCTTCTTTTTGTTTTGCTTGGGTAGCAGATTCTTGGCTGGAGCTTTCTGGGTGTTGTTTAGCTTTTCCCCCAGTATTGGCTAAGTTAGGTTAATATAATTTCTTCATTATTTTGTAGCTGTAAAGATCATTGGTATTATAATCATGTGAATGGCGGTCACAAGGAATGCATATTTTTCTTGTTTAGGAACGCAGGCTTGGGACAGTGCTGGAATCAAGCCTGATCTGTAGTTGCATCATAGCATTAGGTTGTGGGCATCGCAAGACCAGATTGGACTAATGTGTGCTTGCTTGTTAACTAGATCTACACTGCATAATTTCAATTAACTTAGGCGCGCTGATCTAGTATTTGATATTGCCATTACTTTTTCTGTTTTAATTACTTAATATATTAACTGGCAGACTGTCAGGGGTGCCCGGGCATTTGAGCCATGGCCAAAATCACAACCCAGACAAAAAGCACATAGAATATTTTAAAATCTTTTAAGTAACACAAGGTTAGAAACATAATTGATGATGGTGATAACAATTCACTTGAATCTTCAAGGGCCAAAATCACAAACCCAGACAAATAGCACATAGAATATTTTAAAATCTTTTAAGTAACACAAGGTTAGAAACATAATTGATGATGGTGATAACAATTAACTTGAATCTTCAAGGGACTGTTGATATAAGGTTATAGCCAATGGTTTTAAAGAATTTATTTAGGAGGATAAAATTGTTGACAATGTCCACACCTTTTTTATCTTCTGCAATTTTCTCAGTAATAGTCTTCCAAGACATTTGGGCAGGTTCAGACGTTTCCTTGCTGTACAAAAGATGATAGAATGATATATCTCCATGAGGCTCAGCAGGAGGAAGCCACGTCAACATCACTGTTCGAGCATTGATCACTTCAACTGTCACATTGAGTGGTGGTGATGACACTGACAGAAAGAAAACAAAGTTGACTAAGTCTACATATTTGATGTAAGTTAACTAAACACATTTAGGTGTGGCTAAAACATTAAGAATGGGAGTGGACTGATCTCTTTACACCTGTTACCAAATAAAATGGGTCAATATGACCAAAATCAACATGTTTTGATATAAAGTTATTTTCAGAAGTCAGAAGCTTTTTGGAGAGCTATAGTCATAAAAGTGCTGGGAAGTTAAAAATTATACATCAAGTTTTGGAATCTATTTCTAGATGGTGTATTTAAAGTGGCAAAACTGGAAATTTGGAATCTATTATTTATTGTGATTTATTTCAGCACTATCTCTATGGACTTATTATTTACATTTATTTATACTGTTTCTCTGCTTGGAGTATTGATTTCTTATTTATTTTGTGATAATTTTGTCATTTCAATTTTTTGAGACATCAAAGTATTTAATTTTATAAAGCGGATTTTAGTTTTTTAATCATCACTTCATAAATTCAGTACTGTGGTTGGATACTGTGTCACTAGACTTACTTCTGGAAATACTTGTTTTAGTCATAAAATACTCTTAATTAATACTCTTTATTTCTCATTATGACTGAACTCTCAAAACAAGAAGATAAGATGTCTTTCAATGTGCATTTAGCACATAAAATCAGCGTACTAATGATACAAGTAAAATATGTGATACTTACTAGCTTCTTTTGTTTTAACATAAATCTCACTATAAAAGTCATCATCAAAATTCAATGGTTGTACCCTAAACAAATATTTGGTAAAAGACTCCAAATCGGTGATGACTATTAAGTTGTATTTGCTAAAGGAAAAAAAAAAAAATGATTAGATATTTACAAAATAAAATTGAAATAAAGCGTGACAGAAACTGAGCTAAAAAATATTTAAGTGTTTTTGTTTTGTTTCTTCTTTTAATCTAATCATTCTCTGATTTCTTCAAGTCATTCAATCCCCAAGCCACACCCCTCTGTTTAGATCAGAAAGTAGGTCTGAATGTCCAGTGGACTGAAAGTTTTTTGTGTAAGTGTTTTACAAAGTAAGCCTAGAATAAAATTATCTTATTATCTAAAGACAATATATTGTTAGGTTGCAAGCCTAAATATAATATAAGCTAATAAAACATGTATAATCTTATGTTTCCCATCCTTAAATTATGAGACAGTTTCAGAGTAAGAAAGGAAATTATTTAGCTTTGTCATTTTTTACATTTATCTGCTTTTTTGTTCTGAGTCAATAGAACTAGGATGTAATCTTGGCTTAAAGCTCCCTATCATACTATCTGAAAAACTTTAAATGTTTGCTTTGAGGCTAGAAGTGATCTAGCTCCCTCTGTTACAGGGAGAAATATAAAGGAAGGGCTGAGGCAAACAAAAAATTTAATTATGCATTAAAATAAGAACAAAGCTTGTCTTCAAGTCCTAAGATTAAAGAAAAGTGCAGTCTTTCAAGTGGCTATGCAGCCTTCCATGCGTCAAACAGAAATTAAAAAAAAAATAACTTGAAAGGTTTCTTTTTAAAAAGCCTTTAATTATAATAACCTAGAGTATGTCAAAAGGTTTGTTTGCAGCTGTCGTTTTTTTATCAAAGCTTATATCAAACCACTCTATCTGTTTGTATGATACAATTTTTGTATACGTTATTTCTCCCTCACCCAATCTCCAATCTTGGATCAAGTTGAAATTTTGCACCATTATTTCTTGTACTTGACAAAAAAAGAATCAATCTAAAAAAAATAAACTAGTAGTTAATTAAAAATTGATAATTAATTATTTTGATTAGTATCAAACAAGGGAGAGATTGTACATGAACATGACAGATCTGACGGTATAAGTTGAATTAGTCCCCTTTATACTTTGTGTAAAGAATTGAAACTAACAATAGATAACTTTGAAACCTTCTATTTTCATCAGCACTTTCCTAGCACAGTGGTGTGTATTAGCGTGAGCCCTCAAGTTAGAATTCAAATCGTACAACTTTTAGAAACTAAAATGCATTTAAAAAGCAGGGTAATCTTCACCTAGATACCCCCTTTCTCTCTCTCTCTCTCCCCCCCCTCCCAGCTTGTCCAGACAAGTGATAGGATCATAGTGCATTGAGAAAGCTAAAAGCATGAGACAGCGCTAAACAAAAAATTGGTAAAAATATTTATAATTGCACAGATTTATTATTGTTAGTCTAGATCTATTACAAATTTAACTACATGGCTGATCCAAACTAATTTATTCAATTACACTTAATATAAACTGTTTTTTTTTCTTTAAAGTATTTTAAATATTTTTCTTTTTTAATTTTAGGACTCTTTTTGAGCTTCAAAAGTAAAAATTATTTCTTAGAATGACAAGGAATGTCACAAAAGCTGTATGAGGCACAGAATTTGATAATTTATAAGAATGTTACAACCAAAATATTTGATAGATATGCCAAGAAATAAAAGTACCAATAAAAAAAACTTCTGGACAAGCATTATTTAACTATATCATGCTGACTGAATTAGCACACAAATGACTGAAAAATACAAAGCTAAAATTAGGGTGGGAGGCTAAAAAATAAACATGCTCAGTGCAAAGCAAAGAATTTTTTACAATTTTAATGTTAAGAGACTTTACTTTTTTTTCCTAAGTGGCTTTCAATACTTTACCACTTTAAATCTCCAAGATAGTAACTTAATGTCAAAGTTACAATTAATAGACATCCAACTAATATTTGAACTACTTTCACGCTTTTACACTAGAGAATAGTGAAAAAACAACAAAATAAACCTGTAAGCTTAAAAAAAATGTCTTTATTATGCACAATTGAGTTGCTGTCTTGTTTTACTAAACACTTATATTCAATTAGAAAAAACCTAAAAGATTTCTACTCAGAAGGGAGTGATCTACAAGTTGCAGGCTTAGTCATGGGTTATCAATATGCACAATGTATTGTGACCTTATTGGTTATATGCATTGCTTGGCCATGTACACTATTTCTCTTGCCCCTTTTTTTCACTTTAAGATTTGACTTATTTTATAAGCTACTGTGCATAGGGTAGCAAAATAAAATTAAAAACAATTGATAATTTTATTTGGTCTGTCCCCAACTATCATATTTAGTTTATTCTCATGTCATCTACATCGGTAATATTCATAATGCCAATAATAATATTATCTATCTATCTATCTCTCTCTATATATTTTCACTGATTAGGTATCTATGTTTCTTAATAGTTCCTTCTACTTAACATTTAATACTATTCTTAATTAAGATAAAAAAAAATTAATTCAGAGTCCCATCAAGTTTATTATTAAGCTTTTTGTGTTGAAAAAATATAAAAAATATATGTAATTTAAATGTAATCAGTTGTTACCTCTCCAGACATGTCTCAGTGGACTTATCTTGATCAAAAATATGGTAGCAAATTTCATAGCCTGCACGGCTAATATCTGGATGCCACTCTAATGTAACACTATTAGCTGTGACATTGTAAGCACTTATTTTGAAACCTCTTGATTCATTCCCATCAGAGGTTTCTGTGCTACCTGTGGTACAAGACAAAAAAAAGAACATAAATAAAGTTCTTTCAAAAAAATTAATAATAATAAAAAATAAAATTATTGTTTACCAATAATAATAATTAAAATAATAATAATAATAAATTGACTTTTATAAATATTTTAAGGTTCAAATTTTTTTTTTTTGACATTGTTCTGGAAATTTACTACTGATGTTTAAAATTTCATTTGAAAACTACATTTTTATTGTGAAAACAATGTAAATAAATTTATGAATGCTTTTTTAAACTTTGTAGATAGTTCAAAGAAACATCTGATAACAAAAGCAAATGTAATTCTTAAAATGCAAAAAAAAATACTCACCTGGTCCACCATCCACAGAAGGCATAGTGAATGATGTCCATGCCTGTTGGTCAGACTTTGGAAGACCAGCCTTAGTAGCAGCCAGAACAAGCACTTCATATGTGACTGATGGTTCTAAATTAGCTGGAGCAGAAATTTGAAATTCATTTTTAAAAATTCAAAATGAACAAAAAAATACAACTCATTTCTTTAATTTTGAACTCCAGACTTAATGTGCAGCAGGATGGGGGCAAGGATTTTCTTTTATGGGAATTTTCCTTTTTTTAAGATGTGTCAATATAGAGGGAAAGGATTTTCAAATGAAATTTTTTAAAATTTTATTGATTTAATTGTCTATTTAAGTCTATGTTATTTATTTTACTAAATTCTATTATATTTCTACTTTCTTGTAATAACCTAGTGCTATTTTTTTGGACATATCTGTACAAATAAATTATTATATAAGATAAGATAAGAATATCATATTTATTTGATTGAAATATCTATATTCTGACTCTTGCTCCAATTTTTCTCAGCAGTTAAAAACTAATTGCATTCTCTTATTAAAAAACACAAATAATTTGTCTTTTAAAAAAATGAAACCAAGGGCTTTAAAAAAGCTTGATCACAGGTCTCAAGTGTCACATTTGACTGCACCTAGCAGCTACCAAGTACATAGAAACTAACCAGATTAAAGGTCAAGCTGTGTATGTGTAGAGCCATGACCAAAACATGGGTCATTTTTTTTTTGCTTAGGGTTAGACTGAAACATTGGGAAGTCCTTGAAGAGATATTAATGCAAAGAAATATGTAGATGATAGAAAAACAAAAAATTCTGAGAGTTGGGAATGATGCATTCATCTAGAAAAGTCTTTCTGGGAGACTATCAAAGGAAAATAAGACAAGCTATTGGGTTCATTAAGAATTGATTTGATTAGTAATTATTCACTGTTCACTGGGCTTTGTTTACCATTCATAGCTTTTGTCAGTCATGCTATTTTATTTCTTATATGATTTATTTATGTGATATGTGTTTCAAGTCAATGTTCACAAATGAAGTATTTATTTTGATGAGTTTGATGATATTTGACTCTCAAAAAATTTGTATTCAACGCTGTGTTTTTTTAGTGTGCTTACACAACCCAACCTACAAATGTTACTTTGGAAGATAAAGTCTTATTGCAGAGATGCCTGCATAGCAAAATGGAAATGTGTATTTTGAGGGGCAAATGTGTATTTTCCTAAATATAAAGAAACATACCCAGGAAAGACTAAATCATTCTAGGACATAACATACGGTACTCGAAATGCAGCAATCCACAAAATTAAAACACAGCATCAAGTTAAATAAGACATTCTGTGCATTTTTCAAAATATACACAATTAATCTTTGTCATAGACGTTTATAGAATATGTTAGACTGTTGCTATTCTTGTCATTTGGCAATGATTTTATGGTCATAATGCCTCTAGTTCCTGATTCCATAATAGCAAAAGAGAAAATTAATTTGAAAGAATGGGACTTTATGCTAGAAGTGAATTTAGACTTAAACCGTTTTTTGCAGAGTCAGCAATGAAAGCTTTGGCATCCTCTACAATCACTAAAAAAAAAAAAAGTTTTGTTTTCAGACAGATAATCCTTATTAGTCATTGAACTGGTTTCTAATATAGAAGCTGGACATTGAACTTGTTTCTAATATAGAAGCTGTGCTATTAAGTCTGCTGAAAATATTAACACTTTAGCTGTTGTAAGATAAAAGCTTTTTATTCTGAGTTCTGATGCTTGAAGTTTTTTTGTTAGAAAACATGTACTGAAGGAGGGCACAAAGATTCAAGAATTTAAATATTTTTTTCTGCATAAGCTAAAAAATTTCTTTTGTAAATTAACTCAGCCTTCAATGTCCCTGATTTCATTCTTTGAATTTAAGCTTTAGATCTGCTTACTTTCTGTAATTTTAGAGGTAGCCAGCCAAGGGCACATCAGTTTGATTACCTTTGTCATGCTAAGAGAGATTAACCACCACTTCTTCCATTAAAATCTCTGCCCTTCTCACTTTCATCTCCTGAATTAGATCTAGAGGCAGCTTCATTAAGAAGGCTATTTAAAGGTATTTAACAAGCCTACAGATTTCTGCTCTGAATAAGAAATACTAACTCTAAATCTCGTACACACCTTTAAATAGCCTTCATAATTCCCTATAAGTTTGAAGAGTCTAGATATAAACTGACACATTGAAAGCGATAGCAACTACCCTTTATTTCCATCATCAAGATTTAGATCTAGATATCTAGTAATTATTTTTAGTCTATGCGCGTCAGCCCGCGAAAGAAAAAGGTTATTTCTCGTGGTAGATCTAGAATAGTTCATTTCTAGGCATTGTTGCACTGATCTATACGATAAGCAACAACTTGTTTTTTGTTGTTTTTTTTTGCTTTTGCGGGGGAAATGCGTATTTTTAGATGATAAACGGTACTCGAGTTTTTCGTGTCCATCTGCTTACAATATACACAAGATGCATACTTGTAGGCAACTCTGTTACTGACAGTGTAAACAACACATCTTTCAAGTTAAAAAAAGATATCAAGAAACTTTAAACGAAAACAAAACAACAACAAACAAATGCCATTAAACCCAAATGACATAAAATCAAGCCCAAGTAACATGAAAGTTAACCAGGAAGTATCTTTTAGCTGAAGTGACATTCAACTAAAAACATGACGATAACTTAAAATTAAGTACCAATAAACTAAACCCAAGCAGGTAACATTATTACCCTGCAGAAACATACACTTTTATTGGAAATAACATTAAACTAGACCTAGGTAGCATTCGACTAATCCCAAATGACAAAGATGAATAACTAGCTTGAAAAAAATATGAAAAAAACTTTAAAATCTCTTGCTCTATCATTCAAATATGTATTCAGTCAAACCAAATGTAGAAACCATAAAATATTGAACTAAAACAAACATTAAAATGCATTAAATACCTATTAGATAAGAAGTCTGATCAGCTGCTACATCATCAGGAAATTCTCCATCCCTGTCTTTTTTACGGTAATAAACTTTATAACCAGTAACAATCCCTCTACTCTGGCTCAGTGTCAATGCTGTCCAACTGACTAACATGCTATTAGGTTTAGGGCTTGAAATAGTGATAGATGGAGCTGCTAGTGGAACTATTTTTAAAACAAAACAAAAAAACAATAGAATATAAAAAACCATAAAATTCATTTTTATTATTATCATGAATATAATTTTTTTATTTACAACTCAAATTTGCAGCCTTTATAAAAAGAAATTGTTACTAAGGAAACTAGGGCACTGAAGTCTGTTGGATTTATCACCAGGACCCAGAAACTTTACACTTTTGAAAAAGATCTCACCCACTAGTCAGAAATGACTAAAGGCTCTTCCTCCCCACTTCATCCAGATCATTTTGGGCTTTGGTCACTTTGTTAAGTCACAATTATGTTTTTCAGATCCTTTCTGTTCACCCTTCAATACAGTTTCAGAGACTGATGGCACACTACCTTGAAGAATTCCTTTATGTGACCACAAATTTCATTTATTTTTTACTTGGCAGGGAGGTCTCCGTTGAATTTCCACTACAAAGTCTAAAAGACATGAAACATGAATCTCCTAGTCATACTGTAATCTACTGTGAAACAATTTTGTTTTCACTATTGGCCAACCCATTTTCTATTCCAGTAGGCCCATTTTCTTTTCGACAGATGCTTCTGTAAAGGGGCAATGTCGCGGCCTTAGAAAATGGAATTAGGCACCAGAGTTTATTTATTAATAATACTGTAATGATATTAATTGATTTAAACAAATAGAAATTTCATGATGGAAGACTGCTTCCATTTCAATACAACTAAGAAAAAAATTATTAAAACTATTATAGTGTACAGGATATTCAATAAAGCAGAGCAATCCATTTTGTACTGATACATCTTTCCTTTCACATAGCACTAATGCTGATGAAGATTCCCAGTCTGCTTCAAAAATTGTAGATCTATTCATCATTTTAATCCATTTAATTTGTAGACCACCATCTGGAATCCTGCCACTATATTTTTACTATGTTTAGCAACAGCAGAGTGTTCTGATTCAAGGAAAAGCAAACAGAGTGTTCTGATTCAAGGAAAAGCAATCAACACCAGTAAATTATTTGAGCATGTCCAATGTCTCTCAAGACAGGAGCCCTATGTGAATATCTATTAGTATCTTTTTAAATGCACTACTAAAAAATAAACAATTTAGTGTTTTATAAACCTTAACAAGGTACTAAGAATAAGTTTTTGTTATTTTTTTCACCCTTTGAAACATTAAATTTTGTGTTTCGGTAATATATTTCTTAAGACAACTATTATTTATGTATTGCAGAATGGTCATCAAACTTTATTTGAATTTAAGTTCAGATGAGTTCAGTTCACTTCAGATGAATGTAAACTTGAACTCTGCCCAACATCATCTTATGCAGCTCTGCAGTAGGTTGGACTAAGGCAACTTTCCAGAAAGAACTCATAAAACAGACAAACTGATAATCTAATATTACAAATTATATCTATCAGCAAAGAAGCAAATGACATACCATCTTCTGGTGTTTTAACATACTGCATCTTTGTAGCTAAACTTGAGCCTGATGACGTAAAGGCAGAAATCGATACTGAGTAATTGGTGAAAGGCATCAATCCATGTAACACACAGTACTGAGTTTGACCAGGACACAACTGTTGCTGATTAGGTCGGGAGAGCTCTACAAGAAAAGATGCAAGTCAAGGTTGCTAGGCTTGCATGGATTCAGATCAATACATTTGTTTTAAAGCTCATACCTGATGATACTTTTGCATTTCAAAAAGATCTTTGCATATAACAAAAATTTTTCCAGTATGCCATTTAGAAGTCTAAATAATAAAAAATTTAAAGGAATGAAAGTCATCATATTAATTCTTATACATAAAAATGATACTTCTATTGGTTCTTTAACTGTTAAAAACAAAACATCAACTTACCAACAACCTGATAATTCACAACATAGGTTTTAATGTCTGATGCACCTGGCTGTTGCCATGTCACATTAACAGTTGTGGAGTTTAAGGGAAAAATCTTGACATTGACTGGCTGTGCAGCTGCAGCAGCTAAAATACAAATTAATTCAGTTTAAAATCATGTACCGGTAATAAAAACAACTAGCGTCTAATCATCAATCTATTTAGATGCATACCCTACACAATTATTACTGGTAGAAAACAGGTTAGGCAACAGTACAGCTATATGATTATCTTTTCTTCGGTGGCACACCAAGAAGAGGGGGGGGGGGGGGGGAGGCAGTCATAATGTAAGAGGCACCAAAATACTATATATCATTTTAACATCATTTGAGAGTTTCAATGGGACAGGAGAGTTTGACTTGGGAGTTGCTAAGCATAGAGAAGGAACTGGTTGAAACAATGAACTTTAATGATTTCATGGACAACATATACCATATATTTAAAGCTATTTAAACAAGTAAAATCTTCTTTGTCAGTAATATTACTTACATGTAAGATAGACATTGCCAAATGCTGAACCTATGTATTGTCCAACAGAGTTTTCTGCCACACAAACATAGTAACCTGAATGTGCAATTTGTTGGAAGTAGAGCACTAGATTGTTCTTTTGAGACTTGAGAATAAAGAAAATAACATTATTGTACAGCACATAAAACAACTATTTGTAAATACTAAATTTGCAATAGAGTTTCTAATCAAAGTGTTTAACATACATTGAAATCCTTAGGAAACATGATCAGATTGTCATCTACATTTGTTCCATTATGATACCAGGTTATGGCTGGAGTAGGATTACCCGACACTTTGCAGAACAGATATTGTGACTTTGAAACAGGAGCTGAATATGATTCTGGACCTTGTTCTACTTTGGGGGGTTCTAAAAGAAAAAAGATCATAAGTTGTTACTTATTATATAAAAAAAACATTACAGGTGAAAAAAAAAAAGTTTTATGTCAAACTAAGTCCTTGTGTTGTTGTGGAGCAAACTTGAATGCTTAACTTTGATGGGTGTCAACTAAATTTCATTTCTATATATAATAATACGATTGACCATTTAAGATTTTTCCTTTGAGTCTCAAAACAAAAGATGAAAGTAAAGCCAAATGTTTCTACTCTGCACAAGAAGGTAAAATACTCTATACAAACCTAAGACATCCAAAATGGCAGTCCTCCTGATTGGTTCACCCTGTGCAGGAATTATGGTGCATTCATAAAGTCCAGCATGGTCAGATGTTACATCCATAAGACGCAGATTTCCAGGACCATAAATATGTTGTGAAGTAAAATTTTGAATTATTTCTGAAAAAACTGTAAAATTTAGAAAACATCAGATAACATTCATAACAAAAGTATATTAAAAAAATTAAAAACATGAAAAAAAAATTAAGTGCTAATTCAGTTCTAAAGCTATGTTAAAAAAAATCTCTTCATGCTTCATACCTTGGAGCAAATTTAAAGTTAAACATAGGATGACCAATTCATTCAATGTATTAACAGTTACATAGTAGATATAAGCTACTATTATTTTGATATAGAAATAAAATTTCCCTTTTAACTAACCAATAGTCTAATATATATTAAAACTTTTTAAAAAGACTGTCAGTGAACAAGCAGTTAAAGTACAGACCCATTTCTGTAGTTAACAGCAAATGTGAATCATATACATGGTTAATCTCATAATATTAGTGAACTAAATATAGTCCAGATATTTAAAACAATATTTTAGCAGATTTGGCTTTATTATCGAATCTACAAATCTGAAAATCGTAATCTATTCCAGCAATAAGTTTGTTGACAGAAATGATTGATCTTATAGGAAGAACAAGAGGACAAGTTTGATACCATCATCAGTATAACCTGGAGTTGAAGCTCATTCAAATTTAAAGTTGGATTCAGTTAACTGTACATGTTGATATATATATATAAAATTCTCGGACTTTTTTTTTTTTAAGTGTCACCATTTTTAGTTAATTACATTTTTTACAAAGTGTAGCAAAAAGAAATTAATTAAATTAAAACAAAAGTAACAGAAATTTGGCTTGTAGGAACATTACATCCAATCCAACAAGAAGAAGCACTATACTTTCTACTAGTTAATACAATGCTGTTGAAGGTAAAAACTATGTAATATCACCTGGCTTTAACATTTTTGACTGTAGTTTCCTCCATGTTATTTTAGGTTTAGGATATCCATCTACTAAACATTCAATGAAGGCAGTTTCTCCAACAACCACAGCAGTATTTTGAGGTGCTGCTAAAATGTCAAGCCTGTTTTCTGTACCTGATAAAAGCACAAAGAAGAATCACTTTACAGAAGGTATTGGTGATACATAGCAAAGAAGAAAAAATATTCTGCTACTTTTATATCTCAAAAATATATACCTTAGCAAGATAACGTAGCAGAATTTTCAAATTTTCAACATAAAATTTAGACAATTGTTAGCAGTAATCTGAGCAAAGCTAGTTTTATTTCATTCAGTTATAGGAAACTCAATTTACTTGATTTCACTTTAAGATTGGCTCTTTTACTCTGCTTCCATGAATAGCCTGCATTTTCCTGGACAGTGAATGGTTGAGAGGCTGCCTGGCACCAATAGGTGCCTTCATCAGTCTGCTGAACATCAGAAATTTGCAAAACTCCTGAAGGTAGAACAGTGTACCTAGGGAGTAAAAACAAATTTAAGGTAATACAATCATAGTAGTGAATATTGTCTCCTACAGTTTTTGTCCAGTATAGAACACAAAAATAATTAGAATTTACAAAGAAATGACATAAACATATATATAACTTCGTCAAATGTTAAAAGACTTTTCTATCATGTAATAGAAAATAATGTCAATTCAATTGAAGGTGATTTACATAAAGAAATTCTCTGAGCACAACAAAAGTGATTAGCTCTGGTCCATCTAATTGGTTGAAAAATTTACTCTCTAACTTTGAAATAAAGTTAAGATTTTTATTACTGAACTTTTGAGTTAGCATCTTTGTTTTGTTTAAGTTGTCCCGCCTACATTTTATCATCTATATTCCCTTTTTTTGTGACAGAATCAGATAAACAGTACTTTACATCAAAAGTTCCATACAACTGAGAGGGCTTAAATGAGTAAACAAGTCTGGATATCTAGCCAGGAATGATGCAATATAGAAAAGACTCTCAAAAACAACCAGACTAACGCATAAGAAGAGATGAGTCCCTCATTGCTAACCTTGGATCATGTGCTTCCTTATCATCTTTATGCCATATATATGTTGTACTTGGTTCTGAGGAAATCTTGCATTCAAACCTAGCCACACCACCTTTGTAGGCTTCTGTTGATACTGGCTGCACATGAAATGTCTGAGCAATACCTAAGGCAAAAGAAAGTGACCATGAGTAACCAAGTAGTAAGTAGTAAAATAAAACAACTAACAAATAAAAACCAGTCCTCAAAATCCCTGTTTTTTTTTTATTTTTTGGAAAGAGATGAAACATAAATAATATTTTGTTCTATTTTACTTTTTTAAATAAGGTCAAGATTATGGCTAAATTATATTGTGTTTAAAATAGTTTGTAAGTACAAAAACCCTTTAAGTAATGCATAGCTTGCTTAAAGTCTTATTACGTTCTACAATGTTCTCTTTTGTGTGTGTGTGTGTGTGCGTTGGAGCATGAAAAATGCAAAGTAAGCAGATTTAAAAAAAAGTATGGTAAGAATGGTAGAGATCACTATTGTTATTGATTGATCCTAAATAATTCATAATTAGTCCCCAATAATAAGTTGTAACGCTAAAGTAGGATGAAAGATTGTAAAACACATGAAATCTTTTGCTCTTTCAGTAACAGTGAAACTTGTAGAATGAAACGAGGTTGAAATGATAGTGTTGGCAATAAGACTAGAACAGAATCCAGGCCAACACTCCGACCTAGGCATTGTTGACAAACATGGAGAGAATGGTATTACAAGTTGTGGGCAATGTACTAAGAAAAGGACTACATGTGTTTGGATATGACACCACAACAGACGTACAGGTTCTATTTCTCAGCGAGCATAGCTATTTCAAAAAACAAAACAAACAAAACTAACAAGAAGATTAAACAAAATTCACAATAATACTCTAACCCTTTTGACCTAAATAGTGCGCGGAAGGGAGAGAAATGACCTTGACAGTTACCGTTCGGAAGAGAAGGGGAGGAGCAACATACCAGAAAAGCGGAGGGATTTCTCTAGTGTGTGTACGTGTGTGCGTTCCCCCACACGCTGGTACAGTAACGGTACTGTACGAGCTACTTAAGTAGGGCCGTGCTACTGACTGGTGTAGCTCAAAACACTAGACCTAACCACAACATGAAACTGATGACTTAAGACTTTGGAGGCCACGGTAGAGAAAAAGTGGCGGGAAGGAAGATGGGAGGTTTGCAAGCAGCAAGTTAGCGTAGTTTATTGCAGGACAGCGCGCATACAAAACTTTACGCTAAGTTGACCTCAACTTCAACGCCGCTATCTGCTTTTGAAAAGAAAATAAGGCGAGGGAGAAGGAAAAAAAACCCCTAGAACTAGTGGGTTGTGTGGAACGGGTTGGGAGAGGGCAGCAACGCTTCATTCATGAGTGCACTACTCGGATCAACTTTGAATGGCACTGTTCAAAACACAAGACCAAATTGAACTTGAATGGGCGGAAGGTTTCTTCTTACTACATTCGTCTTACACTGAGGTCTTATGAAAACACTGGAGTTTCAAAGAACACAGAACATGATTGTGTACAGACTGACATTTAAAGGATTAACATTTTTAAATAACTATGTTGACCAAAAAAAAACAACAAAATTACTAAAGTGGAAGACATGGTATTCTTCAATGCAACAGAATGTCGAGAGGCTAATAGTTGAAATGAATAATGTGCATTCCCATGAGGCTGCATCGCTTTGAATACAATTTGTTACATGTTTAGCAGATCTCGTAGGAAGAGAAAAAACAGAAGTTTACAAAGACAGTTTGTGTGGAAACACAAACTCAAAATCGGCCCCCGAAGTGGTCCACCCAGGCAGGTAAAAAGGCAGGTTTCAATATTTTCAGAAAGAATATCATATCGAAATTCTATCAAAGGCAAATGACAGAGAAGAATGGAGAAAGAATGTTGACAGATCTTGTGTAGTGCCCCAAAGATCCAGCAGACCAATGGATAGGCGAAAGTGAATGTGAAGTTAGATGTGAACCATGCCTAACTGACGTCTTATAATAAATCTAATTGATCTAATTGTTTTGTAAAGAGTCAATCTCTTATTAAAAGCCTCAAGAAAAAAACATTTCCGTAAAAAAAAAAATTCCTTTAGTTTTGTGTTCTACGCGATAATATGAAAAACTACTTATTAATTGTTGTTTTAAACTATGTCCAACTTACTTGCATAGTAAATGTAGTATTTAGTATGACAGAACTTACATAACTTAGCAATACAATTGTAAAAAGAAAATATTTTTGACCAAAAATCTAAAACCATTAGCATAAATGTGTTACAAAATTGGTAAATGTAAATTTCCGTTACTAAAAAAGCCTCCAGTGTTTGTTACTATTAATAGTGAATAATTGTAAAAGTGGTGTGTATTTTAATGAAAAAAAACTGCTTGCATAATTGATTTTAAAAATTAGATGTTTTTTTGTTTTCAGAAAAGAAAAAAGTAGCCGTTGCATCAGAACTTTGAATGATCTAAAATATCATGATGTCCAATTTTCATTTTCTTTTCTAGTTTCTGAGATCTAAAACGGGACAGACGGATAGGCAGGCCACACAAAACTAATAGCGTCTTTTCCCCTTTCGGGGACCGCTAAAAAGAGATGGTGCTAATTCTATTCGTCAGTAATGTTTAGAAGATCAATCATACAAATTGCAATGGAAACAAAAATATTTTCATAAGCATCATCATGCTAAAATAGATGCAAAGGTTACTTATAGCGGTATTATTAATCAGATATACAAATCTGTAATCAAATCGTCAAAAATAGTGTGCATTAAATAGTGAGTCGATGAAATGTTGACGCAAAAGAAATGAATAAGAATCGACATTCGACTAAACACATGTCACGTGGACAACTCAGAACCTAACTTCCATGATGATGTGTCTTACTTTCTGATGACAAGCACTAGAAGAGAAATAGATCGAGACCTCGTAAAGCGTGGTCAAGCATCAAACATTTGTACACACAAAACAGTGGGTTTGTCAGTTGGGCTGGGCATGCTTTGAAGAAATGTTGCAACTAGGCCGGCAGGCTAATGAAGCAAGTCGCTTCTGAAAGTTACTCACACGAAGAATTTTTGTCGCCCGAAACTCTTCATAGGTACATATAGACAGACAGTAGCGAAGAAAACAAAATTAAAAACAGAAGGGCTGATATATCATATCATTCGCTTGATGTTTACAAGTTGCCTGGGGCAACCTGGCCTGCTTTAGATTTAGAACACAAATCAAACTGCAAATGTTTACAACTCATTCTTTTCAACAAATTCAACACAAATCTAGGCAACTAACATTTCAATACCATTTGTCACTGGAACCAAATGTACTAATGATTGTAATCTTAAGCCTCAAGTATTACTTTCAATGTTTGCTCTATTTCCAAACAGTGTTCATGTACAATCATGTCAGCATTAGTTTCACGCTCACGATGATAAGCTTTATCTACACTTGGACTAACTAGTTGTATGCTACTAATGGTCTAGATCTAGTATTATCTAAAGAGTCATGGGACACCACCGTTAGTATACTGCAACAGTATACTTCTTGTCACCATTAAAATGTGATCTCATTTTCCCGGATGTTTCGTTTCAACCATTTGTATGTGCTTCTAGACGAGACCTCCCATTTTCATCAAGACACACCTCTCCCAATTGTTGGGGGCCAGCAGTCTGGAATTAACAGAAGAGACCAAGGATGATGATGGTGGGGCCGGTTCTAAAAAGTGCACGGGCTATCGATCGACGTAGGCAAGGAAACTGGGTCATTAGTTGAGAAGCTTCCGAGTATTTGCGATCCTAGGATAAGTAGCAGGGTTTGAGAGACTAAATCGTGGGAAGGGGGACGATGCTAGGATAAGTAGCAGCAGGGTTTGAGAGACTAGATCGTGGGGAGGGGGGCGATGCTAGGATAAGTAGCAGCAGGGTTTGAGAGACTAGATCGTGGGGAGGGGGACGATGCTAGGATAAGTAGCAGGGTTTGAGAGACTAGATCGTGGGAAGGGGGGTGGACGATGCTAGGATAAGTAGCAGCAGGGTTTGAGAGACTAGATTGTGGGAAGGGGGGACGATGCTAGGATAAGTAGCAGGGTTTGAGAGACTAAATCATGGGAAGGGGGGAAATGCTAGGATAAGTAGCAGCAGGGTTTGAGAGACTAAATCGTGGGGAGGTGGACGATGCTAGGATAAGTAGCAGCAGGGTTTGAGAGACTAGTTCAAGAGGAAGGGGGGTCATTGGTAAGGTGACATAACATTGGTGGATATATCAATACAAACGTAGAAGAGACTATTGCATGATAAGCATAACAATCCCTAAACCTAAATATCCCGACAATATACATCCACTTATTTCAACAGATGCAATGTCGTTTCTGCTACAACTCAATGACAGCCATATTTCAATGACAGCAACAAGTTGCAACCCAATGACAGTAGAAATGTTACAGCCAAATATCTATGGCAGTATTTGAGTATTCTAGACACACTTTAAAGATCACTTGTTTCCACCCATTTAAAACATTAAATATTGCACCAAATCATTAGTCCGTCAATAAAGACGTATATGTTAAGGGGGGGGGGGGTGTCTCAGCTTGAGCAAGAAAATATCCAACAGTGTAATGTTTTCCTACCATGGCATCTGACCAGTATTATTACACTGACCGAAATCGACCGAATCTCTTATATGGTATCAATATTTCTAATGGTATCCGATGTACACCGAATGCCAAATGTAAACGAGGTATTATATTGCAGACAAAAAAAACAACAACATGTATTTCTCTATATCTATATCAACTAACTATAATTACGGTCATTTTGTTCGCATTTTGTTTGTTTCTAACCAGCTTAAATTTTGAAGATTAAAATTATTGCAAATAAACGCTGGTCCACTTTATGTTTAGAGTGAGACCATCCATTAGGACTATTTCCAGCTGTTTATTTGAACACTGGTTTTAGAACTAATATAGATACATGCGACAAACGCAAGAAAGATGCAGGAGGCAGAACTTGGACTTTTGTGTATAAAGTGAGTCGCGAAGGTTTGTGGAGGATTTAAGTTCATGCTCGGGTGCCACCCATGGTTTCCATCCGTATTCACACAATAGAGTGTGGTGTAGAATTAACGTTGATTCGTGCCATAGCCCACGTTGATAGTAGTGCTTTAAACAAATAAACAAAACGGACCGGAACAAAATAGTTCATTGAATCAATTGAATGGGTTCAATGGTCTGCGCATTGTCTCTACAAAGTTCGAAGAAAAAGACAAGTCGCAAAGTTCTCGCTAGGAATGCAATAAGATAGGCAAAGAATTGGTTTCTCTTGTCCTTCCAATCAGTCTACTGTTTCGCTCCTGCAACTACACACACGAGAATAGTGAACTGTACACAACTGAAATAGAAAATACAATGAAAAGACCCTAAACGCGAAGACTTAGACCGCTAGTATATGCTAATAGTCCCTATAATAACACACACTTGTAACTGCGATGTTGCCGGAAGAGGCCTGTGCCTAGAGCGACCTGCTAGTTTCTCCACCTTTTACAACAATGTCAATGCCAAACTGTTTTTATCGCGCGTATCACGTAGCTAATACCGTAGAGAAAAAAAAAAGCCCTCTCCGCATTATCAGGCATGAATGAAATAATCGAGTGTAACCCACGAGTTTTGAGATTAGGCTAGAGTACACAGGAATGGTAATAGGAGAGAAAATAGATCAAGGTGACGTTCTGGATCCCCTGACAAACAAACGGAGCGAATCAAACATGGCCGTGTAGAAGTCTTCCAGGTGTTTGATCGTACACAAGGATGTTTTAATGACATTGGAGGCATGCAAGCTCTTTGCCAAATGATAAAAAAAAATAATTAAATGCCTTTATGTCTCCATTTTAACAAACGAAAACAAATCAATAGATCAATTCCTTCCCATAAAAAGTCGTTTTCCCTCTGGAGAATAGATCTGTAAAGTAAACAAGAACATTAACTTGTAAAGAAAACAAAAGTAAACTGGCCATATATAATTTGAATATCATTATCATGTGAGATGTATTCCTTGGCTGGACACATTATTACCATCTTTTGGATACATTAATAGTTTTTATTGTATATAGATAACGATTCTTACTATAGACTGTGCACTATGGATTGTATCTATCTGTATATATATATACGGAGAGAGAGAGAGAGTACGTAGTGTGTGTTTGTGCTGTTTCTGGTGAATCTAAGTCAAACAGAAAGTTAAGCAAACTATGCACCGCAGTTTGAAAAAAAAACCCTCAGACATTCTTTCTACGCAATACCAAACCAATACAATTCTTCTTTATGTTGATGTCCTAGCCTAGAAAGAAAAAAAAAGGGTGGGGGGCGCCTCACAATGTGTACTTCAGTTCTGTGGGCGGTGCCGCGGGGAACATCTGGACTGGAACTTGCCCATTTCATAGTGCATGTTTTCGTGATTTCTATTGAGTTGATATAATCTTCGTCTTTAAAAAAAAAATGTTAATTACGGCTATGTTTAAAGCAAAAAAAAAAAAAATCAATAAGGATAGAACAGATTAAATTTTACAAAACATAAACGTTTAATGTCGCAAGACGAATGGATTAGATTCACCTTTAAACATACTTTGAAAATACCTAGCGACAAGAGTGCACACTATAGTGCTATGAAATGTACTTGGTATTTAATTCCCGTGAAAAACTCAAAGAATGGGTCAGGTTCATTGATTACATCCCATCTAGATCTAAGTTGTGTGCGTAGGTACCTCAGGTGTATAGATTAGAACTGTGCATAACACTTGACGGATTTGAATTGATGGGAATAAAAGAAAAACTAGTAGATCAAAATGTAAACAACTAGATGTGAAATATTCTGCAAATAAACACTCGTCTTGACGTTGCATGAACATCGAGTTACTCTAGAATACACGAAGGCCAGTGTGTTCAAGTGACATCGTCCATCTATTTCACAACGAGATGTGGCCAGACACAACCCATGGGACCTGAACAGGAGAAACAGTCTAGAGAGTGGTCTTCTAAAACAACTACTGACCAATGTCCGTTTTATTTTGAACACAACACGTTAGCTTTTCTGACCGCTATTTTAGTCACGTGTTCAACTGTTGTTCTGAACGTTTTCTTTGACATGACATACCCCGGTGTTGAACTTCAACTACACTAGGAATACAAAGAATGAAAAGAAAACATGAGACATAGTTTCAAGGAAACGAAGGGCGGCTATTTAAATAATCGATCAGTCAAGAGAATCAAGTCTCTTTCCATGTTCATGTAGATCTAGGGAGATTACTTGGACATCAAATAAAAATAGTGTTGTTTTTAACTTCCATAGACACCCCTGCATCCACTAGTTTTAGGTTAGAGTGTGCATTTATGTAAACAAGCCAAACCCTAACAATTTTCAAAGTAAACTTCAAATAAAATCTCACTTTTGTTGGGTTGAGTACGAGACAATGTCGTTAGAACGACATACATTAAAATAAACGCTCTACATCTGGTCAACCAGACTCAATCGTAATATTATTATTCAGACCCACACAATTCATCCACAAGTATTGCTTCGATTCTCGAGTACATACGCTTAGTTTAGTTTTTAATCTATGTACAATGAATACATAGGCAATTACCATTGTATGGACCGTGTTTCTTATTATACTAGAGTACATATGAGATGAAATGTGTAATCTTGTCTCTTGTTTCAAGTGCTCAATTGAAGCTTATTAATATTTGATCTAAACAGAAAATAATGGAATAAAAGAGTACAACTGTCATTACAAGACAACGTGTCAAACACATGTTAGAAACGCCTTTTTTAAAGCAGCGTAACACTCAATCCTTCTCTCTTTCGAATTGTAAACTCTGGCACTAAATCCATTTGACCCTCGACCTTATAATGCCAGGATCACTGAGTCATGTGACCTGGCACAGGGCCAGCCTAACCCCCTCAACCTCAGCAGGCCAGGGTCTGTTCGTGCCTAAAGGCCGGCCTTCTCGCGTGTGGCCTCTTCATTTCCCGGGAAGTAGTGGGGGTGGCGAACTATTACCAATGTACAGGTCTCACAACCCTTCTAAGACGGTAACAGAATGATAAATGCTACAGCTCTGGGCTAGTTACCCAACCAACCAATCAGTAAATTTGATTACCGTCATATGACATCCTCAACTAGTACATCTAACCATTCACAGAAAAGTGCAGAGAGCAGACGACAGAGCACGATGTAATTCAAAAGATAGGACAACGATGGTTTCAACAATTCATTTCCCAACAAACCTTCAAAAGTTGATGTACAAATAGTTCCAAACACGAGTGGGAAGCTGACTGATTCTGCAACGAATGGATGGACAACTACTTACTCTCTTCTAACTTATTAGTCTTGATAAGGACTGTAGTTTTGAGTTCGTTCTGTCACAGCGACTAGCAGTTTGGAATTACATATTTATTTTTTATTTTAATAGTAAATATTATTAATTAGCACTTGCAAGCCTTTTTTTTTATCGATGATGACACTTTTGTCTTGGGGGGGGGGGGAGCTGAGGGCTTTGCACTGGGTTATTTGGGGGGGATGACTAAGTGACTTGCGCTGAAAATGTTGATTAAAGTAAGGAGGATTCAAGCAACACGTCGATCTCACTCTCTCGCCCTAATACCCAAACTTTTCCGATAGCAAGATTTGGTCAAGACGTCCGGGGACGAGTTTCGGTGCAGTGGATGACCAGAGACTTTTTGTGTTACCTGTCCTGCTCGCCTTAATGCTCATTATATAGTGCGTTTATTAATAGACATATATAAGTGTGTCAACCCGCTCTTTAAAACACTATTTCGCAGCGCATTACATTTACATCAAATGTTCCAGATGACCGGATAACCAATTGCTGATGAATCTTCAGAGATGTTTAAATCTAAACCATGCCGACCAGCAGTTTTCACACACACACACACAGTCTGTTCCTGGTCAAATATCTTAGTCCACTCTCGTTTTTAACTCTGTTTTGTTTCACAAATGGATGGCCAATAGAGATCTTTATTTTTGTTTCCCCTGCTTATATCGTACTAGTCTTTCGAATGATTCCAAATGGATTCCTTGGTACCTGTTTATACAAAGAACTTCCAAATACCTTTTTTCAAATGAATCATTGTGTGATGTTAAGATAATTTATCGGTTCAAACAAATGGAAATTCAATTTCACTCAAGTGTCCACCTCAACATCACTACTATAACTAGATCTATATAGTATAACTATAGTTAGGACAGTTTAGTTAGTTTAGTTATGCACTATAGTAGACTGACTGTGAGCGCACATTTTATAATGACGACATAGACGTTGAGGTTAGAGATTAGTGTAGACTTTTAGATCAGATATTGCTAGGCTCTCAAAGGGATAACATCGTTGTATTGACTGACTCGACTGTGGCCCATTTGGCATTAAAGATTGTTATTTTTTCATCTGGAGTGAACTTAGTCATTGAGCCTTTGATCCTGTTTGTTATTGTCTACTGTTTTGTGACGGATTGCATTAGGACACCTTTCAAGGTACGCACGCATCTAGAATTATCAAGGTATTTTGAAATACTTCAAATACAGCTTATTGCACATGCATCCGTTACACTATATAGATTAACATTCACATACGTAACATACACAAATATAACCGTAATTAATAGATTTCAGTGCATTCTTATTGTCCTGTCAACAGTTGAATAACATAATAGCCGCCAACATTGTTACATCTACTTATAGTATCATGCTCTTGATCTGGGAACTGGCCGAAGAAATGAAATTTCGTATTTGGCAGTTCGACCAACATTAGAAAACATGGAAGTGAAGAGATGTTTTTAAGAAGCCATATTTATGATCATGTCTAAATGTCTAATGTGTAACTTGAAGCTGCACCACTCTGAAAATAATTTCTACTTGTGTAAGCTGCGAATGATTAGCGAGAGGCCAAATTGCGATTTGAAACAAGAGTAGGAAAAAATGGGTTTGGAGTATACATTTGGTTTATATGTTTGTAAATGAAAGAATTATTTAAATGTTATTAGGGAACCTCTAACTTCACAGGTTCTATCTAGCTTGTCGAAATTTTGAAACCTATATAATGAGCCCTTGAATTTAAGACAAAAAAAAATAATTATACAAATATACAGAAGGCGATTCAAATCAATATAAATGTATGCGTGCGCATTTCATACGATCAAAAACAATGTGCGCAATTTCATCAATTATGTGTAGCTATATTTAAGTTACAAATTCATAGAGGGTGGACACGGATCTCAAAAACGGCTCTAACGATTTCCTATAAATTTAACAGTTGATGTATATCGATTAGAAAAGAATTACTTGCTCGTTGGCCACATGTGGAAAACTCTAGTTTAACCGTTATAATTTTTCAATGTATAAAAAAAAAAAAAAAATTTGGCTATAGAAATAAGTCTAGATCTAGATCCAACATCGGTTTTGAAAGGACTATCGCGTTCGGGAATTTCCGAATGTAAGGCATTATTGATTCAAGGGTTTAATAAATTAATGTTCATGCAAATTTTGCGCTGTCCTCTAGATGAAACTATAAAAAAATCAAACAAAGCATTAGGGTTTATTAAAAGAAATTTTTATAAATCAAATAAGAACATAAAACTAAAATGTTATTTAAACCTTGGTTAGGCCAATAATAGAATATGCATCCACCGTGTGGGACCCCTCAACTCAAGAAAACATTAAGAAACTGGAACAAACACAAAATAGAGCAGTGAGATTCATAACAAACGAATATTCACATTTGACTAGGGTAACACCATTAGTAAAATCACTAAATTTAGAAAGCCTTCAGGACAGAAGACTCAAAAGTAAAGTAGCAATTATACATAAAACACTGAACCATAATCTTCAAATACAAAAACAAAATTTAATAAAATACTCTGAAAGACACAAAAATAAAGGCACATTCCTCGTCCCATATGCCAGGACAAATTTGTACAAATACTCCTTCTTCCCTAGTGCTATTAGAGCATGGAATGGGTTGCCTGAGCTAGCCAGAAAAACCAGTGACTTGGCAGAATTTAAGTCATTGGTTAATATGCATGACTAAATGCATGACGCGTAGGACGTAATCATCTTCTTTTTTGAAGTAACGTCTGTATTATATAAGATAAGATCTAAACGGACTATTATAAAGTGTAGTAGATCTATACATTCGCTTACCAGGATTCTTTCTCAGAGAGGAAGGAGGGGGCGGGGTACAAAATGTTCCACTGTTTTTTAAAATGCATCAGTTATTCAGAGTAAAACGATCGCATAAGTTGTATAAAGGAGGTATTGTCTTTTGAAAAAAGTATTTTAACGTTTTTCTTGTTAAAAATGTGCTTTTCATGTAGAACGTATCCACTTTGAAATGTTTCAATGATTGTTGCTCTGTATAATTCCAATGAGAGGTAGAGGACAGAAACAGAATCAATATATGTTTAAGATTATATTACATGGTCAGTATTTGTTTATAAAAAAAAGCCTCGACATTTCAATTCATTCTACAAGCTAAGACGTGACATAATGAATAGCAGGATTCAAAGAAATGAACTGTATCTGGATGGATTTTAACTTGCCACTAGCAACGCTAGGAATTTTTTAAAAAATTGATTCATCAGAGTAAACTAATTAATAATTAATCTGTTGTAAATTAAGCTATTCACTTGCTTAGTTCATAGTAAGATAGGCAGTTTTAAAGTGAATCGAACAACTTTTTTGAGGGGGAACAATTATATTAATTTAAGTAATTCTACTCCCTACTAAAAGCGATATAACAGTTCCACTCATTCATCAGTAAGTGATAAAGTAGATGGATAAAAGAAGCCGATCAAGTGATTATTTATAAATGAAGCAATTCAAAACAAGCGCTGCACAGTAAACGATTTCAATGCACGATGACAATAAACAAAACGTTCACCAAACGGTGAACATGTCCCACCCAAGGTGCTCCACACAACGCTAATGCTCTAGACTCGGTACAATTCAATAAGAAAAGACTACTTCTGTGGGGGACAAAGTGTCTGCATCTACTTTGTTGCGTCGATACGATACTCCCTCTACCGTAGATGCAATAGTCTCTCTCTTCTCTAGATTAACAGAGACTATTTTGATTGTCTACTATTTGCACCTCCCTCCAGCTCCGTTCCAAAAATGCACCAAGACATTCGCTAGTTCGGTTACCAGACTAACAAACAGCTTCTTCAATAGACACAAAAAGGCACTTCGTACATGAAGTTTACAAAATAAATGTATGTTTTCTCCTGAGATTTGACAGAACCAGTGTTGAACTTACTTTCAAGTACATTGAGTGTACACAAAGCTGTAAGTCTACCTGTACTTAACACAAATTGGGGGCGGGGGGAGCGCTTAGAGAGCTTTCTCTCTCGTTCAGTTTCTGATCTCTACACGTGCTGTTAACGGTTAACACATTAAGTTACTAAGTGTGACATGTGCGGTCATTAGCAATATCCACCACCCTCGCCTCCATGTCTCTACCCTCCCCACCCCTCACCAAAATTATATTCGCATCACCTCATCCTAAGTCATAAGGTCATAGGGCTTCTTTGCTGGTTCAACAGTTCGGGCTTAAACACCACAGTGAAAAGAAAATCAATCCTAACATTATGAACAAAAGCACACGTCCCTCCCAACCCAACTTTTTTTCCCCCATTTGGAATGCGTCATACTAAATTTGTCGGAAAAAGAAACTACTCTGTTCACTTCATTGACGTTTTAAGAACCGTACAAGTGTGATGAATTAGAGCTAATAGAAAAGCTTTTGACAGGCTTAACGACATTAAAGCAGCTCTATGCTAACGAGAGTAGGACACATGCCTTTTCAGTCAAAATAATTCTCAAATGTTAAGTCTAAATCAAATTTTACCGAAACGGCCAACGTGTACACGGATTTTCTGCTTATAAATTGCACATTAAGTAAGCATCATTGGTAAGATTTGCTTCAAACCATGCCAGTGTATTTCAAAACAGTCTGTGCTAATGTGGTGGATACATTGTTCCCTAACTCTATTACAGATAACGGTACATGAAATGTCCCATTAAAAGTCAAGAAGCTGTCCTGACCAGCAAGACGACCAAAAGTCATGCTTCTGCAACAATTTCTATGACATCGTTGGACTCAGCGTCAAAGTCATACGACTCTCGAAGTCTGAATGTTTTCAGTGGGTCAAGAACTCGAGGATCGGAGGACACAAAAGGCGATTTCTAAAATCAAAATAAACACAAGGGAATTACTTTTGAAAAAAAAAACTTTATGTAGATCTAATGTCAACAATGTGGTTAGTCCTATAAACCAGGTAAATCTAAATAGGTTGTCACATAAGCGCAGCAATGGTTACATAAAATTGTCTTAGGAGTCGCATATTTGCTTTTTTTTTTCCTCAAAAAAAGTGTGCTGTGCTCGGCATGATGCGTTTTTTTTTTGTTAACACTTGCACTGCTTAGCGTTAGAGCTTTGGATAGATTATTTTTTTTATTTACTATAACCATAATCTTCTAACTAATTTTCACTGCATACTAGCCTTAAAGAAAATATGTATAAAAACAATATGCAGTCATTAAAAGGCAAACCAGTCTTAAAATAGTTTTGCCAAAAAAAAAAACAACCTCTAAGCCAAAGTATAATTCTAGAAAGTGTACCTAAAACCAGGCATGTTATTTATCTAATTGTCACGGCCATACGTTAAGAGTTGTGTCTTGAACAAATAGACACGTAGAAGAACGGGCTTTATCTAGACTAGATCTAGAAGTAAAGAACTCAACAAAAAATGGAGCCGAGATTATGAAATACCTTAATGAAAGTTATTTATCTTCACCATAGCTCTATAAAGTGTATAAAACATGAATAGATGCTTATTTTATGACATTATTTCAGTGTACATGAAGATTGTGTTGATGTTACACGTTGTGTGCAAACTAATGAATGTTCAATAGAATCTTTCTTTTTATCGCCCGTCTTCTGTTTGGAACGTGTCAAGAGACGGAGTCCATGTGTCTTGTTGTTACATAGGTGGCAACGTGTTCTGGATGTGACAACGTGTTTATTCATGTGTTCCTTCATTTAGACGAAACACGCAAGAGCCTTTGTACCGACACCTTAGTAATGATCAAATCAAGTTTGTTGGCCAATGCTGGTGTCTCCATTCAACTTTGTAAAATACACGCACCTCTTTTTGATCAGCTTTCTTTTCCTGCCTTCGCCGTTGGGCTCTATTCAATCCACTACAAATTGTGTGCTATAAACTTTTGGTATTAACGCTCCAAGACGTCACTAATTAACGAAATGTCATCGCTGCAGCAAAGATAAACATAAGGGACCCCATGTAGCTTGCAAGCTGCATACTTGCCATGCCTACGTACAACCATTTTTCAATAATTTAACAACTAATTAAGTTTACAGACTTTTCCACTTATTAATCAATGCAGCAAGAAATCATTCGAGTAACGTAAGAAATGAGTTAATGCTAAATTTCTTCAAACCTGTATTGTTAACAAATTTCATAATTTCAATGCTAATGGTAGAAGTAATACTACATATATATGCATTAATTGTTTTATTCCATTAACTAACGAGACTAAAAGTGGTATCAGAAAGTTTACATATTTTTTTTACAAAATATTTTTGAGTACCTAGGAATTAACATCCACACACAAACTGGTGGTGACCCTAACCACTCATGACACACAGAAACTGGTGGAGACCCTAACCACTCATGACACACAGAAACTGGTGGAGACCCTAACCACTCATGACACACAGAAACTGGTGGAGACCCTAACCACTCATGACACACAGAAACTGGTGGAGACCCTAACCACTCATGACACACAGAAACTGGTGGAGACCCTAACCACTCATGACACACAGAAACTGGTGGAGATCCTAACCACTCATGACACACAGAAACTGGTGCAGACACTCATATTGCACATCTATTCAAACTTTGTTCGCCTTAGTTACACACAGTGGGAGGTCGAGGGGAAATGGCGCATTTTGTTCAAGTTCAGATCCATGCATTAACAACATTTTGTCCAACAGAAGAGCTAGCCCTGGTGGATCGCCACCCGCCCCTCCCCCTTGTTTCTTTAGGCCAGCCTTACTCTCACACGAGTTATTGATTTCTGTAGTTAAGCAGAAGAAAAGAGGGTTGGAAAAAATTCGACCTTGTCCAACAGCCCAACCAGAATATACAAATGTTCCATTGGACATAATGCACCGAGCCTCTCGAAATGCAATTAGCATACGTTGTTACATCACTTAATGAACTAACAGTACAGTAGCTCAGAAAGTCAACGGCTTCTATCATATATTTACAATAGAGAAATTCATTCTTCTAAAATGTTTATTTCTATGTGAAGAAAAAAGAAGGGGACGCCCTCTGATGCTCAAAGTACATTGGATGACATTGTCTTCTAAGCTCGCACGCTGCCTTCCCAAGCAGAGCCAATAAAACTGTGGACTGCTTAGGCTGATGGATTCAGATCTTTAACCAGCGATATGCGCATTATCGAAAACTGGTCATTACCCGACAGTAGGCAGATTGAAAGATCCCAAATGAGTAGTAGTAAAAAAAAACTAGTGGAATGAGTAATGCGAAGGTTAACCATTATGTATCGTTATCGAAAATGGGTTACTGTCCGACAGATAATGTTAAGTTATGTACATTATTTTATAATTTAACCCCCCAAAAAGTAGCAATACAATTAAAATTTCATAATGAATGATAACATTAAAAAATCCCACCCAAATGTATATAAAGAGAACTGAATTGAAATCCGGTGTATAAGACCAAAAGATAACGCGCCTGAAAAGATGTAATTTAGAGCCAACAGGATAGGTACAATGTTCATATGGTGTGTACGGCATACTATTGTTGTGTTTGTGTTCTACTGGACAAAAAGATTGATGTCCTCACTGGTGCAACAGATATACACACAAGTGAGACTTTAAGATCGGTAGTTACAAGAAACTTGCCTCTGGTACCAGTATGAAGGTGATGACCGTTAAACAAAAAAAAAATCCTCAGCTTATCACAAAATCGTATTATGTTCCTTTATAAATATTTTGTATTTTCTATACAGTCGTTCACTCCTGCAGCAGTAAAACTTACAATCTTATTATTAATGGTCAAATGTATTGTTGCTGTTTTAGTGTGCAATACTGTTTGAGATATTTATGTGCAGACAATTTTAGCATGTACCATACAATCCAAAATGTATAGACTTTGATATGCTGATTCTATTTTTAAATGATCTTAACTTCAAACATATTTTTGTTTATATTATTTAACTTAATTTATAATTAACTAATCATCTGAATTAACAAGAAAAACAAATCCTTGATCAAAATGTCATTGCCTTAACAAATTGCTTTATCAGATAAATACATAAACATTGAATAAATACACTTATAAATATATAGAGATAGGGTGATATATTGTAAACATTTTAAATAAGCATTAAAAAAAATGTTAATCTTTGAGGTGATTATTTTTTAGTTAATTGAAGAATTATTTTTTTATACTCAAGTCTAATGTGATTTTACTATTTTAAAAACTTTTTTTTTTGCTTTAATCTATAACATAAAAAAACCCACTAAATTCCTAAATACCTCATATATCACCTCTAATTAAACTGGAATATGTTGTTTTTTTTTCCCATGTATTTGTATTTTATTTTCCTTCAAAAAAAAAAAAATTGATATCTTTAAAAAAAAAAAAAAAAAAAAACTGCTTACTGAAATATGTTTTAACACACAAAAAATGTCATAAATTTCTGTGTCTGTCACTTACAGAACCATAAGGAACAAAACTAATGAAATGAATTATAATGTTTAAATACTAATTGAAGGGCACACTTACTTGCACTGACCACTTTAACTTTTCTCGCCAAGGTGGCACCTTTAGAAGTATTGACAATGCATTCATATACTCCATCAAGTTTCCTGTTTTTTGTTGTATTTTTTACTCCATGTAATGAAAGAAAACCATTTGGAAGATACAAAGAGCCATTAGGAAAAATACTGAATTGACTGACACGGGGTAAATCCTTAAGTTTTTTCCTTTCAGCATCTCGAACCCTTGCCTTACGACGATTTTCTTCAATCAGTTTGCCATCCTTGCGCCATGTATAATTGTACAACTGAATTGATCCTGTGATATTAACTGAACAATTAATAAGCAAGGGTGCTTTCTGGTCAAGAACTATTATGCGATATGGTGCTGGTACCAAAATCACTTCTGATTCATTTGTAACTCCTAAAAACAAATATTAAATATATATATATAAATATAACTATTTTACTGTGAAACACATAAGCATAACATAAATCATTAAGTTTATTGTTTTTTCAAGGATAAAGAAACGTTTTTGTTAAGATTAATTAAAGAATATAAACACTATATTGTTTTAAATGTAACAAAAAATACGTATTTTTTTAAAAATATTTGTTTTATTATACCTGCTGAAAATGAGTTTAAAACTAATATTTTGTAAACTTTTAGGATGAAAACATGAATGAAAATATATCTATATAAACTTGTGGTTTGAAGCTCGAATATTTTTTTTTACTGTTTTTGGTCAATAAAAGAAAATCCTTTTTTAGTAGTCTAAAAAAAAAATTGAAATCATGTGACTATATATGTACAATGAGAATAGTTTGAATCATGTCAATTCTAGTAATTAATTAAGAAGCATGGATATTGTACCATTGCAGAATAGATCTTTTTATTGCACTCTGCTAGAGTACTTGTACATTAGGTATTTCTACACATTTTTTTAAGATTGAATTTAGTCCTACTTTTTAAAAATATTATTTGCACTTCTAGTATGGCTTAGCCAAAGCAGGGCAATGAAGCATAACATTATAATAGACATGACTGACGATAGGTATGTTTATGAAATCAGAATCATACTTGAGGCTTGAGATTAAAATTAGCGATGTAAGTTCATTACTGCAAGTAAAAGGATTGCTTTTTCATTGATAAATCATAAAGAAATACACTACACTTGAAACAACACATATATTTTATATAGATTAAGTACATCTGGCCTTTATTATAATTGTTGGTTCTTATCTTTGAATATATTTTAATATATAAACAATCAGTTCTTAATAATTACACTGACAACAGTGCCACATAATGTGATACAGAAATAATTAAAACAAAATAATTAAAAAAGATCTAGACTGAAGATAATAGATAATGCCTCTCCTAAAATATTAGCACAACTTTTAGAGGATCTGCTAGATCTAAATTCAGATCTAGATTCTAGACCTAGGCTCTAAATCTATTTGAATTCCAAATACTTAGCTCTTGTAAATCTAGATCAAAAACATGTAAGAACTTTAATTATTTTACCATGTTTTTTTAACGCATTTTGACAATGAATATTGACATATAGGCTTGTCAATATATAGATCCAAGAAAACAAATATTCACCAATATTTATTTCATTTAATCAAAGACATTACCATTATTTTATACATAATAATATATTTAATATCTCTAGATTTATATATTATATCTGAAGACAATCTTAAAAAAATATAGATTTAGTATTACAAATAAGTGTAATTATTAGATTATTATAGAATAATTACATTCTACATTTCGAGAATCTTGACTTTTATCTAGATTAGATGTATATAGATTTATAGTAATATTTAGATTCTTGTCTAGCTAGACTATAATTGACTATATCTAGACTTGAGTCTCTAGTCTAGTCTGCAACAACCAGCTGTCAAATCTACCCATCAAGATCTATATTAAATAAATAGATCTAATCTAGGGCATATCTATGTACTTAAATTAGTTAAATCTAGTATAATCTACTAGATTTTACTTCATCTATCTAGAATCTATAGCAATAGGTCTATACAAGAAATATATTATATAATTATAGATCTAGAAGTCTAGATTTAGAATTAGAATCTAGATCTAGAATAGTAACTGGATTCTAATTCTAGATTTATAAGTCTTTATAAGTAGACAATCTAGTCAAATCTAGTGACTAGATCTAGATCAGGATGGCTGCCTGGTCGTGCGATTTGGGTGCTGGACTGTCGTTCGGATTTATCGATAGTCGAGGGTTCAAATCCTGCCCGCTCCCATCCCCCGTCGTCCTGCGGGAGGTTTGGACTAGGAAGTAAACTATCTTCAACTCTGAAGGAACATCCGAAACATGTAAAACATTTTACAAACAAACATCTAGTATTCTAGATCTAGTCATAGTATAATTATAGTATAGAAATGCCAGAGCCATAATCTAGACCTAGAATTAGGCTAGTGTAGTAGATTCTAGTAGTAGATTAGATCAATAAGAGCTAAGAGTCATCTGTTCGTATTTTTTTCTTCTATAACATTTTTATTGACATAAAAAAAAAGGTAAAAAATTGGCATCCCCTCCCATTTTTTAACATCTTACATAGTCACTAGTGATAGAGTATAGAGACAGAGTAAAGATGTTATTAGACTAAGCAACAGATCTAGGACTGCATTGTAAAAAAAATGCAATTTTTTCAAAAGGTCGTACGATATGGATGGTATTTTTATTGCTTATGACAGAATGTACAGCTATTACAAGTTTTAAAAATGTGTCCACTTGGCCTGCTCGGGGCAGGCGCCATGTTGTTTTTCTTCAATGAGCGAGGTCACACTGTTGTGATGAATTTCGGTCATGGAGATGTTTATAAACATAAGCAGATCAAAAATTGAAACTTACCCTCACAATATACACATGTTATTGTTATCGTAAACAAAAGGCCGAGGTATAAAAGTTCTGAAGCCATATATGAACACACATGAGGGCGATCGGGCACATAAAAAACTGTAAACAAAATATTCGGGCCAATGCTTTGGTCAGAGCATGAATACAAAAAGAAATGCACTACTCACTTAGGAAACTTGCGCACAAAGTTCCTTGTGTCAAATTTAGTCCCTAGTAGGAAATTTGTATATAATGATATTTAATAATAAAATGTTGTTTTTTTTTCTTTTAAGAAAATAAAAAAGATTGTTGAAAAGTCACCAGTTATATTTTTATTCTTTTTATTAAGCAAATATAAATATTTGCTTTAGCCTCTAATTGATTTTTTTTTCTTCTTTTAAACGGAAGTTCTTTGATGTTTCTTTGAAGAAAACGGGGAGGGGGCATCTCATAGTGATAAAGTCAAAACAGGGAGATAATTGTCACGGTGTTTCAAAACAATAACAAAGCGGCATTTTGTTTGTTTATGAATGGCTCAATCATTTGAATGATGAATGAAATGATTGTGTTTGTGTTGTATTTGTAGCATAGTTTCAATGAACGTACATTTGAAATTGAGATTTTCCTAACTAAAAATATGTCTATGTGAAAGTTGAGTTTTACTATGGCTGGTGTAGAAGTGTACTGGTATTCTTTTTATTAGAAAATGCATCTCAAAATAACCTAATCCATTCGAAATATAATGTGGCACAAATGGATGTCATGCTAACGTGAAAGAATGCAGTCATGAAGTTTGACCTTTTCTGTTATTTAAACAATGACGTGTTTATCGTGCTATTGGCAGCTACTTAAGAAATATAAAACAGTAGGATATCTGTGTTATCAAAGGCGGACCTACTTATATTTTAAGTGGTGATTATTACGATTATTACATTACCACAATGACCAATGACAACTGTACCACATAGCGGAATCGTCTTTTATGATTTGAAATTGTGTTTCTAATTAATCTATTTTTGTGATGAATTTTTTGATAGTTGTATACTTATTAGCATAAAAGTCCTATATAACTCACCAAAACGGGCTTTTTTTTTTTGTTTAATTAAAATTGTCTATGGAGTAAAACACTATCTCAGCGGCACTACAGCCCAAGGAGGGCCCTGGCCTGGTCAAACTCTAGCTTAAATCTCAATGCCCAAACTTGCTAAGTGTCTAGATCTATCTCTTCGGTAATATTTTTGTTCGTGGTCTACTCATAGGTCTCCATATCATTTGGTTTCTGCAGTAGGCTATATCTACTGTGCTACTTTTTCAAATCGCTCACCAAGGCTCAATGTATAGGCAAATATGCCTATAGTCAAACTGTTGTTATATATATATATATATATATATAGATATAGATATAGATATAGAAATAGATATAGATATAGATATAGATAGATAGATAGATAGATAGATAGATAGATAGATAGATAGATAGATAGATAGATAGATAGATAGATAGATAGATAGATAGATAGATAGATAGATAGATAGATAGATAGATAGATAGATAGATAGATACACTCCCACATCCAAAAGGATGGCTGCCTGGTCGTGTAATGTGTGCTCTGGAGTGCTATCCCCGCCGTCAAGCTAGAGGTTTGGGCTATAGATTGTAGGCTGTGGCGTCACTAGGTGTAGGTCTTATAATTTTTACTTCTAATGAAATGGAGACGGAGAAAAGAGAAAGCTTCACACAAAAATTAAGTCTTAATGACTATGACAGGAAATCAAAGACTAAAACTACCAGGCCTTTACTAATTATCATATTTCTCAGACGTAGTATCGCAGTAGTTATCTTGTTTATCCGTGTGGAACTTCATTCACATTTTCTTGAAATTGTATTTTGTGAGAAGAATGCTACCTTTTTTTTTTTTTTTTTTTTTTCAAAGTTAATGTAGAGTCAGAACCGGATTTAAATGGAGGCCCCGGGGAAAGAGTTTTGTGGAGGCCTCTACACTCGTTCGAAACCCTTGAATAAAAATGCACTTATGAATGAAATAATTATATCTAAAAGCATGATTCATTTTACAAGAAAAAAAAAAGAGTACTTGTACATTTAATCTCACTTTCCTTTGTTTGTTTGTTTGTTGTTGTTTTTTTGTTTAAAATCTTTAATATGCATATTTTAGTTTTTAAAAAGTCAATATGTTTGAGTTTGTGGAGGGTAAGGCCCAAGTTGGTAGACGCACTGTCGTAAATCCGGAGTTGTACCGGTATTTACATATTCCAAGCATGCTACAGCCATAAGTAGACACCTCTTAATCACGACATTGTTTCCACCCGAGGTAAAATTGAAAGTTTTGGTGTTAAAATTTAAAAAAATCCTTTAAGTTTCTGACCCGTCGAAATTCCGATATATTTTTCACTTTTGTGGAGGCCCTTTCTTGTGGATTTCACGGGGCTGTAGCCCCGCCTGCCCTCCTTTAAATCCGGCCCTGTGTTGATTCTATTTCTTTTTGTCCTCTGTGCCTTGATGAACAAAAGCACTCTTGTGTGCCAAGAAACGATTTTATACCAACAGTGTCATCAATCTGCCATTAATGACTGACTTTGTGTGATTAACTCAAATATTTTCAGAATTGTATTCGATTGATGAAATAATACGAGTAAACAACTCTCTGATATTTTCCCACTTTGGGCCAATGCCTGCATGACATCGGACATGACCTCAGAAAGGAGGGCATGTCTTCCTTACGCCGGACGTCTAATAACCCTAGCTCATTGTGACTCGCCCAAAGTAAAATCCCTTTTTTTTTAATGTCATGTAGATTGTTTTCACATGTTTTCCATATAGGCCTGTTAGTCGATATGCTTTATACTTCAAATGTATATGTAAGTTAGCAGAAGAAAAAATTATTGTATGAAGACTAAAGGCCTTCAAAAAGATCTTCATGTAGGCATATGTCGTCTTCAGGTCTGGAAGGTTGGTTTTAAAGCATCGAAGAAAAAAAAGGTATGCCATTGGAGGGCTCATTCTAAAGACAGAGAGGAATGTACGTCAACAGATCATGTGTTCTGCCCCAACGATCCAAAAGACCAAATAGGCGACAGATGAAGGTGATATCCAAGATTAAGAGGCGTTTTGTGCTATGATCTTTTTGACGGGTTAAAACAAACAACTCTTAATAATAATTATAATGTTTGGCATAATATTTCCACAAGTGAGCAGTGCGAAGCGGAAATGTTTGAACTTGTTTTGACAAGCTGTCAACGCACTGACAACAATAAGGTAACCTGTGCAAGGGCGGTGCAAACAGTGTGTATGTAGGTAGGCTTTGGAATCTGCGCCCCGTTTAATGGCATTGCTTAGACCATAACCTCGTATGAATGTAGACTTAATGTCAGATGGTCTTTATTTAAGATTTTAAAATAATCTATAAGTTTAAAAGCCATGATTCATGCATACATTTACCGTGATTTACGCACCATTCATGTATCACTAGTTCTTCCTCTTTCAGTGCACGAAAAAAAAAATATAGAGGCCTACTATCCACACTAACTGATTTTAAGCTTTGAAAACTATACCATTTTGACGATCGAAACATGGTTTTGTAGACATTGTATTATAATTGTATACAACTACATTATTTTGTCATATGAAGCCACTGGCGGATCGGGGGGGGGGCGGTAAAGAAATCACACAATTTGTATACGAATTTATTAGTTATGTTAATAATGTATACTAATTATTTATATTTGAACCTATTTTTAGATTATTTCGCCCCCCCCCCTCTAGTATGTTGGTCGATTTGGTGGGATGGGGAGGTGGCGATGGCATCAATCCCGCCCCCCCACCATAAACTTTTAAGGGGGGGGGCGGTCCAATTTATTTAGATATCACAGCTTGTTAACAGAATCAATTAAATAGCTATATAATTAAAACTTGTTATTGATATTTTAACCGATCTTTATACTATGTCGTTCCCAGTTAGCCGATTGGGTGTGGTGGGGGGGGGGGCGAATACATCTACTGCCCTTCCCACCTTAGCCCTTTTAGTGGGTGGGGGCGGTCCTACTTTTATTTAGAAATCATAGTTTGTGAACGAAATTAGTTAAATTACTATATAATTTTTATATTATATCCCTACACTTCTGGTATCTTAGCCGATTAAGTGAGGTGAGGGGAGTAATAGCTTCTACTGCCCTCCCCACTCTAGCCCTTTGTGTAGGGGGGATACGGTCCTATTTTTATGGAGAAATCATAGTTAGTTAGTGAACAAAATTAGTTGAATATCTATATAATATAAGGTACATATTGATGATTTAACCCATTTGTATATTATGTCGCACACAGACTCTGGTCTCAAATTTTATCACTATTAAATATAAAAAAGAGCGAGGATTAACGTTTTCACTCTACCGCCCTCTCCCGTTTCCAGACGAAAACATGACGTTTTAAAACAGAATAAAGTCAAATTTGGCGACAGAGTTTATGTAATTGCAAACAAATTTATCTTAGTTATTTTAAGAAAGACTTTGTGTTAGAAAATTTAGAATTCATACGAAACTTTTCGTTATAAGAGTAACAATTGAGATGAGTTCTGAACCCAAATATTATTTTCATAGTCACCTTTTTCCAACCTTTACTCAAACTGATATTTTTCTATTGTATAAACAATTTTCAGACTATAACTCACAATATATTCTAGAATCCTAAAAATTAAAAAAAAAAAAAAAATTTGAGTCTTATTGGTCCACTTAATTTCTCCTACCACTTCCGAAATTTTTTGTTAAGCGCTTGGAATTATAGTTCTGTAACAAAAACAAAGTTACAAACATGCCTATTGAACAAAATGTCGCTTACAAGTGAGATTTTTTTAAATATTATTTTTCGAATATTTTTATTCTCGGCGGCGATCCTCAAAGCCTTAATCTAAATATGTGGGGTATCTTATCTTTTCAAGGAACAAATCAGTTGTTTTTAGGCCTAAATGTAGTAAGGGCCTGTAAATTCATATTAGAATATTTTTCAAGTAAAACACTATTTAAAAGGTCCTTTTTTAATAGGATGAATAATGAGCTGTAGGTGTCAGGAGAATGCGTTTCTGCAATGAAGAATGCAAGAAAACGCTTTTGGCATCGATGCTTTTTTAAGTAAATTTGTTAATGCAGTCAAATATATATATATATTTGCAGGGGGCGGGCGCGAAAAAATCCCCCCCCCCCGAAAAACAATCCTGGCTACGCCCATGGTAGGACTATATACTAATCGGTTTTGAATGCTAGTCTACAATATAAAATCCTTAGACCTGACCACTCACTCACTGATCACTTTTTCTCCCTTTTATCCTGGACGATAGAATATGAAAATTTAACTTTTTTATGACTTCGTCATAGAACAACTAAGCCATATTTATTTCACGATCACAATCGGAGCGATTAAATTTACCCAAAACGATTTTTATTCGCCGATATTCCAATGCACAAAGTACACAATTCTATTTCATTCTCTTTAAACTTTTACACTAGATTTACGTTTATTTCTACAAAGATCTGGATCCGAATTCTAATTCTCCTCTATATATTGATTGGCCTAATTGCCAGAGTGAATTTGAGGAATTATCCTTAGGTCAGATTATTTGCAGACGAATGCATAATATATAGAACAATAAAAACAACACAAGATACAGAAATTTTACAAAGAGAATTAGATGAATTACAGAAATGGGAATCAAATTGGAGCATGTCTTTCCTCCCAGAAAATGTCTAACAAAAAACTAAAACAAATTAATTCCACTTAGCCTATCTTATTCATGGTAAGCAAGAAACACAGACTAAAAACGCAAAAATAAGGCCTACTTTCTACACCAGATGATCGCCAGCGAGAAATTGGCTTGTGAGTACTTTGACATTCGGCATATTAATAATATGACACGCACTAAAGTAATCCAGAACCTCAACTAACGAACACTGAAACTAAATAGTTAAACGTTCAAGACCACACTTGAAGCAAAACAAAGGTGTATGCTTAAAAGTAGGCCTATCATGTGAAATGTCTTCTTAAGACAACAAAGTTCTGGGTGACCACTAATATACTGTGAGCAGTGATGGCAAAAGTATTTAAAAATGTTTAAAAAACTTGCGTTTTATGGATGACATAGATATGGATGGCCTAACTGATTATGTGACGCGCGTATTAAAAATGTTTATTGCTGGTAGCATTGATAATAAATCTAAAATCCCATGATAACCAAGAGTGTACATGTCTATCAGCGCAGATAAAGCCTACTTGCTAATGATAAACATATTGGCCTAAACATAAAGAAAAGTTAGACTCAATGGTACACTTCGAGTTATAGACTTTTTAGCGTCTGAACCATGATGCTTTTTTTTAATATTAGGTATCACAACTAGACTATAAACCCAATTACAAACGATATAGTTCGGCCCAGTACACCAAGACCTCCCGACGGACCTTAATATCCTGACGCTGTAAGTTCCGCCCCTCCACTCTTCTTCTTTTTTTTAAATGTAGGCCTAATGTACGTCTGATGGTGTCTGGTGCACCCCATGTAGGTAGTAGGGGATTAAAAATTGTGTTATCTGTAGGCTTGAAAACATTAGTAAAAGTTTCCCTTTAAAGACCTTACGATCTATAGTTTAGATGATGTCAATGTCAGCTGTTTCTTCGGTCAACGGTTAACGAGCATGGTGTCATGTGGCCAGCACAACGACCAACAATCTTTATTTTCCCCCAACTAAAATCAGGTACCCATTAGATCTGGGTGGGGGGGGGGGAATCAGGGGCGCCAAAAAAAATCCTGAAATTCCAGATCCCAGTCTTCATTGAGATTCGAACTCAGGACCGCAGGTTCAGAAGCCAAGCGCTTAACCATTAAGCCCCTGCGTCCCCGGACGGTTGGAAAACATTACGGAGCATGTTAAACAGCGAAGGCAGCAGCATCAAGACTGTATTTAACAGGTTGGAAGATCCTGTTTCGCAGAGATATGTTGTTGGAAATGGATCTCAATTAAAATGACAAGATGTCAAACAGGGACCATTTTATGTATTTCACTTTCACCTTTATAAACTGTGCTTTATAATTAAAAATTAATTCATCGCGAATGAAAGAAAACACACGTTTTAGCACTTTGTCTATCAACAGCAATCTCACTTCAATGTGAACTAGCAGAATATTGTTGGACGCATCAAACTCATTAAAACACTTTGAAAACAGTGGACAGTTTAAAACAATTGTGTGGCATTCGTTGATGAGTTTTTATGACTTTTGGTGACTCATTCTGTAGCAAAAGTGGAAATCCATACCAACATGCAAGCAAACTAGGAGCAGCATCTTTGCAGAAACTACACACATTTTCGGCAAAAGATTTTATAGTGTTTCAGAGATGAACAAATTTCGTCAAATACATCACGAGCTGTAGAAGTATTTTCAATAAGTTTGCAAAAGAGAAACTCATCTTAAAAATCGCCCTCCTCACGTAAACTAGTAATTCTAATCTAATTTGCAACATCTTTGGATTCTTGAAGCTGGATGATGAACATTTGAAGTTGAATTACATCCTTCATAAGGCTGCATCCGACATCACAAGACAAGTCTTCACCTTCACTCAATACATGGCACCGCGTTTGGAAGCAGATGCCAAGTTGATGGGCAAAACGTTGAAATAGTGGAGAGATTGCCCAGAACCGATACGCATGGAGGAAGCTGGTTGGTGGTTTATGCTCCAGACAAGACCACAGGCAGAGATAAAATATATAACTTCCAGGATTATCTGATCGATAGATCTCCAGACATGTCAGATTTTCTGAGAACAGTGTCATTAGATATGGAGATTGAACTAAATTGAGCAGAACAATGTATTTGCCCGCTGGCAACAATGTGTTGGCCTCCTTCAGTTATAGAACGACTATGGTTCATCTCGAACACTTTTTCATATATTGCAGGTTAAGGTAGCTTTCGCTTTTCTGGTAGAGAATCCGGCCATTTTTCGTATGGCACTCTTTTCGTCCAGAGCTGAGGCCCATGTTTTTTCACATAACAAATGTTATGGGACCCCTGGCAACAATAACTCACCAACAATGATGTGAGGTTTCATAGTTCTAGCCATTCTGAGGGCCACCCATATAAGAAGCTTCAACGACTGCTATGTCTTGTTTATTATATTTGCCAGTTAGGCTTTCTTGATTCCGTCCGTCGGTAAAGCTCGGATGTTTGATATCAAAATGACGTTTCAGATTGTTCAGATTCATTGATTCTGATCATAAAGCATCGTTACCAATGACGCATTGCGGTTTCTCAATTCCTGCTGTAACTTGAAGTAAAACCATATGGTTAAAAATCATCATTATATTTTATTTTCAGAGGTTATTCCATAATGAAAGTACAATGTATTTTAGCATGGACTATAAAATAATGGCGCATTACTAATCATAAACAAATCTGGTTTTCAATTACTTGCATAAATCTTCACCATAGTAGTAATAAATCTGATTCTGCAATGGCGTAACGTTGCGTTTCGTCAGAGCGTTTGATGAGCAGTCATTTAAACTGTTACAAACACTTATGCTGTGACAATTAAATCGTTTGGAATGATTCTGATTCAGTTGTTTACAACATTTGTTCTCGAATGACAATTATAGTAATAAAAAAAAAAGTAGCTACCCATGAACAATTGTGTGCAATGTCAAGTTCTTTGGACGACAAATCTATTTTTTTTTCCGATGATCATAGGTGACCCCTGGAAAATCGTTATTCAATCCGCCAGTGGAGTCGTGACCTACAGATTGAGAACCTCTGGACTAGAGTAACACTATTAGTAAAATCACTAAATTTAGATACACTTCAGGACAGAAGACTAAAAAGTAAAGTAGCTATAAAACAATGAATCATAACTTACAAATAGAAAAAGAAAACTAATACAATACTCAGAAAGATAAAGGCACATTTCTTATTCCAGATTTGTACAAGAGCTCCTCTTCCCTAGTAGGCCTACCATTAGAGCATAGAAAGGGTTGCCTGAATCAGCCAGGGAAATCAATGACTTAGCAGAGTTTGTCTCTAATTAACATGTAAGTCAAGATTTACACATTGATACGTGCATGAAGTATCTTCTTTTTGGTAGGAACGTCTGTATAAGATAATATAAGAAAATAAAAAAAGTTTTAATTTTAAAGTGTTTAAAGTGGATCAAAGGGCTATACTCAGCGTCTAGCATAATGGGTTTCTAAATAAAATGAAATCTATTATACACACTGTGTGATCAGTATTCAATATTGATCAAGGGGAGAGATATTTGAAAAGTTAAACCTAATCCATTTGAACCAGTAGGCCTATTTCTGGGGATGGATGGAACAGAGATGTATAGGCTAGTTATAATTGGATCATTTGGGGGCAAAGCAATTCACAGATCAGTTCTCCGATGGGTGTTGGCACCAGGAGAGGTCAGAACGAAGACGCAATTATTTCAATTCTGAGATGAGAAGCGGAAGTATTAAAATCTATTCGACCAGTCCACTTAAAAAAAAAAAAAAATTGCAAACATAAAAAAAAAAAAGACAAAATTGTTGAGGACGCTTATGACGAAACTTTTAATTAATTGGTGAGCCTATCAGAGAACAAACTAAGGTTTCCTTTACATTTCGCGTTATCTTTGCAAGAAACGAAAATGTAGTGACTGCAGAGACAGCCATCAGACCTTTTGTTTTTACTCGCTCTATCTTTTCTCTTTCTATCCTCTTACTTTGCCCTCATGCGATGTTTTTTGTTTGTTTTCAAATCATCAATATGTGATTGCAGATTTAAAGCACTCACGGGCTATTGAAAACATGCTTCTACATAAACACTGAATTAATATGTATCTATTTATTTGTTCCTTTAAACCAATTTTGTTCGAACGTCTCTTAACTTCCTTCAACATTAAAGATTACTAGTCGACCGGCGGCGTAGCATGCGCCGCTATTTTGCAGGGCCAACCTTAGGCCACTGCAACCTATGCGATCGCAGTGGGCCCAGCACTTGTATAGGACCCGCGCTAATTTTAGGTGTATAAATTATTAAATTAAACCATTTTATAACTTATAACAGATTTCCCGTGGCCTCCTGTCGATTTAACAGGAGGACCTGGAAATCTCCTGAAATTGCAAAATATACGAAAAAGTCCTGGAAATATCCGGAAATTATTAAAAATCTTTTGAAAACTCATACCAATCTCCTGAAATATACAGACGAATTTGTCTTTTTTTTTTCACTCTTAAATTTTATAGGATAACTCCCTCTGTCCGAGTTGCAAAAATAAAAGAGTGATCTTTCCATTGTGTCCAAACTCTTGAGCGTGCTCTGTCGCCTCGATAGTTACTACAGAGTAGATTACCCCCCGAACCCAAACCCTTTTTTTTTAAGGTGAGGTAGAAATAAAAAAAAAAGAGTGATATTACAACGGTCCTGCCCTGCTATTTTGTGACTACGTGTTCTCCCCCCCCCCCCCTCTTGTTTTCTCGTGGACTATCCGCAGAGTGATCTTTCCTTTACTCCTTACTACTTGTTTAAACTGTTGAGGGAAGAAGAGAATTATAAATATAGATTGCGTCCTAGCCTGCAAGACGACAAAATAAATACAGCAGTGGGCAGGAGACGAATGAATATAGGCCTATAACCTCTCTCTCTCTCTCTCTATATATATATATATATATATATATATATACAGTGTCCGTAAAGTCTGGGCACATAGAGTAGATATTTACAATATAGAATGTGAATTCCGATAGACGCATTAATTATTGCATTGGAAATGATGGAGATCATAATGAAGTTATTTAAGTATAGTTCCATGATTTGAATACAAAGAAATAGTACTGGTTTAAAAAATCGAATTGTTCAGATTCACTTGCCTTGTCCAGCTAGGGCTTGCTTATGTCTAAAAATGTCGTTTCTTAGCGACTCCCTATTACTTTGTGTCCTGTCCTAGCTGTCCCATCGGTCAAACAAAAAGTGTCCTTGAAAATTCGATTTCCTTTGATGATCACGTACATCATGCTTGAGTGTAGGTGCAACAGTAGCTACCTTTTTGTCTTCTACAAGTGTATCCTTCTCTTATTTGGATTCAAATATAGGCCGCATATAGGTAGCTTAAGGTCTATATTTTCTATGCATATGCCAGCCTATTAGGCCTAATACTTCTTTTAGAACAACATTAAAAAGGAAGATAGTGTCATTACAATCTACTGTACAATAGCCAAGAAAAAAAAATGCAAAAGAAGTCAACAAAAAATATTCATTATTCTTCTACTAAGTTTGTTACGTAAATGATAATAACTGTTTTATTGGTTTATTTAAGGTTATTATTGATAATGTGCCTTAGATGAAGGTAGTTGTGTGAAATGGAATTTCCATAACTTGATATACATCATTCAATTCTGTAATCGATATATGTCTTTAAAAATGTTTGAAAAGTTATTTCTGTAAAAAAAACTCGAAACGAATCATTTTTTTTTCTCTCAGAGAAGTGGATCGAAGGGTCTATTTTGTGTGATGTAACCACGTCGATTGTAGCGTAATACATGAGATCTTTCGTTTTCTAATTCTTCATCAAAAGTCGCTTTTGTTCAATGTATTAGTTTCCATTGCGCCCTTGTATTAAATAAGCATGATTTGGGAGCAAAACTCTATTTAATAATGAAATTAAGTAAAGAATCCAGGATGCCATGACATATATTTGTGAACCAATGATCAGTCCCATAAGGTACCGCTACTAAAGTAATGTTACTTAGTCATGTTTTCACTTATGAGGTGTACCGCCTAGGAGTTTTTCTTTTCAATAGTATTGTTTTATTTTGCCTCTACTTTCACATAGAAAAATTCCATGAAATATAAGAGGCTGAGCAGATTAATAATAGATGAATTAGCTAATAATAGATAGCTAATGTTGAATAAACTAATAAGATAGCTAATGTTGATTTAACTAATAATAAGATATCTAATGTTGATTAACCTGCATGGAACGTATTTCCTCATTGACAAACATGTTTCCATCCACTTAGATGTAGAAATAAATTTAATATAGAGCTACCCCCCCTCTCCAGATAGGTGGATTCCTGCTGGATTTTAGAATGTGCAGTCCTCTACCGATTTCAAGCTTCAATACAAATTCACTTAATATTAACAAACCTAAAAGCATGTCCTATTTGTGAAGAAAGAAATAGAATACTTGTACATTTAATCTCATTTCCCTTATAATTAATATGAATATTTTGTGAAATATTTTATATTTTGTGAAATGTCAAGGTACTGGTACCCATTATGGGAGGAGGCTGGGGAGTTGGCAGTCTTGCACTGATTACATTACATGTTTTTACACATTAGTCTATGGAAGTTTTGGGACTAGTCACTTTACAAGTGTTTCATTTCTATTTCCCTAATGTAGACCATTTACAATTTTGTAAGCATGAAAAAAAGGTAACTTTTAATACTTGCACAGGTACTAAAAGTATTAGTGCAAATGAAATAAGTATTGCTCACTCAGCTTTTGATTCATTGCAAGACAAAGATTTGCAGATTTCTCAGTTCTGTAAATGATTAAAAAAAAAAAAGAAAAAAAAAAGTGCTAACATTGAATGCCTCTTCTGCTAAATATCTGATAACTTCTCTCTGTTTTGTTAAGTTTGTACAAGATCTTATGTCAGTTGATTACAACAAACAATATTAACTTATAACACCATGAGAAGACATAAGTCTGAATGTCTTCAGTAGAAATTTTCAGATAATTTATTTATGCAAACAACAGATCAACCACTAAATATTTCTTTGATTATAATTAGACATTACAAAAATTTAAAAAAGAGGAAATAACATCCCCAGCTGCTCATAATATTCTAACAGTCAATATAAAAAAAACAAACTAACAAACATTTATTATAATCAACAAAAACTATGTGAATCTCAGAAATGTCAGACTGTTCAAGTTTGAGAAAAATTAAAAAGACAATACAGAACTAAAAACATCCTTTTTCTCAATTTTACTATCGCAACTTAATTATTTTAAGATATTAAAGATAAAAAAATTCATCACTTTTAATTGATAAACCAGATGAATGGGAATACTGGATCTTGAATAGCTGATATAGGCCGATCTTTAAAAGTTGTATTTTTCTTTTTAGAAATGGAATAGATATGTAATAAAGACTATTTTATTATTTAATAAACTACCCAAATACTTTCATGTAATCAAGCAAATGTTTTAGCCTCAGCTAATACAAAATAATAAAAATTGAACAATGTTTTTCTAATTAAAAAGAAAAAATTCTAGACTTGTAAGAAAAAAAAAAAAATTGAATGTAACATCTTTAGAATAAATATTTGTAACCAAAAGATTGAAAAGTGAATTATAAATTTAAGTTGTCATGTATTTTTTTTTTGGATGCAAGGGGAAGTAATTAAATTTATTAACTAATAAAAAGGCCTGTTTTCACCTATGAGTTGTCTTAGCTTAGTTGAAAGAATAAGGATTGTACAACAAAATGTAGATCAATGTTAAATAATATTATACACTATCATGCAAAATGAAAAAGATTTCATTCTTCATGTGAACATCTGTTCAACAGAATTCAACTATGACGGAGTTTTGTGTTCTTTTTGGTTGCTCCACTTTGTAGTTTCTTCTTATGATTGGACTGGGTCTTGTTCATGTTTTTGTACTTCTGCTGGTCTGTCTTGCTCATTGCAATCTTGTCTCTGCATCCAGTGCCACCTTCCCAATGAGATGAACGGACTTTTGTCATATGTTGACCACAGCTATTGCAAGGTCTGGACCCAGAATAATTCTAATAAAAAAATTAATTCAATACATTAAAAAACTAAAATGAAATTATTAATTCAAAATGTTAACTATGTACCACTAGCAAGAAAAGTTTGCAGCCTAACAATGAAACATGTCTTTTTTTGTCTTCAGATTAAATTTCATTCCTCTATATAAACTCATTCTTCATCTAAATTAGTATTTTTAGCATCTTTCTACATAAAATTGTTATTTACAAGATGATGACATCATCATTAAATTCCATGTCTGCAAATTTTAATTTAGGGAAAGAAGTTAAATAGGACTACTAATTAAGTTTTGTTGGAGAAGCACATAGAACTAAAAGGAGAAAAAACTCACTTTCATTGTTAGGTCAACACATTTTCAAAAGTGTAGTCTATACAATAAATATACACTAGCTAGCACAAAATTACCTGTTCTTTGCAGCAATGCCCACAGATCATTCGAGTGGCCATTATCATTTCATGGTCCTCTTTTTTGTCATGGCAGACATCACATGGGTAAGCTTTGCCACAACAAGGGAATCTCATCCAGCGATAACTGTGCTTATAATGCTTGCATGTTCCAAACTCAGGTAAAGGATAACCTTCTCGGATGGCTGGATCTTTAGGAGGCTTCTTGACTCTAGTTGTTGGCACTTCAACCACTTTATTGCAAGCTAGCCAAATAGAAAAACTATATATTATAGTGAACACTTTTATAAAGTTTAAATGCATTATTAAAGAAATTTTATGAAATAGGTTTTGGGTTAATGTAGCCAATTAAATTTTTTCTCAACTCTGATCTACAGAACTCAACATCATAGTTCAGTTTATTTTCATCATCAAAATTGTGTCACAATGTTGCAAATTTGTTGTTCTTCTGTTTAGCATATGTGAAATTAGTTGTAAAAAAATGTGAGCAAGTGTATTCTTGTCACCTTTGACATGAGAAGTTTTAACATTTCTTGGAATGGAAAAGTTTTCTCACAAAGATATATTATCCAAAGATGTATCAATAATCTTATTCTAAATGTAGTTGGTATGAACTGTAGAGAATGAAACAATGTTTTTTTTACAATCATAAAATTCTATTTTCATGAATGCATAGCAATTGATAATGTTTAATTATCATCCTTTCAGATTAATTGATCTTCTACTGTATATGCTATGTGCGAAGGGTGGGAATAGCAATATTGAATCATTCACAATTCTATGCTATTAAATACATTATAATAATTTTGTCTATATCTGTACCTGTATTGATACCAGAAGGTAAAAGCTGAGTAAACTTCACAGCTTCTGTTGCTAGTTTGAACCTTGCATTACAAGCTTGACACCATCCATCAATCATTTGACCACTAACCATGCCCTAATGATCATAAAATGGTTTCTTTTAAGAAAACTGAATTTTAAAAATAGTAACAATGAAGTACAGACAAATAAAAGCTGAAGTAGTAGATATCAACTTCAAACCAAGTACATCAATAAAAAGAAAGGTGAAACTATGCTATAGCAAATCTAATGGATTATATCAACTAAAAATTGTATAATGGGCTGGAGGATGCTCTAAGTCATAGCGAAATAAAAAGGTCATATTCTATGATTGAACTTACATCTAATTTAGTTTGTTTACTGCAGCCCAAGCAGGTGACCACAATCCTACTATCTTGCAAAATCAAGTCAAAAGCTTGGCATCCATCCACGTCTAAGTATCCCAACACTGATGTGAACTGGTGTATCAGTGATGGCCTGTAGTTGACAAACTGGTTTAGGTTGCACTTCTCACAGTGGATGGACATCACTTTGTTCTGAGGCACTTTCAGCTCAGAATGATGCTTGCATCTCTGGCATTGGATGATGAGTTTAAGAGACTCAAACATTATAGCAGAAGCGTTTTCTCTGAGCTGTAAGTGTTGCAGAGTAACCTCTGTGCCTTTCTTGTCAGGATCCAAATTAAGTGATCTTTTAAGGTGGCCTGATGTTTCCTCATCAGAATCAGTTTCTGTTTCGCTGGACTGCTCTTCTTCACTTGTGGCACTCTCCTCCTCACTCATGCTATTCTGCTCAGCTTCCTCGTCAAGATTCTCACTGGACTCACTCTGAGCTTGATATCTGGCTTTGAGTCTAGCCGCTGGAATGAATTCCAATCCTGCTGCTTTGGCAATCAATTCACGTTTCAACTATATCAGGAGAGAAAACAAGAGGAAATAAAATAGAAAACTGAATGATTTTTTGGCAATTTTCTTTTAATGCGGAAAACTGTAAAATCTTGCTTTATAACAGGATTCATTTTTTAAATTACCAGTATTTAAAAAAAATTAAATGAGTACGTTGTCTCCCTTCAATTGAGTAAAAGAAAGAAAGCTAAAATCATGTAAAGACTTTTACAAAATAAATGTTTCGTAAACATCTAACTATAAATAACAAAAAAAAAATGAGGTTTGATATTATATCTTACCTGTTGAAGTGCTTCAGTGACTAACTCTTCAATATTTCTGTCAAGCCACCGTAAGAAAGGTCTAAAAATAAGTTCCACTTTACCAGCCAAAGTTAATTGTTCAACCTTATGATCTAACCATTCTTTAATGCTCACTTCCAAATATCTGAATATGAAACAAGTTGTAAAAACAATATTTATTATGGCAGATATAAGAAGATATGTTCATTAAACTAGTGTTAATTAGCAGCAAAAATGTTCATGGTGCTTTAATTTGCCTTGACAAATTAAAAACAATAATTCACTTACCTTCTCACTGTCTCTGGTAAGTCTTGTTCCACTGGTAATACAATAGTCATCATCTGTAAATTATACAAAAAGAATTAATTTTTTATGTCAAGTAACTGCTATCAAAGTAACCATTTTAAACCATATGTATTATATAGTTATATTATTTTACAATATAGATATTGAAATCACAAATGTAAACAAAATATTACAAAGACCTACTTACTTTCTTAGGGTAATCTTCTGGTACTTTAAACAGCAACTCAAATTGTGTAATATCAAATGGCTGCAGAAATAAACAAGTGTTGTTTTTTTAAAGACTATTTCTGTAAGCTATAAAACATTTATATCATTTAATTCAATTACCAGCAACCAATAAAATATATGTCTTGTATAAAATGAATCTATTATTATATACAACATTTTAGAAACATGTCTTACCCAGTCAGGATCAGTTGGTGAAAAAAGCAACTTCATAGTAAATGATTCTTTTTCTTCTAAGATGGTTATCTTTTCCTTGGGAAATCGTTTCTTCATAACTGTTATGTCCACTTCTCGTACTTTAGAGATGCCAAACCCTTCTAGCTCAGAATATGTGAAAATTTGTTTGAAAACAATTGTGCGAGGAGCAGGCTGCCTTTTGATCTCATTGGTGCTGACATTAGGTTTAATGTTTTCTGAATTCAAATATTCTTGAGAACTTACATTGTCAGGCTTTCGATCAATTCTTTTTATGTAAAAATTTGAAGCAGTTCTTCCTTCATGCTCAAATTTACACTTTTGTCCTCTCCAACATCGTCCGGACTTGAAAAATGGGCAAATTTTTCTGCCATTGACTTCATTGTCCTTGACAGTTGCGTAATTTTTATCTATAAATGCACTGTCGGCATTAATGATTGGTTCATTATCTCCATTTAACTCATTTTTTTTATCTGCTTGCTGATTGTTTTTTCTGAAGCGTGGAGGAATATATCCCTCCTGTCTATAGTATGAGCCATCATCATGATGACCTTGTGAAATATGATGAGAGAATCTGCAGTAGCGACCATTTCGACAATTTCCATAATTTAAAAAATAACGACAAACAGCTCTTTGATTGTTTTCACGAAAAGCCTGATTCACTTTTCTACCACCATTTCCGATGGGATTTTGTTTCGATGAAGAACAAAGCAATGTCTCTCCTGCACTAATTGTGGCTTCCTCAGTTTTTACTGTCTGTTCATTTTCTTGCAAAATATTATCAGGTATTGGACACGGGTTAATGTTTAACTGTTGTTCAGCAGTATCTTGGCTATTTACTCTCTGTTCATCTTCATACTTTGTGTCTAGTTTTAATGAAGGAGGTCTGTCACTTGCAGTAAGATGTGAAAATCTACAATGTTTACCAAATTTGCATGATTTATTTAAACTATAAAACTTGCAAACAGGTAGTGACATTAGACAATTAGAAGTGTTAACTATTGATTGTTTACACTTAATCTTCAGTGATGAATCCACAAAAACTGAACTACAGCCGAGCAGATTAGTAGGTAGATCTAGATGAAAGTGAAAAGGTTTTTTAGTCAATGTATTAAGAACTTTAAAAGAGTTCAAAATTCAAAACTCAAGGCAACTAGATCTATAACTATAATAATAAAGATTCCTAGAATTAGAATCTATAGATTAGATCTATAATCTAGCTAGACTACTAGATCTATACTCTATAGTGACTATAGACTAGTATATTTATAGAAATATAGACTCTCTGGACTTGAGTCTTTCTCTGCTTACTCTAGTCTATTACTCAGTTACTGGCAAGTCCTCTACTTGCCAAGTAGATCACAAGATCTAGCCGCCGTGCGAAAAACACTTAGGTTTAGATTTTATACTTATTGAAGCAACAGAAATTATACTCTAGCGATATTGCACAACCAAATGCAAGTATAGTCTAAATATCTAGATGTAGTTCGCAGGGTCAAAGTTCGAAAAGATTAGGCTATTTTTATACAAGTTTACTTTAGTTCTAGTACCGATGACGTCATACCGGAAACTAGTTAAAGTTTCGAACAATATATATAGACAAACGTACAATTTAATTATAATTTGTGTAAAGACATCTTTTTAGTGGACCCCGAAAGGGAAAAGCTGCTATTAATTTTGTGTGGTCTGTCTGTTCGTCCGTTACCTTTAGATCTTCAAAACTAGAAAAAAAAAATCTATTTCATAATATTATAGGTCTTGCAAAGTTCTTGTGCAATGCAACTTTTTATCTTATAAAAGCGAGCCGTTAAATTAATTATAAATTATTCATTCTTCTCATAAAATATAACACGACTTAGATCAAATAACATTACATAGGCTTAAATGTAATGAAGAGAACATTAAGAAAGTTCATTTTGTGTTTGTTTGGTAACAGTTATACAAAAAATTGTTAATTGTAAAAAAAAAGGTGTTATAAATAAATAGGCCTAATATAGCCCTATAGGGCCTACTATTTTATTTATTAAGGCTAAGAATGCACATTATATGTCAATAACAAACACATATTTTATAATCTACTTTTTATAGAGCCTGGTTCTTGCAGGAATAATTATAATAATAAGTTTATCCCAAAAACATCTCGAAATGCCCGAATGTCCATATACCGGTAGCCAGGTCCGCCTCTGGGTAGAAGTATAGCGACTTTTTTTTTATCTCACTCTTCTTACATATTATTGTTTGTGTTCGCACAAGATAACAGAAGTATCAATATCGATACAATGTTATTTTGTTTGTTTATAATCGATCTTCTGACTTATTTATAGTAGGCATACATTCAATTTTCTTGCTAAAACGTCGAGAGTAGGGTGTTTTCTTATTTTAATTACTGTAACGCTCAATATTTGTTTGAAATCGCTTTATTGACTCACATAACAGTTAATTTTCTCGCGAAAATGTCTAGAAATATCATTTATCAATAGGCTAATATAGCTAGGTTGTTCCACATTTTAAAAAAAATGAAAATCTTATCTTATCTTATATAACACAGATGTTACTTCAGAAAAGAAGATGATTACGTCCTGCGCGTCATGCATCTATTATAGTCATGCATGTTAACCAAATGAGAGTTGATATGTTTACAAGTTGCTTCTGAAAACATTGGTGTAAATGCTCTACAACACATGTAAATGTTTTTTATTAAAGACATGTGATTGTTTGAAATCGCTGTTTTGAATTAAATTACATTTACTTAAGGTCCAGAAGTCTCGTTATCGATTCTCGTTTCCAAATGTTAAGAATGCAAATTGTATGTACATACCATGCATATTTTTAGAATCTAATTGAGATTCATGTTATTAAAAACTTGGGATTATGTATGTTTTTTTTTTTTTTTGCGACATTGCTTTTTAAGGAAAACAAAAACATGGTTCAAATATTTCTTATCCTTGGGTGGATCCATCAGTGGTCACTTTTGATTTTGTCTATATCTCCACAGTTTACTAGTATACATAGGTCAGTTAGGTCTACTATAGAAACTGAAAATTTTTAATCGTCTTTAAAACTGGTGTATTAGTATATAGTTTTCATATTTAATTCTAAAATCCTAAAGTAAAAGATTGTATACGAAATTGTCTTACAATCCTAGTCAATACCATTGCCTTCATTTTGTCTCTCTGATTTGTACTGATATATCCCCTAGCCACTTGGCCTGGTGCAGTCCATGAAGTGTTATATCTACAGAGACATACAATCACAGATCTTATAAATCAATGAATGAAGTGTAATACTTTGATTGCTGGTCGATAAACAGGCCAAACGATAAGAACACTTTAATGTAAGGACCTCGTGTAAGTGACCCCATGTAAAGAAGTATCAAGTTTGTCCCTTTTTAAAGAATAGTTTATACGAATCCGTATCTGACTTTTTTTCTGCAGTCTATTAGTTTTTAAACTCGAGCTATCTACTGCTACTACTACATATTACAGCTATAAGCCTTACTGACCGTGCTACACACTGAGGGTATAAGCACTACTGACCGTGCTACACACAGGGTATAAGCACTACTGACCGTGTGTAGCCTAACACAGAATGAAAGTTTGAAATGATAGAAATCACTTGGTGGTAGAGGAGACTGCGCATACTTTGAGTAGAAGATCTCGAGATATTTATTATTTTTAGAAAGATAATACTATATTTAGAAATGTCTTTCAACGTTAGGCCTCTTTAAATTTGTCAGAGCATCTGTTTTTTTTTAAAAGGATATTTTGCTGCAGGTCCGACTAGTGATTGGTAAAAGTTTGTGGACTTAAGAAGAATGTTTTATTCGTCCTAAAAAGAGAGAGAGAGAGAGAGAGAGAGAGAGAGAGAGAGTAAATGAAAAAGAGAAAGAAAATCCTATTAGTTCATTGACCATTATCTCTTGTCATGGGCGTAGCCAGGATTTTTTTCGGGGGGGGGGGGAGTTGGGGGGAATTCCCCCCCCAACCGCAAAAAAAAATAAATTCATATGTGCGTGTGTGTGTAGATAATTAATCCCTTCATTAGTTAGTGGGAAAATTATAGACTCCCCGCCATTGTCAGCAAGGAAATCTGGGGGAGCGCTGTGAGCTCCTCAGCGTGGGTCGGAGCGCCGCCGCCTAGCACTATTTCTGGTATTAAAAGCCAACAAAATGCATATTCTGATGTATCTACAGTGCATTATCCTGCTATTAAAAACTTTTATTTCTAAAACCTAATGTGCTATTCTTACTGACTTAGAAACTCCCGCGTCGTTCGGCGCATTGCGCGGCAAGCTGATTCCACAAAAATCTGTCACTGGCAATGTCTGGCGCCTCTTCTCACTTGCTCTGAGGACCTCCATGAAAGTGTAGCGCCAAGTTGTACTAAGATGTCCCTGTTTGCGCTTTCCTTGTAATGGCCTCCATGTCATCGCAACTCTTATTATGCGAAATTCATTTTGTAGGAGAACATGTCCCGCAAACTTCATGCGACGCTCTGTCACAACCTCACTAAGGGGTCGACTCCCACTTCGGAATAGGATTTCCTTGATTGAGACCCGATCTCTAGAACTGACTCCTTAAATCCGTCTTAGCCATCTTTGCTGAACCACATTTAGTATTTTTTCAATTTCAGCAGATGACTATTCACTGCACTCTGTTAATGGAGCCCAGCCACTGGTAGAAATTTGTAACCGCTATGGCTACGCGCTTGGAATTAGGTGACTGTAGTTTGCTTTAAATTTTATTTCAAAAAGGGAAGTTTTATCGTCATACTCATTTGGTTTGGGGGGAGGGGTAAACTAAACCTGTGGATTTAAAAAAAAATTCCAAACCCCATTAGCTACGGTCATAGAACTTGGTTACTGTAGTTTGCTTTAGAATAAGTTTTCAGCCTAAAAACTCTCTGTATGGGGGTATTTAAATTCAAAACCTTCAGGAGGGGTTTTAAACTTTAAAAAAAGCCTATCTATTAAAGATTTTCTCGACAATCTAAACAAAGTCAAGGACGCTAAATTGAACTTCACCGTTTCCAACTAAGAGCAAAAAAAAAGTTCTGATTTAATTTTTACACATTTCAATGCTTGGCAGTTGATCTTCATTACAAATGATCAAGTCTCCTTCATTGCCGCCTATTGGTTTTTAAATATGATTTTAGTCAAAGAGTGAAACAGTCCATTGCTTCCTTTTAATTGAAATTATTTTCAAGAGTTTAGAAACTATTCACCTGCAGTGCATACAAGTGCAGAAATATGACCCTAGCAACACTTCCTTTATTTTATACACCGGATACACCAAAAAGCTAGCTATTTATAGTGCCCCCACCCCATGAATAAACATTTCCGATATCCAAGCCATATACTCTAGATAACTCTGTTGATCATGTAATGTGGTTTATTCTGTGGCTATGATTCGCCCCATTTTGATCCCTTCCTCTCTACCATTCAATCCCACATTGTCATAAACACTCTGGCGCCGACACTGTCTATATGGATGAATGTTTTGTTAGTGAATCTCAGGAGTGCTTTTGGTAATTACCTAGCCTTCGACGACCCAAAATAAAATCGAAACGCACACTTATCTTAGACAAACAGAGAAAGAAAAAGAAAAGACTAGTTAGAGAGAGAGAGAGAGAGAGAGAGAGAGAGAGAGAGAGAGAGAGAGAGGAGGAAAGAAAAAAAAAAGAAAATAAATTTAATTAGAACAAATAAACTCTTGTTAGTTATTGTACAGGCCTCTCCAACTTCATAATGAGGAAGAAAAAAAAAAGAGATTTAACGCAGCAAGTTAAAATTTTATCTCGCCTTTTAACCACATCATATTAAGTTTACACCAAGTATGTTTTACAGGGAAGTAATCCCAATATCCTCCATGTAGAAGACTATATCAATAATAAGCATATCTACGACGCTAGATGGCTACAACATGTAACGCTAGCTTCTTTCCACCTTCAAGATTTAAAGAGGCCAGATTAAATAACAATGTGAACACACATCACCAAGCCCTTAGATTTTGAAAGTTGAATGGAACACCGCTGTGCCCCAAATAGTTCCAGGCACCTACTGATAGATCGCCAACTGCCATATCCTCCAAAAGCTCTTGCAGAAATCAATAAATGAAAGTGGAGAAAGGGAAACAAAAAATCTGTCCGGGCCTTTAGAAAGAAGTACACAAGAAACTAGTGGGCATAACGAGGTTACCAAGGACGCTCAGCTTGTAACTAAGACGGTGTCGTCAGGAAACTTTTACCACCTGTTTGTTTAGCAAGGGAAATCGTACTTAGATTGTTCTTGCGAGAGGAAATAATAAGTAACCTTTGTTCTTTAAATGACGCGCCATTGCAGTTGAAGTTTTACATGTAAATTTCGAAATAATTGTTTCAACTTTGATTTTTTTATATATGGATAGATAACTTTAAAACAAAACAGCAACACACAGACTACAAACCTGCATACACACATACACAACACAGTTTTTACTTGAAAACTTTTTTGTTGATTCTGGATTCTAATGTCAAAAGTAATGTGCAAGCATACATTCTCTGAAATATTTGGATTACTTTAAGAGAACCAATTCATGTATCAGAGTTTGGTAAGAGGAATTTCTTTTTCCAATTTTAAGATAATGAGATCATATGGTTATACCACTAGTCTACTTTCTTGTATCTATTTTAGTTACATGTATATTTCTTTGGTATCTACTTCCTCAAACTAAAGACTTTGGAATAAACTCCTTCTTCCCTATTGCTATTAGAGCATGGAATGGGTTGCCTGAGCTAGCCAGGAAAACCAGTGACTTGGCAGAATTTAAGTCATTGGTTAATATGCAAGACTAAATGCATGGCGCGTAGGACGTAATCATCTTCTTTTTTGAAGTAACGTCTGTATTATATAAGATAAGATAAACGAAGAGCATATTTCTTGTATAGTTTTATTTTAAACGAAGTATATATGTAATGAAATATCCTATCAGTATAATGTATCTATTATACGTAAGCTTAAAATTCACGTCATGGGTCTATCAAGTCTGTTACACTTCCATATTGCATATTATACTTCACTATCTAGCTGAGACATTATTTGTCAGGTGTCGTAATCGTTTGGGTAACTCTAATTTGCATGAAATTTTCGAACTAGACATAGAATCTACTTTAAATTTTTAGTTTTAGTTTTGCATTTACATAATGCGTATTATATTTAAAGTGTTTCATAATATTTTCCATTTATAAACACTATAGCTTCAAATTTAAGTCTAAAATAAAGCGTTTTGTAGGGTCTTTCAAAGTGTGTTGAAAAAAATCGACTTTTTTCATTATAGCCTGACATTACCCGCGGCCTGCGGGTCTAAGTTTGTGTTTACTAATCTAGTGGATTGGATTTAGATGTATGTTAAACTTAGCTAATGATCCTTTCAAGTTTTTTCTCTTTCGCTACGAAAATAAAATTAGGTTTGCGAAAATGGGTTTACACGAGGCCATATCATATCTATTAAAAACGAAAAGAGCGATAGCTTTGTTAAATGAATGGGGTTATAAAGTGAACAATTAAACGAAATAATTTTTAGTAGGCGATTCATGAATGAATATAGATCTAGGCCTATCTCAACTCGGCTTAGCTTACGTAAACGAATGTATAGTCTCTTTAAAATGCTTTAGAAAACCAAATTTGAATGTTTATTTGATCAAAATATGAAATGAATGGACTATAATTAGTATGTTCATGTGTTAAAGTATAAAGCTATCTGTGCGAAGAGAAGTTTTATCATCTTAGAGTTGAATTAGAGTTTTAGATCTAGGGATGGGATTATAAAGTAAACAATTAAACGAATTAATTTTTAGTACGCGATTCATTACGGTATTGTCTAATGAAAGAATGTTCGCCAGGAAATCTGTAGTCACAGTTATCAGGAACTAATTTATGTAAAAAATGCTTTTGAAACACAAAATTGAAGGTTAATTTTATTCTATAATGAAATCAATGGATCTTCTTTTGTATTTTCATGTGTTGGTATCCAAGAAACATTCCTGCCAAGTTTTATCAAGATTGGTCAAGCGGTTTTGATGTCTCTAAGTCACATACATACATACACCTCACATTCTACTTTATAGTATAGATTGTGCTTAAAAATGCTTTCGTCTGAAAAAAAAAGTACAACTGTGAGTAAAAGTTGAAGCCGTATTTTTTTCAATAGGCTTATATCAACTTATATGTTAACTTTCAGTAATTCAGCCGAAAAGACACTCATAAAACACGAGAAGCAAGTCTACATATAAGACTAGATCAGACTAACGCTAAATCTATGATTAGACCTATGACAAAATCTATAACTAGATTTGAGTCTGAAAAGAAAACTAGATAAGACTAGACCTGACTAGTTTTGTAATACATAATACTACTTGTTCCCAGAATTCATGTCTTGTATTCTAGCGATCTTTTGAGTTTTGTTTATCGTTCATTTTTAATGTTAAACATATTGATAGCAATATATCATTATTAAAAAGTGTATATCTACTTTCTCTGTCTGTCTGGTCAAAAGTTTCTACACGTTGTTTCTTCCAGACCCTATTTCGGATTAAGTTGATATTTTGCACAATGATTTCTTTTATATTACAAAATAAGAATTCAATTATGGCATAACCAATTAGTTAATTAACTATTGGCAATTGATTATTTTGTTTGGTATCTCGAACAAGTGCAAGAAATAGTACTTGACTGTTGTGGTGGCATAAGTTAAATTAGCCAACTTTATTCTGTGTAGATCGCCGCTTAAAAGAATGAAGCTAACAATACATAACTATAAAACCTTCGATTTACATAAGCGATTCACTTGTATAGTAGTTAGTGGATTGGCTTGAGGAGGCTTTAGCCTTCGAGTTCGAATAATGACAAGGGCACCCCAGCAAGGATTTAAAGTATGCCTCAGTGAGCTTCAACCAAGAAATGACTGATGGATGAGTCTCAGGAAAGAATCATATGATATAAAATGCACAGAAATTTAGAAGAGAAAAGATCACTAAATGGCGCCAAAGTAAACTTTTAGTCTTGCAGACGTGAAAATAACATATACAAAAGTCACATGGCGTAATTTCACTATGTTTAAAAAAATACTAAATAATGTTTGAAACTCTAGCTCTCTTCTGTCAGATCTTTCCTGGTTGTTGTCTATCGCTACCTTAGAAGTAAAAGTAACCAATTATTTTCAATTATTAGTTGTAAATCACTAAATTTAACCCTATTGATAATCCTATTTAATTTTTCTTGAGTAAATTAGTAATATTTCACAAAGGACGTCTCTGTTTACGTGGAGATAATGTAAGTCTTCCTTAACGTCATAGTTATCTTTCTTGTAGGCCACAACGTGTTTCTATTTGTATGTGCCTCAGTCTGAAATGACCTGCTCTATTTAAGATTATTTCTGCTGTTATGATTATCAATATTAGATGCAAAGGGAAACTGCGTTTTCTTGTTTTATCTTCAGTATGTATTTATTTATATGATGCGAAGTATTCATATCCATGACATAGGACTTTTTGCTAGCCTATAAAGTATGCTTAGCACATTTAGAAGAAGCACGAGAAAGAAAAAAAATGGGAAATGAAAAAGAACAGGTGAGACTCTATTGACATGAGCTAACAGTTCAATGAAGGAAATCCATATAACATGAAAAAATTAGATGTTTCGCTCAGTAAGAGTTTCACAGCTGTAGCGCAACACTGTGTAACAATCATTGCAAATTTAGAGCTTATAATTCTTATAAAAATTAAAACAAAGCCAAAAAAAAAGTATAGACTGTCGATATTGCCATTCACATTAATGACAACCAAGAGTTTCTATTTTCTTTTCCTTTATGACAAAGCTTATATTAACTCTGTCTGTCTGGGTTCAATCTTGTACACGTTTATGTCTCCCACTTCCCATTCTCGGATCAAGTTGAAACTTTACACTTTTATTCATTGTCGATGACAACAAACAAATCCATCAAAAAATTAACCAATTAATTAATCAATTAGTTGTATTTAATTAATTTTATTTTGTATAGTTAAATGTACTAGGCGAAGGGGAAATAAGAGACTAAAATGTTGTTCGCTAAAAATAAGAGACTAAAATGTTGTTCGCTAAAAATAAGAGACTAAAATGTTGTTCGCTAAAAATAAGAGACTAAAATGTTGTTCGCTAAAAATAAGAGACTAAAATGTTGTTCGCTAAAAATAAGAGACTAAAATGTTGTTCGCTAAAAATAAGAGACTAAAATGTTGTTCGCTAAAAATAAGAGACTAAAATGTTGTTCGCTAAAAATAAGAGACTAAAATGTTGTTCGCTAAAAATAAGAGACTAAAATGTTGTTCGCTAAAAATAAGAGACTAAAATGTTGTTCGCTAAAAATAAGAGACTAAAATGTTGTTCGCTAAAAATAAGAGACTAAAATGTTGTTCGCTAAAAATAAGAGACTAAAATGTTGTTCGCTAAAAATAAGAGACTAAAATGTTGTTCGCTAAAAATAAGAGACTAAAATGTTGTTCGCTAAAAATAAGAGACTAAAATGTTGTTCGCTAAAAATAAGAGACTAATATGTTGTTCGCTAAAAATAAGAGAGTAATATGTTGTTCGCTAAAAATAAGAGACTAAAATGTTGTTCGCTAAAAATAAGAGACTAAAATGTTGTTCGCTAAAAATAAGAGACTAAAATGTTGTTCGCTAAAAATAAGAGACTAAAATGTTGTTCGCTAAAAATAAGAGACTAAAATGTTGTTCGCTAAAAATAAGAGACTAATATGTTGTTCGCTAAAAATAAGAGACTAAAATGTTGTTCGCTAAAAATAAGAGACTAATATGTTGTTCGCTAAAAATAAGAGACTAAAATGTTGTTCGCTAAAAATAAGAGACTAAAATGTTGTTCGCTAAAAATAAGAGACTAAAATGTTGTTTGCTAAAAATAAGAAAATAACAAGAGATTACTAAAAAAAAACCTTCTATTTTTACGTACTTACATAGCTTAGTGCCTAACGCGTCCTTATTCTATAGCCTCAAGCACGAGCAAGTTAACAAAAACTACAACAGCTTTTGAAAAGGCAGCACGGAAACCTTCTCCCAGCTACCCCAACCCCTTCCTCCCCGTCCCAACTGCACCACAAAAGTGATTGGACCATGACAGACTCTGAGCATTCTATAAACATTAAAACAGCGCTAAACTAAAACAATTAATGAACATTTTCCCAATCGCATAAATTAACTATTGTTAGTCCAGATCTATTTAAATTAATGAACTGATTGATTAAAATCATTGATGCAATTTCACTCAATATAAGCTTTTATTTTAACTTATAAAATAATTTACTTGTGTTTCAAAATACTTCTACAGGATTTTTTTTTTAACTTAGAATTTTTGGGGTTAAAGGTAAGGAACAGGTAAGATATGAGAAAGTCATTCATACAGATCTTTAAATCTTTCAATAAACCCATTGAGTGAAGTATAATCAACTGTTCTGACTGTGGCTATGAAGAGATTTGATCAATAACCGTACATACCTATGCCTGAAACAGTCCATTCAACACTCAAAATCTAATCTAGTATCTCAGGCATATTCCCGAGCAATACATGAACTGATAACAAACATTGTTCCATTTAAGAACTCGTTCGGAGTTAATTGAATTGCCTAATTTTATCTGGAAAAGAGAGACTATTAATGTTGTGCACTATATAATTAAAATAAGTAAAGTATACCTCTCAGACCTTGCGATCTATATAGAGGGCAGAGAATGAAACTGCAAAATGTGTTTCTATGTTCAACGGCTAACGATGGGATGTCAACGTTCCCTTGGAGTGGGTCATAACATGTACAAGTATAGATTTAATTTATACTTTAGAACTATACCTTCTATATACTTTTTTGGTTCTAAGACTATTTCTCATGATTTAAGGAGCCTAACTGAAGATAATGTTTATGTTTAGACCGACCCTGGTTTGTAGGTTACTAAGTTCATGAACACGACGATCACCAAAGAACCTCTGGATCATTCCTTATGGTGTCATATCCATGTTCATTTCTCAATGTTACTTTCCCATAGAGTTAGCCTGCCCCCTTGCTTCTTGGCACTCAAATACTTTTAAGTACTTCAGATCTTGTAAAGATATAAATAGGCAAAACATAATAGAACACAATTCATTATTGGCAAAAACGAATGAATTGAATGTATATCATATATATTTATATTCGACAAATGCACTTCAAAAACTCATAATTTACTAAATGGACTGTCACATAGAAACGTCATCAGTGGCTTGTTTTCACACGTTGGCGATACTAGTGGATAGTGAATATATCTTCTAAGTTAGAGATACCTAAGCTTGCAGTTGTGCTTCGTTCTCCATCCGTCTAAGAATCCTGTTCTCAGGGTACTGCTGTTCTCGGGGTACTGCTGTTCTCTTAGGGCGTGATTGATCAACGTTTAGACATTAGGGTGATAACCTTCATGTAATGGATTTAGAACTGGGACCCCACATGTATGCTTATGCAATGTGCTATTGTACATATAATATGAATATTAATCATAAGAGAATATTACTAATGAAATTACACTGTATTTCTTACTTCACCAATAGGACACACTTTTAGATCTATAACATATTAAGCTTGTAGAGGGTAGAACTTCCACAAAAAAAAAAACTTCACAGGGCCTTCATTTATAAAAATCCGGTACATATTACATTCATAATACGTCCGCATTATTTTGTCATGCGCTATTTAGTCAGAAAATTTCGAGCTGATTTGTCGGCGCTATTTTGTTGTTTGCTATTGTGTCCGGTAACAATCTTGCGATTTGTAGGCACAACTCATGGAAAGGAAAACCCAGTCAAATGATTGCCCATAGTTGCAATGTGTAGGTACTAACCATGGATGGATCTCAGAATGCATTATGTTTTTAAATCACAGTTCATCAACCTCTTCTATATCACCTAAAGCCAAAACGCGAGTGATGAACAAGGGAGAGATCTATTAATGAAAAACAAATTAAAGAACAATGTTTTCTTCTCTTGATGGGGGACAATCTAGTCATTATTGGTGGTCTGGGTGTGGCGCAGAAAAACAACAAGGGAACTAGAAACAAAGGGAGGTAAACAAGTACACCCACTGACAGAAAATGAAGTGTGCCACAAAGAATGTTATGATATCACTTTATATTCTTTAAAAAAAAAAAAAAAAGCCCAATCAATGAAAATCGTTAAGAGCGCGACCAAGGCAAACAAAGGTGTTAGAAGCATTTGTCAATGTCTTTGTTGGATGCGTGTCTTCATTACCGTTAAAGCTTTCTGTTATGTGGTTGCTAAGGGTCAGATGTTAGCAACCACAATATCACATTTAAACACCGAAATACAACTTACCAGGGTGTCATTCGTCTAACCAACAATGTATTAAAGACACTGTGAACCATTAATCACCATTTCTAGAGTAAACTCAAGAAAATATTTTCTTTCGGATATTTCAAATCGTATCGTCTGCATGTTGGGATCGTTGTGTTAATTCTAGTGGGACTTCTGGGTATCGTCATTTTGTGGAACATTACCGTGTGGCCTTTGTTTTACACTACTATAAGCTCTTAGCTGGATACAATCTTGAGTTATTTTTCAGTTTAATCTAAAGTATCTCCAGGTAGAAATGTCCAAAGGAAAACCTTTTTTTCCCCTTATGTTAATAAAGCTAAGAATAAAAATTTGCGGCATTTTTAGGGAATAGACGTTAGATATGTACAATACATTATAGACATTAGATATGTACAATACATTACAGACATTAGATATGTACAATACATTATAGACATTAGATATGTACAATACATTATAGACATTAGATATGTACAATACATTATAGACATTAGATATGTACAATACATTATAGACATTAGATATGTACAATACATTATAGACATTAGATATGTACAATACATTTTTAAAAAACCTGGTAAATTATGGGATACAGTAGAACAGGGGGGAAAGAAAAAAACAAGCAATAGAAAATATAATAGCTTTTTAAAAACAAAGAACCGCTAATTATTGCGATTTAATTAATTTTTGGATTGCTTCGTGAATCGTCATCGACAATGAATAATTATGCACAATTTCAACTTCATACGAGGATGTGAGAAAAAAAACGTGTCAAAGTTATTTGTTATTGCCCTGCACTACTTTATCAACAAGCTTAGTCAATAAACAGACATGCGACGTGCCTCTCTGAATGTTTTTCTTCATTACAGGAAGTGATACTTTTGGAGATCGATCTAGTACCCACCATCGAACTTCATCATGGGGTGTGGCGGCTCTAAGAACAATTCAGTCAGTGACGGCAACCCATCAAAGAAACAGAAGGTAAATTATTGATTCACTGTCCTGATAAAACATTCGACCGACCTGCACAGAGTGTGACACGAACGAATACAATATTAATAAGAGAATCAGAATGGACGAATCCTTGGGAGGGTACACTGATAGCTCAACATAGACTAGCCTCCCTTGGTTAACGTCATATATGGAGACGTTTATGGAGAAACTCCCATTTTCATTTCAATTGACAAGCTTTAGAAGATCAAATAGTGTTGAATTGAGAAAATGTTTCGAGATTTATTGTTCTAGTTGACAATGATTGTGATAGTGCGCATCTTCCTCTTCACCCCCAGCCCCATTTCCTATCAAGAAATGTACTTTTGGGCTTCGGGAGACTATCTAAATAATTGATGAAAAATTGATGAATTACTCTCTGATTCCTTGCTTTAAAGCTATTCGGATTTTTAAATAAATAATTAATTTAAAACTTTAGTTTGTAGAATATTTTTTGTTTAGCTTCTTGCTATAAAAAAAGCAAAAATTGTTGTTGAAAACAAAAGACAATTACTTTATTGTACCTCCTAATGAAGGTTAGGGTTAATGATTTAAGATGGAATGTCAAGTGATACGAATCTCTCTGTAATGCTTTTATTATTTAAATACAACGACATTCTGATGAAGTTCTACACTTCTTAATTTCCTGTTATATTGGTACGTAGTTTAAAAAACTCAAAAACAAAAGTTTTTCTCCCTACAGGCTACTTCATGCAACTATCTATCTATCTATCTATCTATCTATCTATCTATCTATCTATCTATCTATCTATCTATCTATCTATCTATCTATCTATCTATATATATATATATATATATATATATATATATATATATATATATATATATATATATATATATATATATCTAATCTATCTATCTATCTATCTATCTATCTATCTATCTATCTATCTATCTATCTATCTATCAAATCTATCTATCTATCTATCTATCTATCTATCTATCTATCAAATCTATCTATCTATCTAATCTATCTATCTATCTATCTATCTATCTATCTATCTATCTATCTATCTATCTATCTAATCTATCTATATATCTATATATCTAATCTATCTATCTATATATCTATCTATCTATCTATCTATCTATCTATCTATCTATCTATCTATCTATCTATCTATCTATCAAATCTATCTATCTATCTATCTATCTATCTATCTATCTATCAAATCTATCTATCTATCTAATCTATCTATCTATCTATCTATCTATCTATCTATCTATCTATCTATCTAATCTATCTATATATCTATATATCTAATCTATCTATCTATCTATCTATCTATCTATCTATCTATCTATCTATCTATCTATCTATCAATCTACCTATCTAATCTACCTATCTATCTATCTATCTACCTATCTATCTATCTATCTATCTATCTATCTATCTATCTATCTATCTATCTATCTATCTATCTATCTATCTATCTATCTATCTATCTATCTATACATATATCTAAACTATCTATCTATCTATCTATCTATCTATCTATCTATCTATCTATCTATCTATCTAATCTATCTATCTATCTATCTATCTATCTATCTATCTATCTATCTATCATACATAAATAAATAAATGCATAAATAAAATCTGTACTTTTTCTCAAGTCAACCAATCAGAAGCCAAGTCCCAACAAACATCAAACACAAAATCAGCAAAACTCTCCGCGGAGAGACATCAACCAGAACCACGGGCCGCCCGACCACAACAGTACCAACCTCAACTACTACGACTCACCACACCACAGCAACGCCAGTCCGAGGCACACCAAAACCAGTCAACCGTATCCTCAGTCCAAGTACGCCACCAACAGCAGCTACAATGTTTCAGTGAACGAGGAACAACATTTTCCACAGCCTGTAGATAAAAGTTATATGGTAAGCTTTTCAAACAGCCCAACAAGCAAAATAATGAGTTCAGAAAGAATATGAACAAGAGTAAAACATTGAGTTCAAATAGCACATTAAAACAAGCACAAAGATAGAGTTCACATTAACATAAGCAAATCAAATGAAAAGGAAATTCTATTTCTTCCTATTTCAAAAGTGATTTCTTAAGTCTGTAACAATGTAACTACACATGTGGCTGTCCATGCCAAATCACTGGTGTAAAATAAGTTTTTCGGTCATGGGAAGAGACAAATGGCTTGCCAACTTTTTAAAGAAGATTGTTGTTAATGACAATGACGATGTGAATATTTTCCTCGCCACAACGCTAACACCAAGGAAATGTTCTGCGAACATACATTTTTTAAAGTCATTCTTATCCTAAGTGTAGTTTTTCTATCTCCAGTTATTCTTCAAGAAAAAAATAATTTGGGTAAGTAAAATACCTCCCATTAAAGTCCAATAATTCGTAAGGGAAAATAGGATGTACCCAGTAGACCATAATTTGGTTCCTAAGGAGTTAAGATGGGTGTATCATGTATTGGTGACATGTATGAAAACAAACAATTTCATGTTGCTACCTTCACAATGAGTAAAAATTTTATATTTTGTAAAATATGGATAGTTGCTAGGTCATGTGGCATTCGCTCTGGGCTGTCACGTTTGTGTGGTCAGTCAATGTATTCTTTAGGCCAGTTCATGGAAATATGTTGTTTTTTTAAATCTCGAGGTATTCTAAACAAAAAAAATGTTTCCTTAGCAGCATTGAAAACATCTGAACTGAAAAGTTTCAAATCTAATTCTAATCTGCTTGCAGAGAAGAGTTCGCGCCGAATTAATCAAAGCAACCAAAGGTAAAGACATTGAAGTTCTAGAAAATGCGATGGAAAAATTTGAGAAAAACAGATGTGAAGACGGAGGTGATTTGACCAGGGCCAGGGAGAGACTTTATTTCCTAAAGAAAAAACGAGGTTTGTCTAAGCCGTTTTTTTTTTTTTAAAGCAATTGAAACTTTTTTTTTTAAATTATTGATTAGGAAAGAAATTTATCTTTAGTATTATAGTTAAAACTGTAATGTATGAACATGCGTGGAAATTTAACGGACAGGGATCCGCTGAACAGAATTGACAAATTTGTATTATATTTTCCTTAGCTCTATTATTCCAAAACATTTATGTTCCCCAAAAAATTTTCGGGATAAAATATTTTGGAACAAATTTTGGGTGCCCAAAATTTCCTTCAAAGCGATAAAAAAAATCAGCAAAAGTTTTTCTTTTTAGCAGATTAATAAAAATCCCCCCCCCCCCCCAAAAAAAAAGGCTAACAAACTTTTTTTTTTAAAAGATCATTAAATGTGTGGTCGTATAACTGTTAGTAAAACAAATATTACAAATTTTCAGTGTAGATCAATTTTGATTTATTTGGGATCCATGGGGAAGATATAATAAACAATAAAAGAAGTATTATAATAGTACACATGGATATCTGACAGACTAAAACCGATTTCTTTGAGTTTGAAGGTCTAGAAATAGGCCTACATTCTCTACATCCTAGTTAAAGAAGAGCAGGTCAAAAAAAAGTAAAGATAAAAACGGCCATTTAAGATCTAATTACATCTTTGTAATTGTCTCCCTCTGACAGATCTCCGCGATGCAATCCGAAGAAGTAACGTTGGGGTCCTGGAGAAGACGATTAAAGACGCCAAGAGTTGCAGGTATTCGAATGATCTCCAGCCTCAGATACACGCTGCTGAGAGGAAGCTTGCACATCTTCGTGAACTGAATCAGTACAGCCACGATATACTCGCAGTAAGTGCATTCACAGTTCTTTACATTGAATAGGCTTACAGACTGCAGACTATATTCATAACATATTTTGGAAGTTAACATAAGACCACAGACGATACTTTGTGGTTATGAGACAATGTCGATGTGTGACATTGTGGTTGTGTCATGTGTTACACTGTTGCGGTGTGATTAAGATTGACTAAAAAAAAAACGAAGCCGTAATGTCAATGTAGCACTATATTTAAATTACAAATGTTTCAAATTTACCGTATGAAGATTAGGCTAGTCACTTATACATTTGCATGTTTCAGATGGACCAGACAACTATCTCGGAGATTCACAGCTACCACAGACCACCGGCCTGTGTCCATGACGTCATGGCCGCATCTTATATGTTGCTAGGGCATGAGGAGTCAACACTGAGGGTAAATGGTTCAAATCTCTTGACATATATGAAAATAAAAAGAACATTACAATTTACTAAATATTTATTACAAGAACTTTCATAATAGGGAGCAAGAACTGGATCAACTAATAACAACTGAGGCTTGAATTAATTATAATTCATATTTAATTTTTAGACTTAATAAAATTATAAGTAAGCGAATGACATTATGGGAAAAGGTCCAAACCATACATCGGCAAAGTTTCTACGAGTTACAGCCCCTCCCCCATATCTTTGTCCACAACTAATATATCACGTTAATCCTATTGCAAATAATAAAATTATAGCACGCTTCATGATAGAAAAAATAATAACTGCCTGTTGTAATGACAACTTGAAGTCAGAAGGCCCTGCCCTGAACCATCGCACCTAAATGAACAGAGGGAAAAATGACACAAAGGAATTTATTACATAACACAAAAGCAACATGAGATCAGGACAAATTACATTTTGTAATAACATTGGTATGTTTCCCACCCCCAGGATTGGTCCTACCTTCAAGCCATGTCAGGTCGACTTGGTCGTGACAGCCTCATCCATCAAGTCCAGGACTTCGACTCCAACAACGTGGACGACAAGACGGCCAAGAGAGTCAAAGAGATACTCAATTACCACGACCTGGGCGACGTCCGAGTGGCCAGCAATGGTGCAGCCACATTCCACGTTTGGGTAAGCCAAAGGGGACGTGTGGTAAAGACGGGCAGCCCCTCTTCTCCCTTCTATATAGAAGTACTGACCACCTCCACTAAATAGATGCTTACTACATCTAAATACGTGTTAAAAATGTCAGTAGTTTTTCCTGTTAACCGTCCCTTAAGATTAAACAAAAAATTAACTAGTAAGATTTAGTTGTAGCCCATCTTTGGGCCAAATGCATTTTCTGCTTGCGTGTAACAAGGCCACGTCACCGATACAAATCGTGTATTCCAATTGAACCTAGTCTCTGTGGCTTCAATATGCACTGAGTCTTGAAGTCAGATTTGCTTGACAGTTTCAATACGTACATCCGCATATATGTGTTAAGATGTTAGGCTCAAGAATCCTTTAGTTAGCATTAGTAACGTCCACTACAGAAACGTAGCCTAAACTATGCCCTTTTTTGAATAAAGATAACTGAAATGCGTAGTAGTAACATAGGTAGAATTAAAAACTCACCATCCTTCACCATAACAGACCATAAATGCGCAACCCCTAAAAATTTGTTTTTCAATCTTGTAATTCGGCAATGCAACTGCTACGCTGGTATTGGGTGGTTGGTACAATCCTATAAGATCGGATGTCAAGTCCGATGACACAACAACCGGATATTGATGTAGATATTTGAATTGATGGAGTACAATTGAAATTCTCATATTTTAATAATAATAAGATTATTTGTATGCTACACGCCCGGTGGTATTTGGGTGCAGAAATTTAAACGTATTTCGTAGATTATTATTAGGGTGGTGAAATGAGTAGACTTCAATGAACATATACAGGTACAATATTTTAAGTAAAAAAACAAAACAATACAAAATTAACTTGAATAACGAATTCTCATTAAAAAAAATTCAACATTAATTTTACATTTTCCTGCTTCTTATATAGTGAAGACCTAAATATACTTTGAATACCTTCTCAAATATTCTAGACATTGATTATTGCGTAGTTTGATTAAATTATTATGTCCCATGTACTGTTTTTAGCTATGACCACTTGTATGAATTTGTCCAGTATATAGAATAAGAAATGTGCTTTGTGTTATTTTAAGTATTGTATTAAACTGTGTTTTTGCTTTTGTAAGTTAGGATTCAGTGTTTAATGTATTATTGTTACCTATCTTATAAATTACAGATCGTTCGTGAAATGTTTCTAGTAAATGAAGTCCTCACATTTGATGTATCATGAGCACATTGTCTTTTCATTCTTATTTTTCTAAATATTTCAGGCGTCCAAAGTAGTTGACAAAATAGAGAAAGACAGGAACAACGAAGAACGTGAGAGAACGAGAGAAGATGACCCAGAGTCGCCCAGGAGGAAGCACGAAGAATTGACGTCCAAACCAAATCACCAGACCTCGCCCGCGGCTAGACGTAGATAGAAGGCATAGGGGAGATAACTTAAATACTTTTTAAAATATCCCGTTGAAATGCACTGTACAGAGTTGTGTCAAGGGGAGAGGACTAAACTGTCGGAACAGTGAATTATTGATTTGTTGAGAAGGCATACTGAGAAATATGGTAATTGTTATTGCATCTTTGAACATTGTGTGAATATCAGGGGAAATAATGTCAATTACTCCCTACAAACTTTAAATGAGAAATGGTAAAAATATTAGCAAAGATTATTGTACTGTTACAGAGGTTGTATATAACCATTATCCAGCTCTTTAAAAACGTGTAAAAACTATTTCATCTCTGTGACATATAACAGTGGTGTGTGATTTGCATGCAATGGAAGAAAACAGAAAGCTATGAATGTGAATCGAACTATGTGTTATATAACCTATTCATTGTATTAATGTCAACAACCGAACCAATCACCTCATTATTCATCACTGTCAACTATTTGCACTTTCAACAATCTTTTAGTTACTTGGTTGATAACGTTTCTGCATTCTACCCAATGACTAGCTCATTTTTGTTAAAATATCTACTTTTTAATGCATTAAATAAATATCCATTTTCTCCGTGCTTTGAAAAAAAAATTAAAGAACTGTGATTGGACAAAAAATGTCTAAGCGTTAAATAGTAGCTCTTATATCTAATTGTATTGTATTATTGTTTAGTTTCCAATGTAAAACCTAATTGTATAATTCATTACATGTGCCTTATTGAAGTGTGCGTACATAGCTATAAATCTCTCATTTGATTGATGTAACTATGACGAACAAATTGTACATTTACAATTATATCTGTGTATGAATGCTGTTGATAGATAGATTAAGCATTTCATAATGTCTTTTGTTAATACAATTTAAAACGTACTTAAAAATAAATGTTTACTTTTAACTTTTGTAATAGTATAATGACAAAACACATACATACATACAACACCATGCAAGAGGTCCACTGTTTCACACAGACACCATGCAAGAGGTCCACTGTTTAACACGATAATTGTGCTTGAGGCCCACTGTTTCACACAGACACCATGCAAGAAGTCCACTGTTTAACACGATAATTGTGCTTGAGGCCCACTGTTTCACACAGACACCATGCAAGAGGTCCACTGTTTCACACAGACACCATGCAAGAAGTCCACTGTTTCACACAGACACCATGCAAGAAGTCCACTGTTTCACACAGACACAATGCAAGAGGTCCACTATTTTACACGATAATTGTGCTTAAGGCCCAATGTTTCACACAGACACCATGCAAGAGGTCCACTGTTTAACACGATAATTGTGCTTGAGGTCCACTGTTTCACACAGACACCATGCAAGAGGTCCACTGTTTCACACAGACACCATTCAAGAGGTCCACTGTTTCACACAGACACCATGCAAGAGGTCCACTGTTTCACACAGACACCATGCAAGAAGTCCACTGTTTCACACAGACACCATGCAAGAAGTCCACTGTTTCACACAGACACCGTGCAAGAGGTCCGCTGTTTAACACGATAATTGTGCTAGAGGTCCACTGTTTCACACAGACACCATGCAAGAAGTCCACTGTTTCACACGACACCGTGCAAGAGGTCAACTGTTTCACACAGACACAATGCAAGAAGTTCACTTTTTCACACAGACACCATGCAAGAAGTCCACTGTTTCACACAGACATCATGCAAGAAGTCCACTGTTTTACACAGACACCATGCAAGAAGTCCACTGTTTCACACAGACACCGTGCAAGAGGTCCGCTGTTTAACACGATAATTGTGCTAGAGGTCCACTGTTTCACACAGACACCATGCAAGAAGTTCACTGTTTCACACAGACACCGTGCAAGAGGTCAACTTTTTCACACAGACACCATGCAAGAAGTAAACTGTTTCACACAGACACCATGCAAGAGGTTCACTGTTTCCCACAGACACCGTGCAAGAAGTTCACTGTTTCACACAGACACCGTGCAAGAGGTCCACTGTTTCACCCAGACACCATTCAAGAAGCCCACTGTTTCACACAGACACCATGCAAGAGGTTCACTGTTTCACACAAACACCATGCAAGAAGTCCACTGTTTTACATAGACACCATGCAAGAAGTCCAATGTTTCACATAGACACCATACAAGAAGTCCACTGTTTCACACAGACACAATGCAAGAAGTTCACTGTTTCACACAGACACCGTGCAAGAAGTTCACTGTTTCACACAGACACCATGCAAGAGGTCCACTGTTTCACACAAACACCATGCAAGAAGTCCACTGTTTCACATAGACACCATGCAAGAAGTCCAATGTTTCACATAGACACCATGCAAGAAGTTCACTGTTTCACAAAGACACCGTGCAAGAGCGAGACAAATCGTTATAGAAGGCCTGAACGCCGACCTGCGACGTCACAACCTGTGGGCAGTTTAGACCAATAGCTCGTTGTCACGTTGTACAGACATGTGACGTGGTAACGAGCTATTAGTCTAAACTGCACACAGGTTGTGACGTTGTAAGCCAGTGTTGTGGATTTCTAAGACGAATGGTCTCGGCTAGAAGTCCACTGTTTCACACAGACACCATGCTAGAGGTCCACTGTTTTACACAGACACCCAGCTGTGGACCTGCACTGTTATTCTTAGAGAGTAAGATTTTGACAGTGGTCTTCATATCACTGACAAAACTTTTCTGTTCTCAAGCCAATCATCCTATTCATATGCACAAAGAATGCTCTCTATAAGAGCGCACCTATAAATAGAATGTCTATAAATAGAATGTCATTATTTCTATCATAGCACGGCAACATAATCGAGTTTGAAAAAGCACATCTTCCAAAACCAAACGGTTAGAGTTTAAAACCAGGTAGAGGACGGGCTTTTTCATTCCAGATATCTTAGTAGAAAGTTTCAATAGGATACATTTTTGTCCCCTATAATACATAACCTTTCAACTCTTGATTTGTAGATCTCAACCACTTGGATGTGAGGCATAACTAGATATTTCTACGTGTTTTTTTTTAAAATTCAAACTAAAAAGAAACACTTAAAAAATGAAATGCTAAATGTGATGAACATTATAAAGTGACGTATTATGTCTGTAGACATGAGCAGAGTGCAAAAACACTTCAATGTTGGAATTTTAATTGTAATTCTAAAGTAAAATGTAGTCAACCACAGTTTAGAACAAATCAATCATCTCTGACCAATCAGTGCCTTGAAATGATCAATTATGGGGATGGAAGAGATCGATGGCTGATCCATTTTAGTTCCCTACGAATCTAGATGCTCGTTGGTTCCCGATCAATAAAATGTATTGGACAATATTGTTTTCCTTTGGTTGTGGTTCGATGTTTGGAGAAATTTAATGAGACATGTGGCAATGGATGCAGTTCAACAGATGTGTCAGATTGAGCGATACTTTGGGATGACTTAGGTGCACGAGATGATTGACTAAGTCATGTGTGTTGTGTTCGTGCCTCGTGTTTAAAAGTCAGGAGTAATAAATAATAGTAGCTTTATTTTTTTTCAAAGTCTGTTGGAGGACTATTTCATACATTATAAGAAAAGGACAGTAACTCCTGATCGATTCCATATAAACAAAACTTGATTGACAGGTAGATATGACCAACAATTGGCAAAATATTTGCGTTTTGTTATATTATTAGAAACAAGTTTCAAGAAGTCAATTACACACATTCTTGTCATGAAAGTTGCATTGAAACATACACACAAACTAATCTTAATATTAGTCAATGATTAATACAGTTTTTTTATTGAAATATCTCGACGAATATTTTAAAATTACTTACTCAATTCTCATATGGGACTCTACGAGGTATCCTATGAAAACTAAACACTGGTTAGTCAGATATCTATATAGGGATATCTACATCAACGTATCAATAGACTGATTGATTACTATCAAGGTAGAAAGTAACTCAACAAATATTATGTAATCTACTGGATCTTATTTTTCAGCTACAAGATCTGGCTGGTGCATTGCATCAACGAAATATTTTTGGTAGGCGATTCGTTACATTTCTGAAAGCGTTGTCACTTAATGCCTATATTTGCCAGTAGTTGTCTCATCGAGCTGACAAGCTTATCGAGTATTTTAAAGTAATGCTCAGCACGTCCACGCTTTGGTTGGAAGTGTTAGAGCCTTAGAGCTCAGGGATATTTCTGGAGCAAGAAAATTTTGTCAACGAAAAATAGTTCATTTTATTGAACAGCAAGATCTTTCTAAACACTTTGCCTTGATACAATATAGCACTTTGATAGTTATTTCATACTCACGTAAATGTGAAGACTAACTTAGTGTACTACTCACCTAGTCTAATACTTTGTTCAGCAGGTCCATGTCTGGATTGTCTCCTCTTTTTGTTGTCTGCTGCCTCCTGAACCTGACAGTGACCAGCCAACAAGCAGTAAGTCAACATAGTTACTTCATAGTATATCTTTCTAGCCACTAAATGTTTTTTTCTCAAATAGGCGGAACTAATTTTAAATTCTGTCGTTTCTTATTTTCTTATCTTATACTTAACAGACGTTCTTGCAAAAATATTATTACGTCTTACGCGCATCCAAGTGTAGTGCACATTAACTAGAGACCTAAAGTCTACTTAATCAGGCAAGCCATCCCATGATCTATTGACACTAGGATAGAAATAGCCCTTGTATAAATTTGTCTCTGAATATGACATAAGATAAGACATAAGAAATGTGTATTTTAGTATGTTGTGTTTTTTATATTTGTAAGCTATGGTTCAGTGTGTAATCATCACTTGTGGTAAATGTATCATTGCTTGGTCTTCTCCCCTGAACTGTCTCTTGTTATTCTAGTGAAATGTAAATAACCCATTGTAATAGACCTCTCAAGGCCCTGTTTTGTTTGTTTTTTCTAGTTTCTTTCTTGGCATTTTACGTCTCGAGAGACGATCTTTTCCCTTTGCAACTTCTTGTGTAACTAAAGAGGCCATTCCTTGATACACAGCTGCGATCGCAGGTTGGGCATATATAATCACCAGGCGCCGTTGCATTTTCACCCTTCTTTCTGCTTCTGTTGTGTATGACATCTGCAATCTTTGACCCTTCCTTTATGCTCTCTCTCCATGAGGATCTGTCCAGTGCCGCCTCTTCCCAGTTGCCAGTGTCGATTTTGAAGAGCTTCATGTCGCGTTTGCATACATCCGTATAACGTAAAAGTGGGTGACCAGCGGCTCTCCTGCCTTCTATTAGAAGTCTGTGTAAGTCGACCTACTGGCATTCTACGAACGTGGCCAAGCCAGCCAAGGCGTCTGCTGCTGATAACAGAGCAGATGTCCTGGCATCCTGCTCTTTGTAGCACTTCCTCATTGTTTATCTTATCTTGCCACCTTATTTTAAAGATCCGCCTTAGGCATCGAAGGTGGAAGACATTCAGCTTTTTTTCCTGCCATGAGTAGGTTGACCATGTTTCACTTCCGTACAGCAAGGTGCTCAACACACAGGTCCGGTAGACTAGGGCTTTAGTACTGCTAGTCAGCAATATGTTGTCCCAGACTCTTTTCTGCAGCCGTGACATGGTGGCCATTGCCTTGGCTATCCTGTTGTTTATGTCTTTATCCAGTAGAGTGTTGTTGGATATGATGGAGCCAAGGTAACAAAAGTGATCAACAATTTCTAGTGGTTGGCCATTAATGCTTACTTGAGGTGCAGTGTTTGTGTTTTGGACAAGTATCTTAGTCTTGCTTTGACTGATGTTTAAGCCGAACTTCTGGCAAGCAGCAGATAGTTTGTCAACCAGGGACTGTAGCTGAATATCAGAATCAGCCACAATAGCTGCATCATCAGCATACAGGAGTTCCCTGACGAGTAGCTTCCTAACCTTGGTTTTTGCCCGCAGCCTTGATACATTAAATAGTTTTCCAGAGGATCTTGTATGGAGAAACACACCTTCGTTTATGTCGTTGTACGCATAATGCAGTAGACAGGAGAAGAATATGCCAAACAGAGTAGGTGCGAGCACACATCCCTGCTTGACACCACTGCAAACCTCAAAAGGTGCTGATCGGGCTCCATTGAATTTGACAAAACATTTAGTTTCCTCGTGAAAACATTCAATGAACTGCAGTAGTTTGGGAGGGCAACCTATTTTCCTCAGGAGTTTGAAAAGGCCACTTCTGCTGACCATGTCAAAAGCTTTAGTCAGATCAACAAAAACGATGTAAAGGGGTCTGTCTCTCTCTCTCTGAATTTCTTCTGCAGAAGTCGTAGAGAAGATATCATGTCTATAGTGGATCTACCACTCCTGAATCCACACTGAGACTCTGGGTTGACTCTAGAAGCTATCACTTGCAGCCTGGATAGTGCCACTCTAGCAAAGATCTTGCCCACTATACTGAGGAGAGAGATACCCCTGTAATTGTTGCAGTCACTCCGATCCCCTTTGTTCTTGTATAATGTGACTATAGTTGCGTCACGCATGTCCTGTCGGACATGACCTGTTTCCCAACAGCGGCAGAGGAGAATATAGAGTTCAGGGAGCAGGAGTGATTTGTTGACTTTCACTACTTCCACTGGGATACCATCACTCCCAGGAGATTTTCTATTTTTTATGCAGTTAATTGCTTTTTTAAGGTTACTGAGGCTCGGAAGATCATCTAGGCATTCCAGTACTGGAAGATCTGGTAGAGAAGCCATGGCGATATCGTCTACTGTATTCTGTGTGGCATAGACTTCGAGGTAGTGTTCTGTCCAACGTTCTAGCTGCTTGGTTTGATCTGTAATTTTTTCTCCTGATTTGGATAGAAGGGGGGCAGGCTTAGACATTGTTGGACCCAGGGCCGCTTTAATGCCATCAAATAGAGCTTTGCTATTTCCTGAGTGGAGACTGTCTTGGATTCTGTTGCAGGTATCCCTCCAAAAGTTGTTAGCACATTTTCTAGCCATTTGTTTCGCCTCTTTATTAGCACTTTTGAAGGCCTCCAAAGATCTTGGACTTGGCTTTGTCTCGTGAGCGAGGTGTGCAGATCGCTTTTTCTCGATGCAAGGTTCCATATGTGCTAGATTCGCCTCAAACCAGTCTACATTTTTATGTTTTTGAGGCCCAAAGGTGGTGATTGCCGAACTGTAGATTACATCTCTTAATTTCTCCCATCTAATAGAGATGTCTTCTTCATCACTTAACGAGGGGATTGAACTGTTCAGGAGCTCGCCAAAGAGTGCACACTTCTCTGGGTCACCTACATGGTTGACGTTAATTCGCCTAGTTCTGGGTTGATTGGAAGTATACGCCTTCTTGAGAAGTAGTTTTATTTTGCTTAGCACTAGTGAATGGTCTGAGTTGCAGTCCGCACTATGGTATGAACGGGTGTGGATGACACTTTTCAGATCCATCCTTCGGGTGATGCAGAGGTCAAGCTGGTGCCACCTTTTTGAGCGTGGGTGCTGCCAAGAGACTTTATGGCGTTCCTTGCCAGAGAAGAATGTATTAGTTACACACAGTTCATGAGAGCTACAGAACTCGAGTAGCCTTTGGCCATTGTCATTGATTTTGCCAACACCATGAGGTCCCAAAAATTGTGGCCATGCATCATTTCCATCACCAACACGGGCATTAAAGTCTCCATTTATATAGAAATGCTCGGATTTTGGAATACTTTTAATTACGTCCTCTAGAGCTTGAAAGAATCTGTCTTTGTCCTCTTCCGGTGCAGCAAGGGTTGGTGAGTAAGCACAGATTATATTAACTTTGCCTTGCGGTGATGCAAATTTCATGTGTGCTACTCTTTCATTGCCAATGGGAAACATCGCGATGCAGGGGACGAGACTGTTTCTTATTGCGAAGCCGACGCCATGTATTCTAGGGCTTTGTTCTGGTTTTCCTTGCCAGTAGAATGTATAGTTGCTTTCTGTAAGAGATCCGCTGTCTGCCAGTCTGGTTTCTTGCAGGCAGGCCACATCAATGTTTAGTCTGCTGAGTTCTCTGTCGATGATAGCTGTTTGACGCATGTCGGTGACGAGTTCAGGGTCAGTATTGAAGCCAGGACACATTGTCCGTATGTTCCAGCTTGCTAAACGCATTAATGTTGAGGGTTTTCTTTTGATTGTATTTGCAGGTGCGGGTGAGCAGCTTGCTTTTTGATTTAGTCTTAGCACCAAGCACCCAGTGGTGCGGCAAGCTGTGGCGGGATAGCACTTTATTGTCCGAGGGCGGTAAATTTGCGAGTGCTGGGCTGCCCACACGTCAGCACACGCCTCTCTTCCATACTGACCGGGTCCAAAGGGATGGCGAGCCATCACAATTTGGGGACAGGTGGCTACAGGAGTTTGCCATAGAGCAGTAGTCTTACTACTGTCCCCCCGCCTACAGGGCTCCAGGACCGGATTTTCTGTTAGGGTTTACTCCCTTAGCCTTAGACCTTACAGGGACACACACACAAGGCAGTGCGGCTATTGACCTATAGCTAGGGGTTTGGTTTGTGGCCGACGGGCCATGCCTGACACACATCTTGGGGCCAAACCTCCTCCGAGGCTTCGCAGCCTCAGTTTCCATCTGCCACCACGAGGAGGTACTGCATAGGACTTGCTGTGGAGAGGCTATGTACTGGCAAGAGAGACTTACAAAATTGCTCCCCTTTCACAGATGCTAGCCAGCGGTGGCAACAAGTCAAGCTACCACACTAGACGCTTCACACAGCCATTAGACAGTTTCTTTAGCTTTCAATAAATTAAGGGTCTCAATCGGAGAATGCATGTCTCGTTAGCGGGCAAACCAAGGTTTTATGGCATCTCGGTTTTATAGTAGAATAGATCTTCTAAAGTTACTTTTAAACCAGATTTCTTTGATTTTTCAAAAAGTAATTTCGTGAAAATGGGGATTCCTCTATGGCGTTTTTATTTAATATAAAATAAAAAGTTTCTTGTCTTTTATGGCTTACTATTGAAATAAGTGGCCAGGTGAAATAACAATCCAATTTTAAATAGACCAAGTTCAACAGGAACGAAAATAAAGACTATGAAAAAAAAACTAAAAAAACAAAACAAAACCGAAGCTAATTTAAGAGGAAGAACTCCGCACGTACAAGTGTATCTCACAATCATAAAATTAGATATCAAACAAAAATAATGAATTACCAATAATTAATTGACTAATTGTTGTTGTTTTTAAATCATGATTGTTTTGTTAGGTACAATAAATAATTGTTTAAAGTTTCAACTTAATCCGATAATGGGTGTAGGAGGAAATGTTTACAACTATCTAAGGGGACCAAACCCTAGATATTTAGCCGTATATGTGAATACTGAAGAATTGTTTTCCCTTGTTGGCATCAAACAAAATAATTAATAACATGTAATTAATTGACTAATTTATTAATTTTTTATTGATTCATGTCTTGTTTATGCCAATGAATAAATTGCGCCAGGTTTCAGAATGGGTGTGGATTGAAACATCGAGTATATACTTTTTGTTACCAGACAGACAGAGGTGATGGAAGCTTTGGAAGGGAAACAAATCGATTTTCCGAGTTGTTACCCTTCTAGCAAGTTGAAAATGGAAAATGGCTATCATTTGTAAAATAATGAGTTCTATGCACTATGCGTATGCTAATGAGGATCTACATGTGTGTTGTGTATGTGTGTGTTGATGTTTTCGGGGTTTGTGTGAGAAAAAAAATAAAAGGAAAAAAAAATGCGAACTGACGACCTTTTAAATTAAGCCTCGTTCTAGAATCCTTAGAAAAACACGTGATCATTTTCATTTGGTTAAAAGCTTTTTTTTTCTTTCTCAGAGCTCGGAGTTTCTATAAAAGAATGAAATCAACTAATACAATTTGGTTGACACTCCTTTTCATTAGTTGTAACTTTATAGTTCTAGCTTGCATTTGATAACACTAGTTTATACTTGAGAAGATTTGGGTTTCTATTTGAAAGCTCCGTTTCTATATGAATAATATTTTGGCTTGTATTTCATTAACAGTTTGGTTTGTATTTGATTATATTATGGCTTTAACCCAGCACTTCTGTTTATCAGTCGTGAAAGTACATTTCATGAGTTGATTAAAATCAGATTTGGTTGGACATTGAAAGGGGGGGAGACTAGAAACAAGAGAGACAAAACAACAAACAGAGGATGGGGGGAAGAGAGATGGAGGGTTCATGGATAGAAATAAAATAAAATATTGGAACACATAAAATGAAATAATTGTTAATTTATGATATATTCTTAGTATTATTTTTACTATTTTATTTGAGATGAGAAATAATAAAAAATAAAGATGTAGAAGATAAAGAATAGAAAGAGAAAGAGAGAAAGGGCGAGTGAAAGACAGTTAAGGGAGAATGAGAAAAAGTGAAAGCGAGTGAGAGAGAGAAAGAACTGGATTATTTTTATCTAGAATGTGCTTATGTGTCAGCGTAGAGTGGGTTTACTGAAAAAGTAACTATTCACTCCTTATATCTAGAGTTGACTAGAATGATGTTTGTAACCTCACATCACACAATCTGTCCCCAGGTGTCCACCACAGCGCAGTCCACAACAGACAGTGGACCAAGTGGGATTGAGAAGCAAGTGCTGGGACCTTTAAGAGTTTGGCATATAGTGGCCATTGTGTGTACCGTTGTTCTGACAGGATGTAAGTTCAGCTTCAAACAAACAAAACAAAGAAAATATTTTCTTTAAAGTTTAAGAAAATACTTTTTTAAAGGGAAAGAACCCTAAATTTATAGAAACATTACATCAATACCTTTTTCAATATAAAACAAAATACCACTTTTTAATTAATTAATTGATTACATTTTTGATAGAATTTTGTATTTGGGAACTATGAATAATTGTGCAAAGTTTCAGCTTCATCCGAGAATGTGAAGTGGGAGAAATAACGTGTTCAAAATGTGTACCAGACTGCCACAAACACAAAGTTGGTAAAAGCTTTGTAAAAATGCATAGTGTTAAATTTAATAAAGCAGTAGGGTCTTCAAAGAAATAGTAAACAAGAAATGATACTTGAGGTCCTAATGGCTGCTTAGCTAAACAAAACAATGTGTGGGTCATACCGAGACCAAGCGTTAGAGAAGGCCTGAACACTGACCTGCGACGTCACAACCTGTGGGCAGCTTAGACAGGTCTGTACGACTTGGCAATGAGCTATTGGTTGCAGGTCAGTCTTCACCGGGACCCAACCTCGAGCCCCTACTCCGCCATCAAGCTCCTCTAGATGTACTCGTGAATAACATAAAATATAAAATACAATGCACCCAAACTACTCATGCCTGAAGTTTTAATCGGCTTCTGAAAGCAAAAGATCAGACTTCAAAACCATCTTCCAGTTCACAATGAAATAGTTCTCATCTCCGGTTATGATTGGAGGAAATGTATTCAGTTTTATTTGTTTGACACGTTCCGGATTATCCTTTGGAATATAAACTAGAACATCCTAAACCAAACCTTCTAGTGGACATCGGAGGATGGCGGAGGGCAGGATTCGAACAAGGGGCAATCGAGAAGACAGTCCAGAGCGCATACCACACTATGATCAGCCAACTTTCCAAGATCAGTGTTGTCAGTTTGTCGTAATTTATATGAGGGTCCTAATAGGTTTCGTATTTAGACCTACATTTTTACATTTTACAGGCAGTGCGCTTAAATATACTGATCTATTACAATGTTCAAGTTTATCTTGCCAGCATTCTTTTTATGCAAGCTTTTGATGTGTTCAATTTGTAGTGGTGATATTTTGTTACTGCTATGACTACCGCATACCAAGAAGTCGGACAGAGATTGAAGAGAATCACAAGAAAAGACAGATGAACAAGAAATACTTATTTCTGTTGGAAAAGAGACCTGATGATGTATTGACGAAACCAAAGGGTAATGCAAACGCTGAGTATTTATTGTTTATAATTTGTAAATTACAAACCAGAGTCTGCAAAGTTTTAAACACACATTGCTTAAGACAAGTGTCCAATATTCTTTCTGATTCACTTATCCTATTAATCTTAAAGATATCTTAATTAACTTTCTTTTTAGAAAAAAAGGCACCTTTAAAGAAAAAAAATGTGAGTGAGTGCTACCCACGAATGTCGCAATAGGTTTTGATATCTGAAATAATAATGAAATTAATAACTTGTCGTTCATATCAATAATGGCGGTTGGTCGTTGTGCTGACCAGACGACACCCTCGATAACTATCATCCATTGAAACAGATGACCTTTACGTAAAGATCTCAAGGGCTGTAATAAGGAACTTTACTGAACATATCATTACTGAGAAGAAACGATTGGATGGGACGAACTATATTTCATGTTAATGAGTTATTATTATCTTTCATGGTATACATTGTATATACCGTAGTGCCATCAATAAATGCCTAACTTTGAAATTAATAAGTCAAAGTGAAAAACGTTTCAAAGATTTAATCTCTCTTAGCAGCAGACGTGAATATGTAATGAGAATTTTTCATAACAAAAGTACGAGGGGAAGGCAGCCGCTCGTTCATGGACGCCCATGCGTAACAAAAACCCGTAAAGTAACCTTGACCCACAATGGATATGAGAATTCCTTAACCCTTTCTGTTTGCAGAACGTAGATTCCGTAGATTATAAGAAACTAATTAATGGAATGCAAAACTATAAAGCGTTATGACGTAATCAAAATCATTTTGAGAGAAAACGTTTCATATATGTTTTGAATTATAACGTCAACCAAACCATTTCATTGTTTACAAAATGACAGTTTCAGAGATTTGACCTAAACAAGTAAAAATAATAAGTTAGCAACACAACTCAAACTTTAAATAATTTAGATATAGATCAATAAAAGAAAAATGGTCTCTTATCATTGCAATGGGGAGACCAGATGCAAAAGGGATATTACTGACACAATAAAATTGTTAGCTACCGAGTTCCATATGCATAACATTGGGCTTAACGCTACATTGGTTGCAATAACATTGTAACAATTAATGAAGTGAACTTGTAACAAAATGTATTGTAACGCATTGCGAGTTTATATGCAAAGTTTCAATATTTTCATAGTCGTCAAAATAAATAATAGTTTTTTTTGGCTCATTACGAAAGTTTGAGTAAATAGTAGGACTTGAATATGTTGAATATTTTGTTTGTTCGTGGGTTTTAACTTCGACAGCATTGTGTTTACTTCAACAGATCCTCCAGTTGCACCATTGCACACGAGAACCACTGCTTCCAAAACTATCGGCTCCAGCAATACAAGACCTAATGCAACCAACAATGTAAGAGCCGCTGCTCAGAAGAAAGCACCCAACACCAGGAGTGACGCTTTGAACAAAGTCCGCAACGCAGTCAGGGCCACCTCCCACAGCAAATCCGCAACCGAGAGCAACGCCAGGTCGATCAGGTCTAGAGAAGACCCAGATTACTTCAGCAGCGCTGTGAAACCAAGACCCAAAACAGGTCTGGAGACGCCGCTGGCCTCGCACCCAAAAGATCTGTTGTCTCTGATGAACCAGATGAAGAAAAAGCCAGCCGCAGCCAGGCAGGATTAAAAAGACCAACGATTTTTGACGCCTAAGTTATAATGATCGTGGTTGTTTAGAGACTGATTAGTTTCATCTTTAGCGTTTAGGTCATAGTGGCAATGCCGAGATGGCCAATTATAGTCAAGCTGAATATTCATTTGTTTGGACCATTAAAACTATCTTTCCTTACACACAAGAGAACATTGAGTGTAATCTAAATCTAGTTTTACGACATTAAACGTAAAAAAGAAAATTATCTTGTTGTCGTAGTAACACGCTAGAGACAAGGAGACTTTCCAACATTGACATTCACTGGACAGTACTGAGTCTGGACAGTACTGAGTCTGGATAGTACTTAAACTGGACAGTACTTGTAGAAAATAAGTGTTGCTCAATGCAACGTTTGGTGCTTAAGAAACTAATCTCATGTCCGAGTCTTGCAGGAAAGGGAATATTAGAAAATGGCGGGATATAAATTCCAAGCTATCTTGTAAACAAACTTACAAAGACAGTTTGTGTGGAAACGCAAACACAAAATCGGCCCCTGAAGTGGTCCACCCAGGAAGGTAAAAAGGCAGGTTTCAATATTTTCAAAAAGGAAGTTCTATCGTAACCTCCGCGAAGGCGCCGGTTCTATCACAGAAAAATGACAGAAAAGAATGGAGTAAGAAGGTTGACAGATCTTGTGTGGTACCCCAATTGTCCAGCAGACCAAGGGATAGGGAAAAATGAAGGCAAAGTTGATGTGAACCTGGCCTAACTGAAGTCATATACTGAATATCTAATTGATCTAATTGTTTTGCAAAGGGTCAATCTCTTATTCAAATCCTCAAGAAAAAAAACAACATTTCTGTAAAAAAAAACAACACCTTTAGTTCAGTGTCTTGAGCACACGTTAGCGCGCTGCAGTTCATGCGATAATATGATAAACTACTTATTAATTGTTGTTTTAAATTATGTTCCATGAGAGAGAGAGAAAGAGAGAGAGAGAGAGAGAGAGAGAGAAAGAGTGGGTCGTTCAAATTCAAGTTAAAAATCTAAATGGGAGGGCATTACTATACGCCAAAAAAATGAGGGTGGGGTCCAGATAATGAGAGATAAGGGATAAAGAAGGAGAGAGAGCTAGAGAGAAAGAGAGAGAGAAAGAGAGAGCGAAAGAGAGAGCAGTTCCAATTCAACGTAACAGATACTAGACTTCATAGGCTAAAAGGTACGTTCAAGGGGACTGTTCCAATGACAGCCGTTTTAGTCGAAGAGCAAAAACAAAATGGAAGAAAGGTAGAAGGCAAAATTAACAATGTCGAGCCTAAGAACAAATCAACAGAGGCGTAGCCGGTGTGTAAACAGTGTAATGCTAGTATTTACATAATTCTTATATTCATTGATCATTTTGTTAAATTTTTCTTATAATAAAGTAGATACTCTATTTAATTTATTGATTGATTTTAAGTAATAATATCGATTTATTGCTGATTTCGTTTTTCCATGTCCCCACCTCCCAAAAAAAAAATATTTGTAATCTCAGTCCAAGACGGGACATAAAGCTCTTCTGGTCCTCAAATGTACTGGACATAATTGTACAGAACTGCTGGCAGGATCTGTGTGTAAAGGGACAAGTCAATACTGCCTGGTCAATTATTTGCTAGAGTTCGCCCTGGCGGTATGTTGGTCAGATTGATCTGGTTTCTGTTTCAATTGTACTGCTCTTGCTCGGAAGCTGATGTTTCCCATTTGAAAATTAAAAGAAGGGGAGAGAAGTAGTCTCAAATTCGAGAAATTACATTTCTCAAACATAATGGCCGACAAACGCATTGAGAGAGAGAGAGAGAGAGAGAGAGAGAAAGAGAGAGAATGATCTGTACCATAATACGAAAAAGCATTGCATTTCACTAACATTATGGCCGACAAGCTCATTCAGAGAGAGAGAGAGAGAGAGAGAGAGAGAGAGAGAGAGGAGAAATACCTGATTTATACCACAATATCAAAAGATGTAAAAGCAGTTCAATATTGGCAGTTATAATATCCAAAAATACATGAAAATCTAAAAACAATACCCTAAAGGACAACAACAAAGCTTATATTGAGTGTGTAGTTGTATCAATTAGTTTGGATCAGTCATATCATTTAATTTGTAATAGATCTTTTCTAGGCTAGCAATAATAAATCTGTTTTTTGTTTAGAGCAATTTCATGCTTAAATAAATGTGCAAAATTTCAGCTTGATCCGAGAATGAGTGTGGGAGAAATAACGTGTACAAACTTTTTACCAGACAGACAAGTGAGTTGATATAAGCTTTGTAATAACAAAATGAACATGAGAATCGCATCTATGGATCGCTGAGAACAAGATGGACAGCTCAGGAATACATTTTTACCTACGGAATGAAAAAATATAATCAGAAATTATTGAAAAAAAAAATCAATCTACGTTTAATAAAACAAAAATAAAGTCTCTACATGTCTAGGAAAAAAAAAATATACTCTATAATACAACATCTGAAACACAACAACAGAATAGCATATATATGAATACACAAAGCAAAACTCTCAACAAGAACAAAAATCAAAATGAAACTGCTTGTTAAATGGTAGTTCTTTTTAGTTTTATTTTGTAATTAGTTCTTTGCATGGACAAATAGATCAAGAAAACCAATTCCTATTTTGTTTCTAAAACTACTACAAATAATATTGAATTGTATATGTCATCCGTACATCATGATGTTATCATGTTAGTATTAAGGAACAAAGCACATAATGACATGATAGTATAGCTCTGGATCTTAACAAACTTCTTAATACAGATGTTTCTTGATCACATGACCACTGTATGATGTATTTCTCTAGTAACATGTTAGAAATGTCAAGGTTGCAATACATAATATTTAGGTCGACATGAACTGTCTAGCTTTGACTTTAAAAATAGATCGAGAATTAAATTATAAATGCTAAGGAATGACATATGTCACAGTTCTTTAAGAATAATCAAGGTCATCGTCTGTCTATAACCATTGTAGCCTACATACTTCTTATTAACCTAAAATAATGACATTCAACATTAGACAAATGTCTTCGTGTCGGCAGTGTTAACGTTTCTAGAGCTCCGGTAGTAACACTCCATGTCAACAAGTAACCATTGATTAATATTCGTTTGGAAAGCAAATAAGTGAATGAAGCAAATATGTAAGAAAATAGTTTCTCTATCTAGTTAGGTAAATGGCTGTAAGAACATCCCTCTTTTCCCAGTATCAGTCAGTCAGTTCCATAGTATTGTCTCTGACTCATTTATCCAGTGCAAGCCTGGCACTGACATCCGGTGATTTCCTTGACCCATATTTTGTGCTGGTAGTCGGGGTAAATTTTCCCATTATGGACACAGATTGGCAGGTAAACCTCTTTTGTGGTAGTGGATGTCTCTTTACAGCAGCGACAGTTCTAGGGGGAGAGAATGAAAGCTTGTTTGTAACAAAAACAATTCATATACACATGATAATACTTAAGTAAAAAATAAACTTCCTCAATCAGACCTTGCGTTTTACTGGACAGATATTTTTTCTAACGAGGGTGTCATATGGCGAGCACAAAGACCAACCGACTTTACTTTTCCCCAACTAATGTCAAATATCCATTAGAGCTGGGTGGACTCTAGCGCGCCCTAGAGATCCCGAAATAAAAAACACCAGAATTCACCAGAATTCGAACCCAGGATCTCTAGGTTCGGAAGTCAATCGCTTTACCACTCAGCCACCGCGCATCTGTTATACACATCATTAAAAGACAGAACCGGACACGGCATCTAAGCTCTATCCCCAACACCTAAAGCCTTTATATAACACCTACAGCTCCATCCAGTGGCGTAGCTAGGGTGGGGGAGGAGGGGGGAAATTTGAAGATCCCCCCGGCCCCCACTAGAGGGGGGGCACAAATGAGTGTCCAAAATTTGTTTTTTTAAATAAATTAAATAATACGCCACTGTCATGTAATCTTGCTTTTCACGTTGTTATATAAGTCAGTGACCCTGTTGTATGTAAGGTGAATGGTATCTGTTTCCAGTAGAGTTTACCCAAGATAAATCACGAAGTTTGGCATCATCATGGTTCACTAGAACAGGAGAAATTTACAACCGATCTTGGCTCCTCCTCTCTCCACACTTGGGATGTCTGTTTTGTTTTGCATGTGTACTGTTAGGTATCCAAAAAGACATCTAGTGCATTGAGCAAACCTGGAGTTGGTTTCACCACATGGTAGAAACATGATAGACTGACAGACCATGACGAAGGAGTCCACCACAGACAAGCTCTTTTGAAGTGGAAGTTAGAAGAAGAAAAGCTTAAAGCAGAACCAGATGAACTGTCTCATATGTTTCATGCGCACATTTTGAAAAAGGAGAGTAATACAAGAGAAAAAGCTACGTCGGCAGTTTCCTTGCATCTCGACAAACTCATCCAGCTGTTAGAGAAACTTTCTGAATCAACAACTGAAAGAATGGACACTAGAAGCAGTGCACAGAATCTTCTTCATGCCCTGGAAAATATGAATTTTTTGCTTATCTGGACCTCATGTCAAATCTCCTGCGCCCATTTAGTATAGTTCAGAAGAAACTACAAACGTCTGACTGCACATACGTGAAGCTGGTAAAGAAATTAAAACCCTTTCATGCTCTCTGCCAAAATGATGAGAAACGGACGAAACTGAACAGCCAATACATCGAAAAGCAAAAGAAAGTAGTGAATGCTATGGAGTTCTTTCCTGTAATCAAAGTAACCAAAAGAAAGAAAAGACTTGAGTTCTGATATAGGACTGTTAATAGAACTGCAATTCAAACGTGTTGCGACAGAAATGCTGGACAGACTTCATAAGGAGATGAAGGACAGATTCCAAAGGCTGGAAAACCATGTGGGAACCTTTGGGTTTCTTCTTGAACCAAGACACCTCTTGGAGTCTATGGATGATGACACGCTGATGAAAAACTGTTAATTTTTCCTGTTTGATGAAATACAGGCACATCTTTTGTTCAATGTCATTGATACACGATAACTTGTGTCATGGGAGAGATCATTCTCAAAGCTCAAGTTCATTAAAAGCTATCTCAGGAGCACAAAGACGACAAAAAAAAAGGCTTAGCAGCATGGCTTCAATGGCAGTGGAGTCACAACTACTAGACAGTATCGATGTAGATGATGGTATAGATGCCTTTGCTGTACAGAAAGCACGACGTGAAGCGATATCAATTGAGATTTGTCACTTGTGCATTATTTCGCCAATAAACAACGGCATTATTCATTAAAAGATTTTTAATGATTATTTCTTGTTAATTTTACTGCTATACTGTACCAATTAGAATGTAGGCTATATTTATTTAGTACATTATCTCATGTCATGATGTAGAATTTCAAAATGCAAGGGGCCCCCAAAGAGGTCAATCCCCCGGGCCCCCAAATCCCTAGCTACGCCCCTGGCTCTATCCTCAACACCTAAAGCTCAATCTCCAACACCCTAACAGTAGACCAGCAGAGCCAGTATAAATGCGACTAATGCTAGATGGGTTGGACAAATCACAACTAAATTGTACCTTTTTAAATCCTGGGTGAGTGGTGACGCTAGGCGATACGCTACTCTCGCAAGTTCCTTCACATTTGTTCAGCATGACGTCACCGCTGCAGACAACAGGCACTGGGTAGCCTAGGTTTAGGGCTGTAGTGACACGAGCGATGGGAACTGTACTTTGCTGGCGAGAGAAGAGATAGATCTAGATGGGAAGATGGTGTATTACTTTTCATAGGGTCAAGCTTAGACACTGTCCACAGCAAATTATGACGACGAAATTCATAAAATATATACATTGATTTCAGGGGGGGGGGGACGAACATACTAAGTATAACTAAAACACAAAATCAAATTATCTCCAATATTCTTGGAACAAATAGGGCAAATATTCAAATTCATGGACAAATATGTCCTGGGCTTCTATGTTCTAACGAGACTAGGAGGATTGGTCTCGGCTAGAGTCTGCTTAGTATTTGGTTGAAGATATAGATCTTCATCTGCGATTTGATAATTGCGTCCAATTATCCTGTGCTATTAAACATACGGTAGAACAAAATTTATCGAGAACAATTCTTATCAGCTTGCAAAGTCTTCATGGCTTGAGGAAAAACATGAAGTGTGGACACAGGACCTTAAAAACGGCTCTAACAATTTTACTAGAAATTCGACAGCTTGAGTATATATTTGGGGGAAAAATACAGAAAAAAAATCGGGTTTGGCCATTATAATTTTTTTTTTAAAAATATTATCTTCTTAAAATTAGATTTCGTCAGGAGATCTAGAAGATCTATAATGTCATTTGAAATGTCCGATTAGATTCACTAAAGCAGTGTTTCCCAAACTGTGTTCCGCGCAACCCGCGAGGCCTGGATAGGTGTTTCACGAACTACTAGAGTAATTAATTCGTAGGCCACCACGTGAATTCATCTCTGTAAATAAAATAAGCAAAGTGATCCGCTAAATACTCTGAATGTGTGAAGTGTTTAGTTCAAGAAAAAAGTTTTGGGAAACACAGCACTAAAGAATGAAGTAAACGTCCAGACAAAAATGTGCGCACCGACCTAAGAATCTGCTTTTCCCTGAATGGTTAATCTCAGTCTATTTATTTACTAGCAGTACGCACCGGCTACCCCCGTTGATTTGTTTCCAGGCTTTTTATTGTTTATTAGGGCCGGAACGCTCCTTTTGAATCTTAATAAACGGTCTTAATTTAAACAATCAACCTAACATACTTTTTTAGCCCTGAATTAGTGTAACTGTTACAATGAAATTTCAGGGCCCCCTCTCTCTTTCGTTCTCTGAAACCCTCATTTTTGTTTTTCCTGCGCATCGTAATTTCTCCCACATAAACTTTTCACTTGATTTGGAAAGACCCGCTTCCCAATGCGCCCCCGACACATGCACGCTCTTACATTTTGGGCTCGTTTAGTCTCATCACGTTGACATATCCACTCTCCCCCTTCCCCGGCCAACAACAAAAAGTCCTTCCTACACATTCCCGTCCCCCTTGCTTCATTTCTCTTGGTATTTTGTTCTCTAAATAAAAAGCAATATTAATTCGGTTTTATTAATTGTAATCACTTATTTAACCCAATTTGAAATGACAATAGATATAGATTTATCTTTTCAATGCAATTAGAATTAGATTTTTTTTTTACAGTGTTACAAAGTACCATTACTTGCAGTCTTGCACTCTCTCTCTCTCTCTCACTCTCTCTTTCTCTCTCTCTTGAAAAAAAGAAAAAAGACTTCAGATCTCTAGATCTATCTTATAAATACTATAAGAATTGGTTTTGTTTTTATTTAGTATAGTTCCATGTTTAGACCGCGTCTAAAAGGAAGTGGAAATGACGTCAGGCTTAAAAATAAGTAGACTGAGGAAAACGAAATATATTGTTTTTAAAAAACAGGATATTTAAAAAATGTTGACTGCGGCCTGTTGGGAAAATACCGAAAATAAGATACAAAGGTTTGAATCTGGTAGCGAATCTGTTCTTAGTAAGCATCTAGGAGGTAAAAAGAACCTGTGTACGAAATTTGATGCGGATACGTACGATACTATAAGAGATCTCGTGATCGATGAGTCAGTCAGTGGTAGTTTACATATCTATAAAATAGATTGGTGCTGGAGAAGTAGAAGCAGATTAGGTGCTTCTAGGTACCTAATTTCCCATGATAGCCAGGTGTGGTTCAAAACTAACTGAATCCATCATATCTCTCACAAGTGTACAATGTAGCCAAGAAGGAGTCTAGTCTAACATGATAATGAACAGATCATCTAACACATTGACACACAAGACTTGAATATTTAGTCCTTTCAATCAAGGAGATTAAAAAAAAAACACAATGTCTTCCTATATTATAAAAAGTTTACTTACCAGTAACTTGCAATCGTCATTACTTGAAGTGAAAACTAGGTATGGAAACAAACTTAGGCTGACCAAGACTGTCCAGAAATGGGCCAGGTCACTGTAACTGAAGACCATGTCTGGAACAAGAACAAAGGAAGGTGTCAGAACTAGAAACATTTGGTCAGAACTCCAACTTGAAGCTCGTTGACCTCAAGGAAACAAACTAATGAACTTGTGTTGATGTTTTCTTCAAATTTTAAATATTATGAGTTTAAGAATCAAAATAATTTTATAATATAAAAAGTGTAGACAAAGTAAAAAAATGAATAGAAATTTCATTAAATCGCAGTCATCGAGATTTCAATAAGCATATTTGAAAAAAAAAACTTATAACATACTCACTAAAAACACAAAAGGATTAAAAAAAAATCTTTGAACTATGACCATAGAAGAATGTGAAACAATTTCCAAGTAATATCTTTTACTTTGTTTTTAGTAGATCAGTTAAAGTTTACCGTTTGGTTGAGATCTTTCTACGACAGTTTATTCAACAGTTCCTCGATGAATAAAAAAAATGTTGCTCACTAAGGAACTCTTTGTTAGCGCGGACTGATTTAGACTTCAGAATGACGCATTAGTCCGGGCGTCTAGACGTTAAGATGAGAGGTCAGAATTAGAAAGTTTGTTGAAACCTGGGTTAATTGTAGACCAATGATTGGACAATTACGTCAACTGGGTGGAGCTAAGAGCCAGCATGGAGTCCCAGATAATGCGAAGCTTTACAAACTTTGCCGATTCCATGCCATCATAAAATTAATGTACTCTATAGTCTATAGTCTGTTTTAACTGTACGGTAGCTTGACTAAAATTAGTTACCTCGGATTGCACGTAGTTGTGATTTGCTATTTGAATGATAGGAAACAAAAGATCATTGTTATTGTTATATGAAGCTAATAATAATTTTAATACTACATTAACTTTTCTGTTGGTGGCGTGAAATGGGGGAGAAAAAAGCGTGGTTCTATCACAAACCAATCAAAGAGTCTGAACTTTGACATTTGCAGTTGAAGAAAGAAATAAGAAAACAGAAAATGCCGCGTGTCTTCATCTTAATATAGTGAAAGCAATTTGAAGGCCTCTACTGTTCTATTGTCATAAAAGCCTATACAAACAAGCCTACAATTACAGAAGCCTACACTAACAACTCTATCATCAATAAAGTCTACCATCAAATAATCCTACCATTACACAAGTCTACATTAACACGTCTACCATCACACAATCCTACACAAACAAGACCTGTGACGTGGCTAAGAGCTATTGGTCTCCCCAGACCATAGGTTGCACGTCACAGGCCTACTGTGTTCAGGTCTACTATGATTGGTCTCACTTCAGTGACCAACAAAAATAAATGTTTATAAAGCAGTGGTTCTCACCAAACGTGTGTAATGCTCTAAGACCTGGTTACTCTACAGAAGGCTTCCTCAGACGCTTTTATAAATGGGCTTACACTGGCAGGACTAACTTACAAATAATCATGTTCTGCGGGGGGGGGGGGGGGGCGGGGAGGGTTATAGAAGTACTACATAACAATTTACAGCTTTTTGAGGACCAATGAAAGGCTTTTATATAAGCCTCTGGTGGACAACGACTTTGTCTCCATCAGATGTGGAAAAATACGCAGTTCACTACTGAGTTTGAGTAGTCTCATCCAAATCACAAGAAAGATGACGCTTACTATAAGCTATCCCGACAAGATCAACGTCTAATCTTTAGACTTAGGACCGGACACAACAGAATGCGACAACACATGTACCGGAAGCTCAAAATTGGAACCAGTGAGGTCTGCCCATGTGGAGTGTCACCAGATAATGCCGACCACGTCCTCCAAAACTGCTCTCTTTACCAAGAGGCCCGTACAAGACACTGGCCCCAAAACACCCCAATAGAAAGAAAACTATATGGAAAGCTCTCTGATTTGGAAACCACTGCACAGTTCATCTCATATATTGGTGAAGTCATCTGAACACTAACATAAAAAAATGAGAACGAAGAAGAAGAAGAAGTAAAATTAATCCCTACAACATGGGCGTAGCCAGGATTTTTTTCGGGGGGGGGGTTGGGGGCAGACTCTGAGGTATCTACAGTGCATTTTTCTGCTATTAAAAACTTTTATTTCAAAAACCTAATGTGCTATTCATACTGACTTAGACCCTCCCGCGCCGTTCGGCGCATTTGCCGTCAAGCTGTTTCCACAAACTCTGTCACTGGTAATGTCTGAAGCCTCTTGCCACCTGCTCTGAGGACCTCCATGAATGTGTGGCGCCAAGTTGTACCTAACAGAATGTCATCGCAACTCTTATTATGTGTAATTTATTTTGTCGGAGAAAATGTCCCGCAAACCTCATGCGACGCTCTGTCACAATCTTACTAAGGGGTTGACTCCCAGTTCGGCATAGGATTTCCTTGATTTAGACCCGATCTCTATAACTGACTCCTAAAATCTGTCTTAGCCATCTTTGTTGAGCCACATTTAGTGTTTTTCAATTTCGCAGATGACTATTCACTGTACTTTATTAATTGAGCCCCGCGAATTGTAGAAATGTGTAACCTCTCTTGAATACGCTCTTGGAATTAGGTAGCTCTTGGAATTAGGTGACTGTAGTTTGCTTTAGATTTTATATCAAAAAGGGAAGTTTTATCGTCAAAATCATCTGTTGGGGGTTTTAAACTAAAAAATCTCTGGAGTTGTTGTTGTTGTTGTTTTTTAATTAAAAAACCCCATTTAGCTATGGTCATAGAATTTGGTAACTGTAGTTTGCTTTAGAATAATATTGAAGATAGAGATTTTCTACCTCAAAACGCTCTGTAAGGGGTTTTTAAACTCAAAACCATCTGGAGGTGTTTTAAACTTTAAAAAAACCATTTATAGTAGAGGGGTTTAAACTCAAAACCCCTAATTGGCTTGGCTACGCCCAAATAATTTTAGTGTGTAATTTTTTTTTATATTGAAGAAGTATTTTTTAGCATCGAACCCCTCTGTAGGGGGGTTTAACTCAAAACCCCTTTTGGCAACGCTCATAGAATTTTGAGTGCGTAATTTGATTTTTTTTTATATTGTAGAGGTATTTTTTTAGCTTCGTACCCTACTGAAGAAGGTGGGGGGTGGGGTTAAACTCAAACCCCCTTTAAAATTGTGAGTGTGTAATTTGCTTTTTTTATATTGAAGAGGGGGTTTATTGTAAATTTTGGAGGGGTTTTTAAAATCAAAATCTTCCCTAACTGTGCTCTTGGAATTTGGGAATTGTCGTTTGCATTTTTTGTTTGTTTTTATTTTATAGAAGAGGGGGATGTAACTGCTAACTCAAAACCCCCTGGTAAGGGGTTTTAAACTAAATGAACCCTTGGCTATGCTGGCGCAAGTGATGGTTTAGTATTAAAATCTCACCTAAAATAAACAAAATCAAAGCAAAAAATCAGTCACTAAATTCCGACCTCCCTGCGGGGGGGGGGGGGGATTTCATTTAGGGGGGATTTGAACCCCCCCCCCCGGCTACGCCCATGCCCTACAATAATATGTAAACGGGCCTGTCAATAAAAAAGTCTCCCAATCGGGCAAAAGCCGGGAGGAATGGAGAGAGATAGTCAACATTTCATGTGTGGTGTCCCCACAGTTGAAGGTTACTAGCAAGTATGAGAAAAACAGAGAAATGTTGAGATAGTATGTAATAAAAATGTAGTGACTTCAGCAATCTGACAGCTTTCAAATCCATTAGTCTTTGACTAAACGAACACACACTGAAAGAACATATATATCTGCGTTATGAAATTCCATTTAATCAACGTTAATAATAATTAACATCTTTATTGATAGAATTGAAACTTTTACTCGTCACAAAATGTAAGAGAAATCACTAGGTCAAAGGTCAATATGAAATAGTCCAATGAAAACAAAACGTAGTTCCAGATCCAACAACACCTACACTATTTGTCTATATGTCTGTAGCTTAATATTTACAAATAAACAAAAAATGTGGGCTATCATAAATAAGAAGAAATATAAAACAATATTAGCACCAACAGAATAACATACATTAATACCACAGTAAATATTTACTGCTATATCTCTCGATACTGCAAGATTTATGTCCCTTTCTATATAAAAAAAAATACCACTAATTAATGAACTAATTAATTATTTTGTATTAATTCAATGTGTTTTCTTCAACAATAAATAATTGTGCAAAGTCTCAACTTTATCTGAGAATTGGATGTGGGAGAAAAAAGTGTCAAAGAATCCTGACAGACAGAAGACAGAGGCGTGTCAATAAAAGTTTTATGAAAACAAAACAAAACTATACAACTGCCACAAAGTATCTAGTTTTCATGTGAATTGTTAGAAATAAAACAAAACCTCACAGTGTGTTTCTTTGTTGAAACTTCCACTTGAAGTGATTTTGGAAAGTGTTTTCAATTCAGTCGTAACAAAGTAATGTGTAACAGATTTGTTAATTCAATTAGATTCTATATTTCAAGAGTAAAAAATTACAAATAGGTCAAATATAAGCTAGATACATCATCTTGTAATTTATAAATGCTCCTTAAAGAAATCTGTGTACATTTATTGACTTAGTGTATGTTCCATAGAGATGAAGTGTCTAGAACCTCACAGACCTATATATGTCCCACAATCGAAATGCACATGACAAAGAAAGGGAAGATTCATTTCTAGTTTGTTTTTTTTCCCCATGCTTTTCAGTGTTTCTTACTGTCACCTTGTTGTCATTTGAGAAATTGATTCTCTCAGGGCTGTCGTCTGGTCCGGTTGTGACAATGAGCTATGTTTCGAAAGTCAGACCTCATTAGTGACATAGCAATTTGAAACTTTAACTAGAAAAAATTCACCCCACACAAAAACATGTTTTACAACGTAATGTGATTTCACTCTCAATTCTGCTAACGGCAAACTATCATCAGGCCTGACTCATGAAATCCTTCACCAACTGAAAGTCTTTCAAATTAATATTTGTTAATTAAGGTAAAAAAAAATGTGTAGTAGATCTAGTTTGTTTAGAAACTTTGTTACAGATTCTAAAACTGAGTCATTATACAACAAAAAATGTTTACATAAACTTTTAAACATTAATCATGGACAAAAAGCACATAGATGAAATTGGTTTAAAGATGCTCCATCCAAGAGTATTCCAATACAACACTCTCTAGAAACTCACTTGAACTTCAGGACTTCTAGATCTATCCGATATTTCGAAATCCCATGCTCAAACCACGTGACAGTTTTACACAACTCTCCACAAAAAGAAATAAAAATGCTTGTCCCGAAGCTAAATGTACTTGGTTCAAGAATTGAAGGAGAGTTATCTGCTCGGCGGAGACAACGAGCCAGCAGCCGATTGTTAAGGTTATACATTATCAATGAGCTCTGAAACACATCTTCAATCAAATGTTTGGCTTTAAACAAATAAAGGCGTTTTAAATAATGAAAAAGTCTTGATTACTTTATTCACAAAGCACAAAACTGAAAAAAAAAATGCAATGGAACTGATATCAATGATTGCTACACTCATCAGGTAGACCTGTATCAAGTTTTTTTTTCTTTTTTTTTTTTTAAAGACATCGAATCTTTTTTTTCAAAGAAGAGAGCGGGGGTATCTCTAAAAGTTTTCCGAGCTGTCTTTTTAAAAGCAATTTTTTTAAAAAGTTGCTCGAGTCTGAATTCAAAATCGAGCCATCGTGAAGGATGGCCTATGTGCTAACCACTCAACTAAACAGGTATTTATAAAGATAGAAGGTTTTATAGACTATAGGTTGAACATTTATAGCGAACGACCTAATTCTCTTCACAAGACTTATCTACCCTAAGCTTGGTACATTTTTTATATAAACCAATTTTATTAATTACGACTAATTGATAGTTGATTTTTTAATTGATTCGTGTGTTGTCATTGACAATGAATAACGGTGCAAATTTTCAACTAGAGCTTAAAAATGGAAATGGGAGAAAAAAACTTGAAGTTCCACCCAGACAGACAGACAGACAGAGTGAATAAGCTTTGTAAAAATAGAGTTACATTTTACTTTGACATACGCGACGGGGACAGCATTTCTTCGAACTGGTATGTCATGAGCTACAAGCCAATGACCGACCTATATCGACACCTGGGGGTTTACGAGACAAGGCTTTCGATAATTGGAGGCACTAGGCGAAGTGAATTTTGTAGTCCCAAATGAATTTTGTTTTAAATGAAAAAGAAACAAAAGAAACAGCGAAAAATTAAAATTAAGCAATTTATTAAGAACCTTCCAGTCTATATCTAAATCTAAATTAAATTTGCGCTATCTCTCTAAAACGTTTTTTTTTTAGTTCTGTGCGAGGCTCCCACCAATTGGAGGTATAGGCGGCTACCTAGTTTGACTATGCCGGTCCTGCTCAGGCAATCATGGTCATTGCAAAATATATTTTAAAAAAAAACACACACACACAAACATCAGTTGTTGATGAGCTTTGATTCGTTACATGAATTCTTCCCAGCTAGTACCAAGTATATCTCCACATTTCAAACTGTTCTACAAACTATTTTTGTATTTTCCCCCAAACGTTGTCGTCTTGACGTCTGCTCGATTTCAACGATTTCTTCGTTGTCAAAGATTTGTAATTGGTTGCTCCCGTGGAGGATTGATAGCCTGATGAACTATTGGAACTCTTCAGAGGAGGAGAGCGAGAATTTAGCTTCTGCAGATCTTCCTACTCCGACAGAGCGAGTCAATTACTTGTCTATGTTCAACAGCAAACAAATATTTTCATGAGTCCTATCTTGCTACTTTCAACTACATACACAAGAACGTCTCAGCTCTAGTTCGGTCTTTCATAGTTCTCTTACAATTTCAGATCGACGAGTGAACGGTGTAAACAAAAATGTGTTCAATGCTTTCAAGGCATAGAAAAAAAAAAGATAACTAGCACAATTAAACAAAAACTTTATAAAAAAAAAAAAAAAAAAAGCTTATCTGAAGGAGAAGATTTCCTTCCTTAAATCTATATCTACCAATGTACAAGTTATTTCCTTTATTCGATATCAATCAAAACAATTAAATACCAATTATTAATTGACAAAATGAATTTTTGTTTATTGATTCAAGAGAGGAGAGGAAGAGAGACAAGAGAGGAGAGGAAGAGAGACAAAAGAAGAGAGGAAGAGAGACAAGAGAGGAGAGGAAGAGAGACAAGATAGGAGAGGAAGACAGACAAAGAGGAGAGCAAGAGAGACAAGAGAGGAGAGGAAGAGAGACAAGATAGGAGAGGAAGACAGACAAAGAGGAGAGGAAGAGAGACAAGAGAAGAGAGGAAGAGAGACAAGAGAGGAGAGGAAGAGAGACAAGAGAGGAGAGAAAGAGAGACAAGAGAGGAGAGGAAGAGAGACAAAAGAAGAGAGGAAGAGAGACAAAAGAAGAGCGGAAAAGAGACAAGATAGGAGAGGAAGAGAGACAAGAGAGGAGAGGAAGAGAGAAGAGAGAGGAGGTAGAGAGACAAGAGAGGATAGAAAGAGAGACAAGAGAGGAGAGGAATAGAGACCAGAGAGGAGAGGAAGAGAGACCAGAGAGGAGAGGAAGAGGGACCAGAGAGGAAAGGAAGAAAAACAAGAGAGAATAGGAAGAGAGACAAGAGAGAAGAGGAAGAGAGACCAGAGAGGATAGAAAGAGACAAGAGAGAAGAGGAAGAGAGACCAGAGAGGAGAGGAATAGAGACCAGAGAGGAGAGGAAGAGAGACAAAAGAAGAGAGGAAGAAATACAAGAGAGAAGATTTGTGATTTGTGATTTTGGGCACATCGGCACAATTTAGGCCATGTCGTGCCTGCAGTCCCTCAAGGGCCACTCTCCCTCCACACAACAAAGGTCAAATTCTATACCGTCAAATAATTAAAATCAAGGTCTATTTACAATTAAAATAGTAGAGGTAGTAAAAATTTAATAATTTGGTAAAAATATAATGTAAAAAGTAGAAATCAGATCTTCGTAGACAATCCCACTTCCCGGATAAAGTCCAGTACCTTCCCAGGGTCGACATTATTGAATAGTGTTTTTAAATTAGTGGCTCTAAAATATTTTCCCCTGACATCCTGGTATCTGGGGCAGTCAATGAGGATATGTTCCACGGTGAGGCGAGAGTCACAATACTCACAAAGTGGGGGCTCTTCTTTCTTCAGCACAAAAGAGTGCGTGATGTAGGTGTGGCCAATCCTAAGTCTAGACATGGTCGTGCTACCACGCCTTGTCAGACCCTTAGATGTGGACCGCCACCTGACATCCGCCACAATCTGCCTGAGTTTATTGTGAGTCTCAGCCTCCCATCGATCCTGCCACTCTTGGTAGATGGCAGTGGCAATACTTTGTCTCAGGTCTGAGCAGGGAATTTGAGTTCCTGATACCGCATGATTTAGGGCTCTCTTTGCTTCTCTGTCTGCGGCTTCGTTTCCCTCAATGCCCACATGGGAGGGGACCCAGATGAAGGTGACATCCGTATGGTCGGCTGTTATTTGGTCCAACAGCTTCAGGCTCTTATGTACCAGTGGAATGTCAGTCTTCATCCGCCCCAAAGCTTGCAATGCAGATTTGGAGTCGGAGCAGATTATAAATTTCCTCCTTTCTGATGCTTTGACGGCCATAAGTGCAAGCGATATTGCATGCAATTCGGCCGTAAAGATGGAGCAGCCATCGGGGAGTCTACGGGAGATTGTTTTGTTCCGAAAGGAGCAGGCACACGCGACCTTTCCATCCATTTTGGATCCGTCTGTGTAGATGGTGCCACAATCTCCGTAGCTCTCTTGCAGTTCCCTAAAGTGGACTTGTAGTATGCTTGGGTCTGTATTTTCTTTTTTGAAATTAAGGAGGGATAGATTTAATTTGGGTTTATTCATTAGCCAAGGAGGATTCTGAGGGGTTTCTATTTTAGAGATTTGGTTAATGGGTGGGGTTAAATTTTGGATGGGTTCTCTCATTCGAAGGCCTAACGGCTGTATGACGTTAGGCCTTCGATTGTATAATTCTACCTCTGTGGGGTTAAATATGGAATCGAAAGCAGGGTTCGTAGGGTTGGATTTTAGCTTGACTATATACTGCATTGCAAGCTTTTTCATTCTTATATCCATGGGGAGTTCTCCAGCCTCCACATGGAGGCTTGGGATAGGTGATGTACGAAACGCGCCGAGACAGAGACGCAGGGCAGCATTTTGTATTGGTTCCAGTATTTTTAGGTACGACTTCCTTGCTGCTCCATATATTATGGATCCGTAGTCTAGCTTGGATCGAATTAGACTCCGATATAGCAGCAGCAAAGTATCTCTGTCAGCTCCCCAGTCCGTATGGCTGAGCACTCTAAGTATGTTTAATGACTTTTGGCATTTTCTCTTAAGTTCCTTAATGTGGGGGAGAAAATTAAATTTGGAATCTAGAGTGAGGCCTAAAAATTTTGTAGTTTTCACGACAGGGATCTTCTTTTTGTGTATAAATAGTTCAGGGTCTGGGTGGAGTCCCCTTAAATTACAAAAATGCATACTAACTGTTTTGGAGTCCGAAAATTTAAAACCATTATCGTTTGCCCAATTTTGAATTTTGTTTAAGCATAACTGTAATTTTCTTTCTAGGGTGTTCATGTTTTTCCCATAAGTAAAAATGACAAAGTCATCAACATACAAAGAGCACTCTATGCCAGGGGACAGAGCATTTATGATGCTATTTATTTTTATGTTGAACAGGGTGACTGACAGAATGCTGCCCTGGGGTACACCCATTTCCTGGTCATGAGTGTCAGAAGTGGTGTTGCCCACTCGAACCTGAAATTTTCGGTCTTTCAGGAATTCCCCCACAAAACGGGGGAGATGTCCCTTAAGCCCCATAAGCTCCAGATCACGTAGAATGCCATGTTTCCAGGTTGTGTCATAGGCCTTTTCTATATCGAAGAATACAGCTACTAGATGTTCTCTTCTGAGTAATGCATTTCTGATACAAGCTTCCAGCCTTACCAGGTGGTCAGTTGTTGTCCGCCCTTGCCGGAATCCGCACTGGTAGTTAGAGATCACTTTGTTCCTCTCCAGGTACCAGACCAGCCTACTGTTAATCATTCTTTCCATGGTTTTGCAGATGCAGCTTGTTAGTGCTATTGGTCGATAGTTAGCTGGGTCAGAGCCGTCTCTTCCCGGTTTAGGTATCGGTATAACTGTGGCTTTCCTCCAGCTGTTTGGGAAAGCGCCTGTTTGCCACACACAGTTATAGACCCCTAGCAGGACTGCCAATGAGGGTTCGGGAAGGTGCTTGAGGAACTGGTAATGGATTTCATCTTCTCCAGGCGCTGTGTCATGTGACTTGTCTAGCGATTCCCTCAGTTCCTCAAGCGAGAACGGTTTGTTGTAGTCTTCATTGTTTTCTGACCTGAAATCAATGGAGTGTCTTTCCTCCCTGGTTTTGACTTTTTGAAACTCTGGCGTGTAATGTGCAGTGGATGACTTTTCTGCTATTGAGGATGCAAGGCAGTCAGCTATTTCTCTGGGGGACGTGACAGTTCGTCCTTGGTTTTTCAGATGCCCTATTGCATTTGATTCTTTCCCTTTGATTCGCCTTACTGCCTTCCAGACCGCTCTAGCAGAAGTTTTGGCATCCAGACTGCCGACAAAACTTCTCCAGGAATTCCTTTTGGCTGACCGTATGGTTTGTCTAGCCTTTGCTCTAGCTATTCTGAATAGCTTTAGGTTTTCCTGGGATGGATTTTTTATAAATGCAGCCAGTCGTTTTTTCCTATCGCCAATAGCACCTTTGCAGGCTGTATCAAACCATGGTTTGCTAGGCCGTTTTGGATTTGCGGAGGTTAGGGGGACAACTTTCCTGGCTATACTAAGTAGCTTGCTAGCAAAGGTATCAGCTGGGTTCTGCTCATCGAGGATATTTTCTGTAATATCCTCTGAGCATCTTTTTTGGAATTCTTCCCAATCGGCCTTATTCAGTTTCCACCGCTGAGGTCGTCCCAATGAGGGGAGATTGTTAGCAATGATGATTGGGAAGTGGTCACTTCCCCGTAGATCATTGCTAACTGACCATTTAAAGTCGTCCAGAAGTCCAGGGACGCATACGGTGAGGTCAATGCATGTGAGAGATCCAGTTCCTGGGTGCAAGTAGGTCGGTGATGCATCATTAAGTATGCATAAATCATGTTGGAGGAAGATATCCTCCAGCATACGGCCTCTTGTGTCGGTATTGTTGGAGCCCCAAATGGTGTTATGGGCATTGAAATCCCCAAGGATTATGTAAGGCCGGGGGAGTTGTTTCAATAGGTCCTCCATGTCTGTTTGGTTTAATGGAGCGCCTGGTGGTAAATACAGGCTGCAGCAAGTGATAACCTTGTGAAGGGTTATCCTAGCTGCTACGGCCTGTAGTATGGTCTGTAGTTCAACCCTCTCATGGGGGATGCTATCCTTCACAAGGATACAGACTCCACCTGATGCTCTCTCTGCATCCTCAACATTCTTGCTGTAAGCACTGTAGCTTCGGAAGCTGATGCTATCTTTCAGAAATGTTTCCTGTAGACAGACAGCTACAGGAGTTTCAGAGTCCATCAGTAGCTGCATCTCCTCATAATTGGCCTTGAGGCCTCTGCAATTCCACTGTACAATTCTGGAATCCATGGCTTATTCTAGATGACCTACTTGGAGCTATTTGGCTTTGGGAGGCCCCCGGAGGGGTTTCCCTTAATTCCAGTGACCTTGGTATTTTTATTCTTGGGTTTGGATGGAGAGGAGGACAACCCCCTTTTGGGGGAAGTCTTTCTCTCTGGAGAGGGGAGATCCCTCTGGTTAGAGCGGAGGTTATTTCCTCCTCGCTCACCTCGGGCATCCTCTCCGCTTTGATTTCTCCCCTTAGGGAGTTGGTCAACCTCTAGTTCGGTAGAGGTTGGGGTGTCTGACTGGTTTCTCTGAGGAGAACCTGTGTCAGACATGATGTCTCCGGGTTCTCCCGGAGTATTGGTTTTGACTAGCTGCTCAGTCTCCATGCTCTCATCAGCGAGCACAGAGAACCTGTTCTTTAGCATGACAACAGAGCTTTCTTGTTTCTTCAGAGGTGTGTTCTTTGGCGGTGTTTTCTTCTGAGTTGGAGGAGGAGGAGGGGGTGGTGGGGTCAATGTGTCCGTCTGTGTGGCTATGGATCTTCCTATCTTAGCAACAGCCTGGGCATAGGTTTTTGTCAAGCCGAATTGGCCTTTGGCTAGGGCCAATACAGCCGATTTCGCCTGGCTGAAGGTACATCCATTTCTTGCCTTGTACTCCTGCACGGCAACCTCCTGTTTCCACACAGGGCAGTCCTTGGAGTAGGCTGAGTGGCCAGCGTGACAGTTTGGGCATTTGAACTGGGCTGTGCAGCCCTTGTCCTCATGACCTTCTCCAGCACATCTGGCACACACAGTGTTCCTCTTGCAGACTGCCGCGCCGTGTCCATAACCCTGGCACTTGAAGCACCTCATGGGGTTAGGTATGTAGGGCCTCACTGGAACTCGTAGGTATCCTGCCTTCACATACTCTGGCGGTGTCCTAGTTCCAAATGTGAGGATAATAGTGGCGGTTTTGACCTCCTCACCATCCCTGCGCCTGGTAATGCGCCGGGCATGGGTGATTCCTTCAATGCCCTCCACTATTTCCTTCTCGGAACATTCCAGTAGGTCCCTAGAGCTGATTACACCTCTGCTGGTGTTCAGACTCTTGTGTGGCATGACTTCCACTTGGAGATCACAGAGTCTTCTGCATCTTAAAAGCCCATCAGAGTGTATCTTACTATCAACTTCTACTAGAAGTTCCAAAGACTTGTGTAGCTTAGACACACTCTTGGGCTCTCCCACTACTGACTTAAGTCCCTTGTAGATGACAAAAGGGCTCATCTTTGTCAGACTTTTCCCCTCCTCTGTGCACCTAACCACCAGAAATGATGGCCAGGTAGCACAGCTTTTTGTGGCCTCCTCCTTTCTGTCTTCCATGCGGCGTCTCTTGCCCAGACATAGGTCTGGGGCAAGTAGTTTTTTTGAAGTTTTTTTTTCCATGGGTGTTATATATTAGTTCGGCACCTGTGCTCCCCACCCGCCATCGAGTCCAACAAGGGGACGGGCCATTCGGAAGTCCAGAATGAGCCCGCCAGGGCTACACAGGTGCTATACTCAGTCAGCTACTGCATCGGACATGTGCCCGATACAGCAGCTCCCTGATTGACCCTCTAGCCACCGCCCTCCAGCATAGGTCGAAGACCTATGCTGGTAGCTCGGCATGACCAGCCGGTTGACCCAGAGCGGGCCATCTGGGCCTCAGGTCTAGGGGAACTTGGAGCCAAAGTATTGTGTTGTGGTGGCTTATCCTCAGATAGCCACCACTCAAACACCAGGATCTCTTTATCCCCCCTTACCCGTCGCAGTCCACGGCAAACGGACTGGTCTAGGACGTAGTGAGATATTTAGAGATAAGGAGACAGAGTGATGATCAATGAAGGCAGATTGAGGAAAGGAGGAGGCAGACACAATGATAGAAAAGAAGTAGAGCACTTTTGAGCTCCAAAAGTGCTAAGGAAAGAGGAGCGCAGTTTAACGTCATGTCTCGGGACGCACAAGAGAGAAGAGGAAGAAAGACAAGAGAGGAGAGGAAGGGAGACCAGAGAGGAGAGGAAGAGAGACAAGAGAGGAGAGGAAGAGAGACGAGAGGAAGAGAGACAAGAGAGGAGAGAAAGAGAGAAAAGAGGGAGTTTGAGAAAATGAAATAAAGAAAAAAGAGAGCAACAGACAAAAAGAGAAAAAGAAAGAAATGTAAACTCTAGCTATTAATGAAAGAAGAACATGACAATGGAGACTGAAGACTAATGGCAATGAGGAAAGACTAAATGAGATGAATGCACACAAGTGAGACAAAGACTAAATGAGATGAATGCACACAAGTGAGACAAATACTAAATGAGATGAATGCACACAAGTGAGACAAATACTAAATGAGATGAATGCACACAAGTGAGACAAATACTAAATGAGATGAATGCACACAAGTGAGACAAAGACTAAATGAGATGAATGCACACAAGTGAGACAAATACTAAATTAGATGAATGCACACAAGTGAGACAAAGACTAAATGAGATGAATGCACACAAGTGAGACAAAGACTGAATGAGATGAATGCACACAAGTGAGACAAAGACTAAATGAGATGAATGCACACAAGTGAGACAAAGACTAAATGAGATGAATGCACACAAGTGAGACAAAGACTAAATGAGATGAATGCACACACGTGAGACAAAGACTAAATGAGATGAATGCACACAAGTGAGACAAAGACTAAATGAGATGAATGCACACAAGTGAGACAAAGACTAAATGAGATGAATGCACACAAGTGAGACAAAGACTAAATGAGATGAATGCACACAAGTGAGACAAAGAATTCACAGTATAGTGCATCACGCTGGTACTAAGAACCAAATAATGAAAATATGAACAGGATGTCTGCAATCCTGTTTCCTTCTATGTCAACTCCCAAGAGAAAATCTATTTATAGAAGTCTTCATACACGTCAAAACAAACTCGAGAAAATATTCAACAGAATCCTTTTACACTTTGTTGCTTTTTATCCCATGAAGATTGATTCAATATTTAAGTCTCTATAGTGTTGTCCAGGTAAATTTAAGTAGTCTTACAGACAAGCTTACGTTTGGTAGTCTTACAGACAAGTTTACGTTTAGTAGTCTTACAGACAAGCTTACGTTTGGTAGTCTTACAGACAAGTTTACGTTTAGTAGTCTTACAGACAAGCTTACGTTTGGTAGTCTTACAGACAAGTTTACGTTTAGTAGTCTTACAGACAAGTTTACGTTTAGTAGTCTTTCAGTCAATCTTACGTTTAATAGTCTTTCAGACAAGCTAAATTTTTTGCAATCTAAGGTACCTACAAACTAAACCTTTGCAATCTATGGTACCTACAAGTTAAGCATCTGCAATCTAGGGTTACTGATAAGTTCAACTTCTGCAGTCTAAGGTACCTACAAAAAAAAACTCTACGATTTGGTAGTGCAAGAGAAACATTGTTCTATACAGGTTCTGTAAATAACACAAAGAGTTTGTGACATTATTGGAGCCAAGGTCTTTTGATAACACTGAAATCACGAGCTCAGAGCTTTTAGCTGCACTGATAGAGAGAGTACAAACAAATTTGGTTATAATTAACTTTTAATGAAGAAAATTTATAATTAGAAAATCATATGTCTGTTATAAGAGTGAAAATAAAGGGGGAAAAAGTCATAAGCCAGACACCAGTACAATAAGATTGTCTTTCCTCCTCTACACTTAGTCTACAAAGATTATGTTATATAATCTACCTTTTACTGTAAAGGAGTTATTGTTTTTAATTTTTTCTTAAACAATGACCCGAGTTCATTGTTACTGTTCAATCTGATACATTGATATAACTAGAGAATAAAAAACATTTAAACTGATCGAATGTTTTGATGCTGGCCCCCCTCCTGTTGTAAGGAGACTATAGCTTATCTCTGAATATCTTAGAGCATTTCTTCTTGTGTCTATAAATTCTTTATTTCGAGAAACATTTTCACCCGAATAGGTCGCACCTAAAAGTAGAACCTCGCTGTGCTTCGGAGCAACTTGCTTACCAATAAAACTTAGCAATGCTTTGTTTCCCTTAGACTGTTTATTTAGTGTTTGGCTCTTAAATTGTGAATAAAAAATTATATGGTCCGTTTAAATATATGTCAACATTTGAAAGGAAACAACCAAGAAAGGACATATTAACTTCTCGTGGAAGACTTCAATGGCTAGCCACTAATTACAAAGAGAGAACCCAGTGTTTAGAAATGACATGAAATGACCACTTCGGTAACTTCTTCTTTCGAAACGTATTGATTTAGTGTAGGGACTGTCCACGCCAGACAATAAATAACAGATTAGTTACTGGTACACCTGACGTCTTCAACGCCTACCTCTTCTTCAAGCTGAATATAATAGTGTCTCTTATACAACGGGCCAGACAATGTCACGAGCTGATGATACAGTTAGGGTTCTTGGTGACGTTCTACACATACATTTATTATGTTATAAAAGACGAAAATACCCAACACTGTCATGAGCTTCAAATGTACTTGATAAATAGAAGAAATACACTCTTTTTAATCACTACACTTGTTGAGTAATAAATAAAAAGTCTGAAATAGACGAGCGAAGCTAGGGTTGGTTCTGAAGAAAGTGGAGTAGTCTTTAGTTTGCTAGCAAGATGTCAACTAAAAGGAATACAATAATTTAACGTAATAAAAAAAAATGGCACAAACAAGGTTACATACAAGGTTACAAAGACAGTTTGTGTGGAAACGCAAACTCAAAATAGGCCCCCGAAGTGGTCCACCCAAGCAGGTAAAAAGGCAGGTTTCAATATTTTCAGGAAGAACATCAGAATGAAATTCTATCAAAGACAAATGACAGAGAAGAATGGAGAAGAAGGTTGAAGGATCTTGTGTGGTGCCCCAGCGGTCCAGCAGACATAAGGATAGGTGAACGTGAATGTGAAGTTAGATGTGAACCTGGCCTAACTGATGTCTTTTAATGAATATCTAATTGGTCTAATTTTTTGTAAAGGATCAATCTCTTATTCAAATCCACAAGGAAAAGATATACGTTACTGTAAGGCAGTTCACTTATTAACTACTTATTAATTGTTTTTTAAAATATGTCCCACTTATATGCATACTAAATAGATTTTTTTCTCTTTAAAAAAAAATTAATTATTTTTTCTAAATGTAGTAGTTAGTATGACAGAACTTTTATAACTTGTCAATACAAATAAAAAAAAAAATAAATCTTTTGACAAATAATGTTACACCACTTGCATAAATGAGCCTCCCGTATGTATTACTATTAATAGTTAACAGTTGTAAAAGTGGTGTATTTATATGAAAAAACTGCTTGCGAAAGTGACTTTTAAAAATTATATTTTTCGCTTTCAGAAAAGAAAAAGTAGCCGTTGCATCAGAACTTTGAATGGTTTAAAATATTATGATGTCGGATTTTCACAATCTTTTCTAGTTTACGAGATCTAAACGGGACGGACGGACAGACATTCCACACAAAACTAATAGCGTCTTTTCCCCTTGCGGGGCCAGCTAAGAAAGCATGTAAAATAGTCCTATAAAGCAGATAAAAAAAATTATGGCAATTTTGCTTAAACGTAAAGATTTAATTTAGGTAAGTTCTACAATTTTAAAAAATCATTTTATATAAATTCAAAATACTACTAAAGGACATATCAGGGGTAAAAGTATCACTGTAAACACCGAACAAATTTGCATTTCTAACAAGCTGTTTCGTATGAGGACACATATACACACACATAAAATGATTTTTCGACAAAGTAAACAATAAATATCAAGAACTATCGGGATGACAGTCCAAAGCGCATACCAAACCACCAGTTCTATTGCTCTGTTCTAAAATATCAATAACACAGATCTATACGTTTATAGACAATATTCAAGTTTTCCTAGTAATGCATTGCTTTCTTTCGGCAAGGAAATGGATTAATGATCAAAATGTGACTGTTATATCAACGAAGAATTTGTATATAAAACTGTAAAATGAATTCAATGATTTTAGATTAAATTGTGAAACTTTCATTTGGAAGGAACTGACCTCTCAACCTTAAGATTAAACGCAGAAGGGAAATGATGAGCCTAAAAGTAGATACAAGAAATTTAGGCATTTCGATCATGCTCGCTGATAATCAGTTGAAAAGGGTTAATGTAGTTTACTGTTTTTTAGGATTAATTTTTTTAAACATTTTTTGGCTGTAGATTATATAATAGTTATATATGTTTATGTAGATGTTTGTTTGTGTGTGTACACGTGTGAGTAAAAACTGAAACGACTTTGCTCCATCTATTTTGGTATCATCCTTCAACATTGAGACAACCTTCAATATATTGTCCACTACTGCTCTGTCTCTGTGCTTGTCCATCACTTGTCCACTACTGGTATGTCTCTGTGCTTGTCCATCACTTGTCCACTGTTGGTATGTCTCTGTGCTTGTCCATCACTTGTCCACTGCTGGTATGTCTCTGTGCTTGTCCATCACTTGTCCACTACTGGTATGTCTCTGTGTTTGTCCATCACTTGTCCACTACTGGTATGTCTCTGTGTTTGTCCATCACTTGTCCACTGCTGGTTTTATCTCTGTGTTTGTCCATCACTTGTCCACTACTGGTATGTCTCTGTGTTTGTCCATCACTTGTCCACTGCTGGTATGTCTCTGTGCTTGTCCATCACTTGTCCACTACTGGTATGTCTCTGTATTTGTCCATCACTTGTCCACTACTGGTATGTCTCTGTGTTTGTCCATCACTTGTCCACTGCTGGTATGTCTCTGTGCTTGTCCATCACTTGTCCACTACTGGTATGTCTCTGTGTTTGTCCATCACTTGTCCACTGCTGGTTTTATCTCTGTGTTTGTCCATCACTTGTCCACTGCTGGTATGTCTCTGTGTTTGTCCATCACTTGTCCACTGCTGATATGTCTCTGTGCTTGTCCATAACTTGTCCACAGCTGGTATGTCTCTGTGCTTGTCCATCACTTGTCCACTGCTGGTATGTCTCTGTGCTTGTCCATCACTTGTCCACTGCTGGTATGTCTCTGTGCTTGTCCATCACTTGTCCACTGCTGGTATGTCTCTGTGCTTGTCCATCACTTGTCCACTGCTGGTATGTCTCTGTGCTTGTCCATCACTTGTCCACTACTGGTATGTCTCTGTGTTTGTCCATCACTTGTCCACTGCTGGTATGTCTCTGTGCTTGTCCATCACTTGTCCACTACTGGTATGTCTCTGTGTTTGTCCATCACTTGTCCACTGCTGGTATGTCTCTGTGTTTGTCCATCACTTGTCCACTGCTGGTATGTCTCTGTGCTTGTCCATCACTTGTCCACTACTGGTATGTCTCTGTGTTTGTCCATCACTTGTCCCTGTAAGGAAGACAAACTGATCTCGTTATGCGCTCAACCCCCCTCCCTCCCATCCTCCTGTCAACACACTTTTCCTCTAAAGCCCTTCAACACACTGGCACGGTCTACGCTCAGGGGATTCCACGCCCTCACACAGACCCTCACACACCCTCGCAGTTATCCAGGGTATCGATCAGAGAACAAAATTTTCTTCTTTCTCAATTCAATTTAAAGAAAAAAAAACAAAAAGAGTGTTTTACAAAAATGGCTTACGGAGGAGGAGGGGGGACTGGAGTGGAAGTGGAGCCAAAGAAAGATGGGCACAAATAAAACTAATAGAAGAAAAGAGATGGGGAGAGAATGTGTGGGCGGGACAGTTGCCAAAATCTCTGGTGAGAAATGAAGACTCGAGATAGCCTTCCCCGCGTGGACAGGGCCTTTCTAAATTAATGTTCAAGTTTTTATTTAAGTTATTATGACACTTTCTATTACAAACATTTGAGTGTTGATTTAATTAAAAAAAAAATAAATGTCTTCTTTCGTACGTGTCTTGTGTTTATCATTAAGTTGATATTTATGTTTATAGGGACATTTATATTTAGGCAGAATTAGGCATATGTGTTTTTAACTAAAAAAAACAAAAACAAAAATAAAAAAAGAATAGATAGGATATGTATAGAGGCTGGATTTCAGTACACTAACATTTGAGATAAGTGTAGGGCGCAGAGACATTCTGATATAAACAAGGTTACAAACTTTTTAGATATATCAATTAATTCAGACAAATAGACCAATAAAAAGTTTCAGGATTAAGACCGAAGGATAAGATTCATGTTTATAATTGTTAGTAATAAATATTTACTGCATCCATTAAGATGGAGTCAAACACAAACACACGATCTTACAGTCAAACACAAACACACGATCTTACAGTCAAACACAAACATACGATCTTACAGTCAAACACAAACATACGATCTTACAGTCAAACACAAACACACGATCTTACAGTCAAACACAAACACACGAACTTACACACCAATTTTTACAAATACTAACGGCATAAAACCATATCTCAAATAGATGAAATGTTATTGGAGATTTTAACGATTAATTTTAAACATAGAAATGTCTTTGTATAAATTTTAGGTTACAAAATCTAGCTTACATTCTTCAAGCAATAACATTTTAAAATTTAGTGACATATAAAAAGAAGAGAACGCGATGGAAAACCGCGGAGGTGATCAAATGGAAACCTCAAGAAAAAGTTGAGAGAGTAAAAAGGCGTGGGAGAAATTTAGAAATAAACAAAAAGAAGGTCAAGGACGCCATTCTAAAAAATTACTGCTGCCAACAACTAAATAGTTGAAAATGAGATTGTGCTATAAGCTTAGTCTTGAGTTTATATATTTTTTAAAGGCTAACTTTTCTATTAGACCAGGGGTCGGCAAACTGCGGCTCGCGAGCCACATGCGGCTCTTTAGATTTTAAGCTGCGGCTCTTTAGTTCCATGCGCAAATATTATTTATTTCATCGAAAAAAAAACATTTAAAAATTGTTCTGATTTGTTTAACGAGGATTAGGCACCGATTCTATCTCTCAGCCACATGTACTCGCTTTACAGCGCACCCCTCCCCCATGTCTTGAAATGTAACATATTTGCAGGTGAAAGATATTCAACATTCTTCTGCCTTATCACTTGATAAACACAAGTCTTGCGGCACAAAAGACACGGCACAAGTAAATCTTTTTTGTCAAGTATATGTCTTCCCAGGGTCCAAAATAATAAACTAGAGGAGAAGATAGGGCTAATGTCGTGCAAAAATACCTTGAATCGATAGAAATAAAATTGCATGTAAATGTTTTATTGTTTAAATTATATATTTAAATAATAATTAATTATCTAATAATACCATATATATTTATATAATTTGTTGTGAAAACACTATTTATATAAAGATAAATACATTTTTTTTTCTTATGAATAAATGAATTCTTTTTCTAATCAAAAAAGTTTTTTTATGCGAGTAGTATTTAATGTTTGGAAGAAAAAAAAATGTGGCTCTTTAAAAACGTTGAAATTTTGTAAATTTTAATTTTTGGCTCTTCCAACCCAAATGGTTGCCGACCCCTGTATTAGACGGACTTTTAAACCCTCTGAAATTTTATATTGTTATGTTTTATTAGCAGGTTATGCTTAGGTGGTAGATCTCGACATAGAACTTATAGTAATTATTAATACAAATTAAACTGAAGTATGTACAATATGTATTGTTCCGTGTTATTACTAATTTTATTTAGTAATTTTATTTTAATCAAAGTAGTGGATATTTGGATAAATATTTGATGTTATGAATATTCAATTGACATGTGAAATATTTAAGTTGTTTCCTCAATGATTACTGCTTATTCTGATATTACTTATGACAATTTAAGCTAAAATTTATGACATTTTAAACTAAAACCTATGACATTTTAAACTAAAACCTGACATTTTAAGCTAAAACCTATGACATTTTAAACTAAAACCTATGACATTTTAAACTAAAACCTATGACATTTTAAACTAAAACATATGACATTTTAAACTAAAACCTATGACATTTTAAACTAACGGACTTAAAAAAATATTTGGTCTCCTAAAGAAATTGGTACTGTAGCTCAGTAAAAGTATAGAACTGAGAATAACACACATCAGGGGAGCAGGGAACCTGTTGGCATGGCATTGCTAAATTAATGAAGCAGCCAGTAACCTGATACTAAGCTCTCATAATTCCTTATATCAAATTATCTCTCCTAATAATACTAAACAAGATTATTAACTTTAAATGTTCATAATTTGCCAGTCTAGATAATCTCTAGTTTACTAATTTTGCTCACGTTGGAAGTGATTTATTCGCTCGAGTTTCAGAGTGGCATCACGAAATGGAGCGCTTTAACGAGTTTAACAATCTTGAGAAAAGTAGTGCATGTTTGACTTTACAAACTCATCAAACATAAAGACATGTTCGATACTACTTGTTATGGTCACATAAAACTACCATTTTCAGTTTGGTGACATTGGCAAGCACTTTGCAGACTTCAAGAACAAGTATGGCAGCTGAAAGGACTGAGCATATCTACAGAACTGAAAGTCTACAGTGCTGCAGTCCTTCCTTTACTTTTATAGGTACCAGAGTTCCTGCCCTTATATTCCCCTTCCACCTACACTAAGAAAAATTAAACAGGTGAACTGGTTTGACCACATATCAGACGTTGAAATCCTACAGTTGTCGCATATGAACAGTATCGACGCCATAGCAAAAAGGCAAAGAAAGCGGTCAGCATGAAAGAACGTAGATCTAAAAACAAAGGCTGAGATAAGAAGCTAGCACAACTGCTGCAAAGCCAACCAACCCATAAGATAAGAAGCTAGCGCAACTGCTGCAGAGCCAACCAACCCATGAGATAAGAAGTTAGCACAACTGCTGCAGAGCCAACCAACCCATGAGATAAGAAGCTAGCGCAACTGCTGCAGAGCCAACCAACCCATGAGATAAGAAGCTAGCGCAACTGCTGCAGAGCCAACCAACCCATGAGATAAGAAGCTAGCACAACTGCTGCAGAGCCAACCAACCCATGAAATAAGAAGCTAGCACAACTGCTGCAGAGCCAACCAACCCATGAGATAAGAAGCTAGCACAACTGCTGCAGAGCCAACCAACCCATGAGATAAGAAGCTAGCACAACTGCTGCAGAGCCAACCAACCCATGAGATAAGAAGCTAGCGCAACTGCTGCAGAGCCAACCAACCCATGAGATAAGAAGCTAGCACAACTGCTGCAGAGCCAACCAACCCATGAGATAAGAAGCTAGCACAACTGCTGCAGAGCCAACCAACCCATGAGATAAGAAGCTAGCGCAACTGCTGCAGAGCCAACCAACCCATGAGATAAGAAGCTAGCACAACTGCTGCAGAGCCAACCAACCCATGAGATAAGAAGCTAGCACAACTGCTGCAGAGCCAACCAACCCATGAGATAAGAAGTTAGCACAACTGCTGCAGAGCCAACCAACCCATGAAATAAGAAGCTAGCACAACTGCTGCAGAGCCAACCAACCCATGAGATAAGAAGCTAGCACAACTGCTGCAGAGCCAACCAACCCATGAGATAAGAAGCTAGCACAACTGCTGCAGAGCCAACCAACCCATGAGATAAGAAGCTAGCGCAACTGCTGCAGAGCCAACCAACCCATGAGATAAGAAGCTAGCACAACTGCTGCAGAGCCAACCAACCCATGAGATAAGAAGCTAGCACAACTGCTGCAGAGCCAACCAACCCATGAGATAAGAAGCTAGCACAACTGCTGCAGAGCCAACCAACCCATGAGATAAGAAGCTAGCACAACTGCTGCAGAGCCAACCAACCCATGAGATAAGAAGCTAGCGCAACTGCTGCAGAGCCAACCAACCCATGAGATAAGAAGCTAGCGCAACTGCTGCAGAGCCAACCAACCCATGAGATAAGAAGCTAGCACAACTGCTGCAGAGCCAACCAACCCATGAAATAAGAAGCTAGCACAACTGCTGCAGAGCCAACCAACCCATGAGATAAGAAGCTAGCACAACTGCTGCAGAGCCAACCAACCCATGAAATAAAAAGCTAGCACAACTGCTGCAGAGCCAACCAACCCATGAGATAAGAAGCTAGCACAACTGCTGCAGAGCCAACCAACCCATGAGATAAGAAGCTAGCACAACTGCTGCAGAGCCAACCAACCCATGAGATAAGAAGCTAGCGCAACTGCTGCAGAGCCAACCAACCCATGAGATAAGAAGCTAGCACAACTGCTGCAGAGCCAACCAACCCATGAGATAAGAAGCTAGCACAACTGCTGCAGAGCCAACCAACCCATGAGATAAGAAGCTAGCGCAACTGCTGCAGAGCCAACCAACCCATGAGATAAGAAGCTAGCACAACTGCTGCAGAGCCAACCAACCCATGAGATAAGAAGCTAGCACAACTGCTGCAGAGCCAACCAACCCATGAGATAAGAAGCTAGCACAACTGCTGCAGAGCCAACCAACCCATGAGATAAGAAGCTAGCGCAACTGCTGCAGAGCCAACCAACCCATGAGATAAGAAGCTAGCGCAACTGCTGCAGAGCCAACCAACCCATGAGATAAGAAGCTAGCACAACTGCTGCAGAGCCAACCAACCCATGAGATAAGAAGCTAGCGCAACTGCTGCAGAGCCAACCAACCCATGAGATAAGAAGCAAGCACAACTGCTGCAGAGCCAACCAACCCATGAGATAAGAAGCTAGCACAACTGCTGCAGAGCCAACCAACCCATGAGATAAGAAGCTAGCGCAACTGCTGCAGAGCCAACCAACCCATGAGATAAGAAGCTAGCACAACTGCTGCAGAGCCAACCAACCCATGAGATAAGAAGCTAGCGCAACTGCTGCAGAGCCAACCAACCCATGAGATAAGAAGCTAGCACAACTGCTGCAGAGCCAACCAACCCATGAAATAAGAAGCTAGCACAACTGCTGCAGAGCCAACCAACCCATGAGATAAGAAGCTAGCACAACTGCTGCAGAGCCAACCAACCCATGAGATAAGAAGCTAGCACAACTGCTGCAGAGCCAACCAACCCATGAGATAAGAAGCTAGCGCAACTGCTGCAGAGCCAACCAACCCATGAGATAAGAAGCTAGCACAACTGCTGCAGAGCCAACCAACCCATGAAATAAGAAGCTAGCACAACTGCTGCAGAGCCAACCAACCCATGAGATAAGAAGCTAGCACAACTGCTGCAGAGCCAACCAACCCATGAGATAAGAAGCTAGCGCAACTGCTGCAGAGCCAACCAACCCATGAGATAAGAAGCTAGCACAACTGCTGCAGAGCCAACCAACCCATGAGATAAGAAGCTAGCACAACTGCTGCAGAGCCAACCAACCCATGAGATGTAGCCGGGATTAGACTCTATAGTCACCTTCGAGTTCATTGGAAATGAGAAATATAAGACCACAAAAGTGGAGCTATTTACATAAACTTTATACTAGTATTTTAGGACGACCCCCCCCCCCCAACTACAGATCAGAGACATGAGGGTCTCAACGTTCTAAACGCTCATTAAGTGATCAAAAAATTTTAAAAAAATGTGCGGGTGATGGTCCTGTGTTTAATTAGAATACAATGTGTCAATAGTTGTCACTGCTTACTGTACCTTAAATATCTCAGCACATAAAGATTTCAGACCCAAAAGAGTACATGCCAGGAAGATTTTAGACCCAAAGATTTCAGGGCCAAAAGAGAAAAGATTTCAGATCCAGAAGATTTAAGACCAAAAGATAAAAGATGTCAGACCCAAAAGATAAAATATTTCAGATCCAAAAGATTTCAGATCCAAAAGATTTCAAATCCAAAAGATTTCATTACCAGATATTTCAGATCAGAAACCGTGACTATCATGACAAACCTGACACAAAAATCCTGGATCGAGAGGCTAGGTTCTGGTGAAAAAGTCAATAAAAAGTATTCACAAGCATTTCAGTGTTTTAAGAGAATTTCATTGTCCTAATCCATTTTTTTTAGAAATGCAATAAGGCCTTTTGTTTTTTTTTGTGTCCAAAAAAAACATGAAGTAGATCATTAGGCAGGCTATCTGTTACCTACACATTTCGTCACATAGTACACAAATGAACTAAATAAAGATTGAAATTTTTTAATGTAAAAATACTCTCAGAGAAAACCTGAAACTAAAAAAATGTTAAGACAAAACAAATTTAGCCAGGTCGGCACTTGCCATCTTTCTATCAAATTTTACGATCAACAATTAAATACTCTCTTTAGGACTGTATGTGTATCCTAACATTATTAGACCAGGAGGATATTAATATAACTAATCTGAGATGAAATCATATTGTTAAACCTAGAAAATGTCACAGATCAATAGCGATAGTGAATAGGCTGAGAATGAGTATAGTTTTGTATTTAACTCTGAAATATAAAATATATTAATGGGGTACAATACAATGTATAAATTACAGTTTTTAAAAGGGGTACTATATCTTATGTACAGAATAGAGTTTGTAAAAGAGGGATTTTATGTTACGCACAAATTACAGTTTTTAAAAGGATTACAATATAATGTATAGATTACAGTTTTTAAAAGGGGTACTATATCTTATGTGTAGTATAAAGTTTGTAAAAGAGGGATTTCATATGTCGCACAAATTACAGTTTTTAAAAGGGGTACAATATAATGTATAAATTACAGTTTTTAAAAGGGGTACAATATAATGTATAAATTACAGTTTTAAGGTGCAAGCTACTATAAGCTTGTAACGCTTTTAAGATACAAAAAAAATTGTATATATTGATAATAGTCGATTAATATCTGATAATGTTCTACATTTGACTTGCTGTTAAAAATAGTATGAAAGAGATCAGGGATTGATTTACAAAATTATAAAATCTTTATCTTGCAAGATTACCTTTTTGAAGACTATATATAAGTTATTTCACTCTAGATATCCAAGGAAGTTATGCTATATTTAAGACCATGGCACAGCCCATTGCTTTAAAGCATTCCACCATAAGGAAATATAATTGTTCCCAAAATGAACGAGAAATGTTGGTCCTGTCTCGCCGAGGGGAACAACGGAAGGACAAGCAAGGGACAACACTCGAGGACCCCATTGACAAGTGACACGAAAAGAGGTAAACTGGTTAAGGGGGAAAATGGGCTTTTGGGAATAGACAATCAATAATTTAGTACAGCGATGACTGCTTCCGGTGTAGACCCTAAAAAAAACCCTGATAAAATGAAGAAGCGTATAATGAATTACACTCAATTATAGAATTACCTTCATTTTATAATTACACAAGTCATGCAATATCAAGACTTATTGCTCATAGACATTTTAAAATGAAGCGTGTAAATAGTACCAACAAATCTTGAACTGACATTTAGATAAGACTGGCCTGCATGAAAATATTCACCACACGCGGCCACGATATGTGCACAGAAATATGTGTATCTTTTTCTAAGAGCTTGGATATGTGTCCATCTAGTCATGAATGCTAATCTGTGACTTGAATTGATCTTATATATATATATAGAGAGAGAGAGAGATAGTATATACATATATAAATATATATATGCTATCTCCTAAGTAGGACTTTTCATATTGTTTTCACGAGAAGCGTCTGTATATACAGAGAGACAGAAAGAGATAAAGATGTATATATAGATTTATATCGATATAGATATATAGATGGCGAAACGACCATGAATCATCTCATGGAAATGAGATGAATGCCTGGGCATTAGCTGTGGTAGGAACGATGTCACCCACACATCAGATATCCCTTCTCCACGCAGCTGATGTATCCAAAAAGAACGGCGATACAGTCTGGGGTCAGCGGCTTCGCAGGCTGTACCACTGAGTGCTGCAAACCGTCTAAGGGTCGCTGGCTCCTGATTTTTCCTCAGGGTTGATTTTCGAAGTCTTTCCCATGATTGGGTATAGCTGCAAGGCAGCAGGGGTTTGAATTCAGAGTTTTCCTTCTCCTATGTTGGTAGCCAGTCATGGCTGACGAGGCCCCTGTGCCCGAAGCTTACTTTTATAATCGCCTTCGTCTCTTCTTCTAATGGTGAAAACAGTTCCGCCGGACTCAGTATCAGAGCCACACGTGAAAGCCAGGATTTGGCTTGGTTGTGAAAGGCTATTTGAGACGCATGCCATTTATTATGTAATGGGGTGCTTATATCCATTGCCACTTCCGACATTGACAACCTGGCGGAACGAAGGAGATGACACACCTTGCGACAAACTATGAAGTTGTAAAACAAGCAATAGTCTGGAATCCGAAGAGAAAGAGGAAAATGGGCAGGCCTAAACGAACCTGGAGGAAATAGTTTATCAGCGATTCTGGGGATACTGGAACGATATGATGAAGAAAGCTACTGTAATGACACAATAGTAACATGCATAGAAGTTGGGTTTAATTGGGTATTTCCTTGGCGCGACAGTACATTTAAAAGTTCAAAAGGAAATAGATTAAGAACGATGAACTGACGAATGAGGACGAAAGGAAATCGGCTTGTAGGAAAGATACGACGTAGACTGTGCCCTTATTTTGTAATAAAATGTTGTTTTAGTAAAGAACTGGACTTATTCATTATTAACTATTTGTGTTCTGTTGGAGCCTAGTTGGAGGTTGCAATTAAGAACTCGCATATAACATTAGATCAACAAATAATCAACATTTTCTACACTACAGTCAACTAGATCTAACAACCACCTCAAAACTGCTCAGAACCGACTTCTGTGTAGTTGCAACCTAATGCTCCCCTTGGGGTTGAAGTAATGAAGTATTTAGGAGACGAAATGATATCACTTATCATAATGATTTTTTTTTTACTTTTATAATTATGTTGTTTTGACCGAATTGACACTCATATATGTATTAATTAATACAATACTTAAAAACACTGCATTTAACATTACATTTTTTTAGTTTGAGAATGGCTGACTGCTACTTAACGGAACCCACCAGGAGACCTTAATATATGCACATTTAAACAAGCTAAAATATACAAAATACTGTTTTAAAAATAAATCCTATATAAGTGAAAGTACCACACAATCACTGCCATTTCTATCAATACTGCAAGACCTATCACTCCTTTTTTTATAAAGAAAACAAAATGAATTAATTACCACTAATTTATTAAATAATTGTTGTTTTTATTGATTCGTGTGTTGTCTTCGACAATTGTGCACTATTCCAAACTTGATCCGAGAATAGGAAGTGGCAGAAAATAAAAACGTGTAAAAGAATCCGCCCAGACAGACAGACAGACGAACAGAGTTGATATTAGCTTTGTTAAAAAAAAAGAACAAAAAACGTACAGACTAGTGGTTACCATTTGAGGCCGTCTACACTTCTGATACACTTGACAAGGACTGCATTGCTGCAAAAAAAAAAATCCAAAGAATGTGGAATCTCTGAGTCTCTGCAGGTTCATCATGTAATGTGGGTAGAGGTTTCCAAGGGCGGAGAGCACTGTATCATGGGTCGGATGTGGCCGCGGGCTGTAGTTTGCACATCATAGCTGTAGATCATCTGTTAGTGGATATATAGTATATAAAATTTATAAGACATCTTCTAGCATTACTTTTCTAATCTAGACTATTCGTAACTCTTGACACTATCGCTAGATTCTTAGTTTTTTTCTATTGCTTATTTCCCTTGGTCTGTTTTCGCTGAGCCTACAACACAATGCATCTAAATTTAACCTTTTTTTTTAAATTATTATTTTGTTTTTTGACAGAGTTGCTTCTTAACATTTCCCGTTATTATGACTTCTAGCTCTTGTGCCAGTGATCTCCCTTGTGTAGTTCAACTTCTTTCTATTATTAACATTTTAGTTTCGACGAGGCTGCTAAGTGCTCACTGCTCACATATGTGTCAGGATACCGAATCACATCAATGTTGCAAGGGCAATAATTTATACTTTTTTTTCAGAATTATTCTTAGCACGAGTTATCTCTTCAGAAAATCTTAACAGTACGTAAGGGCTTATGTATAAATCTACTATAATTTTTAATATTTTGATGCAAGGCCTTTAGATATAGACGTTAATGAATAGGGTCTACATAATCTGTTCAAGATAAAGATTTTCTAGTCCTCTAACCAATTTTAAATACTTTTTTTTCATATTTCATTTTTTAAAATTGTCTTTTCTTTTCTACCCACCGTATTGTTTCTTCATCTTTATTCTTCATTTTGTGTGCACTCTGCGTATTGTAACGATTTACTACATAAACTGTTAAAGAAGGATTTCTATATACTTCGACCTACAAGAACAAAAAAAATTGTTATACATACATTTTAATTTGTTTTTATAACTTTGTAAATACAACACCTATATTTGCAGTTTACTTAACGCTTTAAACATAACCCTTTTTTTTTTTTTGACAATCATACATCTAGACGTTACATAGTGCATTTGTTTAGAAACGCATTTATTCACGCAAATATTCTCCGTTATAATAGCTGATACGATAGAATTGGTTGGTTAAAACATAGAAGTACATTCAGACGATAAATCTGTTCACCCAAATAGTCAATGTAGATTTGGTTTAGGTCACACAAAAACGAAATATAACTGTTTCATTTCTCTAGTAGAAATCAAACATTTGAACACGCACATTAAACACAGGCCATAGGCACGTTAGAGGACCAAGACACACTAACCCATATACACTAAGATGTAGACTTGAACCTTCACATTTCTGAATCTATCTGAATGTCTTCAACTTCCAATCCCTTAGACCAGTGATTCCCAAAGTGGTTGGACCAGTGATTCCCAAAGTGGTTGCACATACAACGTGATGACCTATAGTTGATCAAAACGAATGCATAATCTTGAATGTTTCTTGTGAGGATTAAATTAATGAAGCATACAATGGACAGAATGAATTTTTCCAATGTTCAAACTTACAACAGTCAAACATCATCTATTCAAGAAGTTATAATATTAATTCTAATTAAATAGAAGCTCAATATCCTATACTCTTAAGCGAGCAATTCTTGTATATATATTTATTTAATATCAGGTGACCGAGCCTCGCTCGGAAGAATAATTTATTAAGGTAGAATATATACCCGAAGTCATTTTGGGGATATTGTTGTAATTACGAAAATGAATGATCGGGTAAAGACTATCAGTCCGAAGAGCTGCTGTCAATTCTCAATGTAATTGTACATGGCGATTAGAAGAGAAAGTCTCCCCAACAGTAGGCCTATAGAAAACCACAGCTCACGTCTTAACGTTTTACATTGCTTCTTTCGCGTAAAACTATTGGGCTATTATAGGCTTGGAAAAAAGTCTTTGCAGTGTAACTTCTAAAATGGTTACTTTCTGAAATTTAATATTGCAATTAATATATTCATTTTGGCTCTGAGACATGGACACTTTACAGAAAACAACTAAGACTTCTTGAATGCTTTCACCAAATATGCTTGCGCTCCATCATGGACATACGGTGGCAGGACCGCACTACAAACAGCGATGTCCTTGCCAAGGCCGGTATAGACAGAATATAGGGACTTCTTATGGTCCGACAGTTGCACTGCCTAGGGCACGTATCCCGTATGGGAGACGAACGTATACCAAAGGCAGTCTTTTTTTGGTGAGCTAAAAGGTGGTCGACGTAACAGAGACGCCCCACGGAAACGCTTCAAAAACCAGCTTAGGCGTCAACTTTCCTTGGCTGACATAGAAGAGAGCACCTGGTTGTATGTGGCCTCCGAACGAGACAGCTGGGGGTCACGAGACATATTTGAGACCAAAAAAAAAAATCTGCTGCCGAGGACAAACGCCTACGGTGAAAAGAAAATCTAAATCGACCACCTGCGGACAAAGGTTATGCTTGCCCTGGATGTGGCAAAATATGTAGGTCACAGCTGGGGCTGCGCAGCCATGGAAAATACTGCATTCCTCACTAATCTTCGGTCTCGAAGACAAGCCTTATTATTATGGCTTTACTAAGAATCATTAAGTGATGCAAAATCTCTACGTTATAGTGTAAAACGTGCACCTAGTAACAAAGTAAAATCGCGCATTTTTTCCTAAGAGACTTAAAAACATCGCGTTAGTGTTCTAAAGAAGCGTTATTGTGAGGCAACTCTGTTACTCCGACAATCTTTCAGTTTACTATAAAAAAAAAAAAATTGCCAAAAATATGTTCGTCCCCCATACGGAATAAGTGCCCTGCAAAGCGTGACAGTCGGATTATTAGAAGTTCATACCATTTTTTCGAATATCGCTGTTTGTATTGCAGTCTTTGGTGAAGTCGTTTAAGAAGTCTTAGTTGCTTTCTATAAAGTACTCATGTCTCAGATCCACATAAAGGGGATGAGAGAAATTTTGGTTGACACTGATTTTTGTAGACAGGCGATCTTATTTCGCCACACTCTCGCTTGGAGGCGTCGACTATCCCTGATCACATATCAACCTCTCTTTAAAGCAATGCGTCATTTGATACTATGCTTCCCAGATAATGTGAAGTTATCTTCCATTTTAAGAGATGTCTATGCGCGGTGATCTTTGGGCTGAGTAGGTTTTATTGGGTGACTTCTGGAACATGACTTCTGTTTAACCGAGGTTTATAGGTTAACCAAAATTGAAAATTCGTTGACTGGGAGCTGGATATCATCAGGTCCAGACTTAGGCCTATGCTGCCGCAGTGGACCCCGTAGGTTCAAAAGACCCGCGCTAATTCTAGGTGTAAAATATTAAATTAAACCATTATAATTTATAATAGGGTTCCCGTGGTCTCCTTGTTTTCAAGGAGCTCCTGGAAATCTCTTGAAACTCATAAAAATGTCCTTAAAAAATATATATACATACATACATACATACAAGAATTGCTCGCTTAAGAGTATAGGATATATCCTATACTCTTAAGCGAGCAATTCTTGTATGTATGTATGTATATATATTTATATATAAATTTTATTTCGAAAACGGCTCTATCGATTTTCTTTAAAATTTTACGGTATGTGCATAATAGTGAGAAAAAACTTCTCAACTCATTGGCCACATCGGGAAAACTCGAAGTAGACCGTTATATCGGTTTGAAAATGGCTCATTATCGAAAAATTAATTTTGGCTAGAATGTTTTATGAATGAAATTTTCTATATGACGTCAATGGGAAAAAAACTTGACAAAGCTTACGTCACTAGGCTCACAGCAGTACACTAAGACCTCTCTTCGCAAACCAGAAAAGGTTTTAATGATTCAATGGGCGTAATTAAACATTTGCGCAGCATCTTATTGTAGATTGACCCATTATGAAACTATGGAAGAAAAATATCGTTATGTATGGTTAGTTATTGTGTTTTAAAGACCTTATAAATTGTTTACACTTTAATTGCGTACACCCGTAGGTAGCTTTTACTTTGTTATTATTTTGCTGGTGAATTATTGCAATGTGTTTAAGGTTCGAAGCCTACTGTCCCATACCAAAACATAGGAAATGGTCATAACACAGCTTATCTATGCCTTACTTGCACAACCAGGGCCGGCCCTAACATTTGCGGGGCCCTATGTGAAATGGATTGCGCGCGGACCAGTAAGGGTAGGGATAAGGACAATAAGTGAAAATAAAGATTTTGTATTAGAAAATAAATTCGTATTTGCATTACATTTTTATTCTCGTGTGGAATTTTTGATCTCCCATCGAGCGCCTCCCCAGGTGGTGGATAGGGGAATGCCCTCCAGATATGGTGGGTACCGGGGAAATAAAATACCCGGGTAGGACCAAAATCAAACCTGCTGCCTTGCAGGAAGTGGAGGGATCCACAAAGGCTAGGGCACCTTACCCAAAAATAAAGGCAGCTATGCAGAGAGCTGAAAGGGGCAGCCCCCCAGATGGTTCTGCACAGGGCTAACAACTCTGTCATATAAAAAATACTGTTACGAAAGCTAATACACACAAGAAAACCCGGACAGATCTCAACGGGAAACGACCTAGGCCTGGAAAAGGACATGATTTTTGTTTTGCGACATGGAACGTGGCTAAGCCTTTATAGAGCAGGTGCGCTAGCCCAGCTTACTGAAGTGTTAAAGAAATATAGGATACCCCTTGTAGCCCTACAGGAAATCAGGTGGAAAGACTCGGACATTCTCAGAACCAAGGAGTATACTATATTTTATAGTGGTGGAAGCACTAACAACTTAAGTACAGGTTTTGCTGTTAAAAAGGAAATGGTAGGTAATGTCATTGGATTTAAACCTGTAAGTGATAGACTCTGCTCACTACATTTGAAAGAAAAATTCTTCAACATAGCATTTATCAATGTTCATGCCCCTACTGAAGATGCAGATGATAACACAAAAGAAGCCTTCTATGATGGACTGGAAAGAATATATGATGAAGCACCAAAGCATGACATCAAAATAGTCCTAGGAGATTTCAATGCAAAAATTGGAAAGGAACCAGCATTCAGACCAACAATTGGCAAAGAAAGCTTACACGAAGAGACCAACAATAATGGCATAAGATTAGTGGATTTTGCATCAGAAAAAGGAATGTCTATCAGCGGCACAAAATTCCAACATAAGAATATTCACAAGGTTACCTGGATCTCACCTGATGGCAACACCCAGACTCAAATAGATCATATACTCATAGATAAGAGACATGGATCAGACATACTAGATGTAAGAAGTTTCAGAGGAGCTAATGCTGACTCAGTCCACCTACTAGTAAAAGCTAAACTTAGACAAAGAATAAGTACCATACACAATTACCAAAGAAAGAGAGCACGGAAATATGATAGTCAAAAACTCACAAAGGATCCACTTGTTGCAGAAACTTATAGAATGGCACTCCAAACGCAACTGACAACATTAGAAAAGGACAGCGAAAATAACATATATGAGCATTGGGAAATAATAAAGCATGCTATCAAAAGAACAGCAGAAGAGGTAGTTGGATTGAAACAAAAGAACCAGACAATAGGGTGGTATGAGGATGAATGCAGACAAACTATAGAAGAGAAGAACAATGCCCGAATGATAATGCTACAGAGAGAAACCAGGAACACTAGACAGCAATACAATGAAGCAAGAAGAAGGGCCACAAAAGTTGTAAGAAAGAAAAAACGGGAATGGGAAAAGTCCAAGATTACTCACATTGAGGAACTAGCAAAGTAGGGAGACATAAGAGGAATGTATATGAAAATTAAAGATGAAAAGAACGGATTTCAAGCTAGATCACACATGTGTGAGAACAAAGATGGTCAGCTCATTACAGAAAACAGCAGGGTCATTGAGAGATGGGCTGAATACTTTGAGGAGATCCTAAATACCACTGAAGATGGAGACAATGGAGAATATGAACTGCCACATGGGGGACCAGATCCCTTAGTGAACCCTCCAACACTCATTGAAACATCAGAAATAATTAGGACCATGAAGAATCACAAAGCACAAGGAGAGGACCAAATCACAGCAGAACTAATTAAATATGGAGGGAAAGACTTACATTCCCAAATACACAGACTAATATCAAGAATTTGGGAAGAAGAAGTAATACCAACAGAATGGGAAACGGCTCTTATAACCCCAAATACACAAAAAAGGATCCAAGTTAAAGTGCTGTAATTACAGAGGAATCTTTCTACTAAATGTGACTTATAAGATACTGTCTAGGCTTATAACTAAGAGACTTGGAAAATATTCAGAAGAAATCTTAGTTGACTACCAATGTGGTTTCAGACCCAACAAATCCACAACCGACCACATCTTCACACTAAGATGTATACTAGAAAAATGCCATGAATACAACATACCAATCCACCAACTCTTTATAGACTATAAAATGGCTTATAACAGTATCAGAAGGAAATAACTATATGACACTCTACAGGATTTTGGAATACCCAACAAGCTGACAACTTCTACATATGACATTAAACAATTCAAAAAGCAAAGTCATAATACAAGGAGAACACTCACGGGAATTTAGGAATAAACGAGGATTAAGACAAGGAGACGCACTTTCCTGCATGCTTTTCAATTTAACACTGGAGAGAGTTATAAGAAATATAACATAAACACAAGGGGATCTATTACTAACTACTTTAGGAGAGAAAACACGGGTCCACAACCAACAGGGACGATATACAGCTAACCTCTACAATACCTTGCTTATGCTGATGACATTGCCTTATTGGGTAAAGAAACCTCTGACATCGCTAGAGCCTTCATACAACTAGAAGAAGCATCTCGACCAGCAGGACTTGAGGTCAATGACAGTAAAACCAAGTACATCAAAATGACAAGAGACAATCAAACAGAGGGACAAAATATCAAAATCAAAGACCACGAATTTGAAAACGTCCAAACTTTCAAATATCTAAGAAGTACTATTAATTTCAAAAATGACCTACTAACAGAAATAAAGGAAAGAATAGCAGGAGGCAACATGGCATTCTATAGCACCCACCATTTACTTAAGAGCAAAACGATTTCAAGGAAAGCCAAGAAAATAATATACAAAACTATAATAAGACCAGCAGCAATGTATGGAAGTGAGACAAAGACATCTGAAAATTTACTTAACACTTGGGAAAGAAAAATTCTTAGGAAAATCTATGGTGCCATACAGGATGAAACAGGGTGGAGGACATGCACTAACCATGAGATATATTAATTGTATGAAGACCCACCAATAGTGAACGAAATAAAAAAAGAACAGACTACGTTGGGCAGGTCACCTTGAAAGAATGTCAGACAATAGAGGAGCGAAAATCGTATACAGGCAAAACCAAAAGGCAGGCGACCCAAAGGCAGACCCCGAATGCGATGGATAGATGATGTGGAAGCAGATCTGAAGCAGCTTGGGGTTAGGGCGTGGAGACGAAAGGCCCAGGAGAGATCTGAATGGAAGGATGTGTTAAAGCAGGCCGGAGCCCTCCATGGGCTGTAGCGCCACTGGGATGGATGGATGGATTACATTTTTATTAAATAAAAGCTGACGATGCCGTTTTTGTATATCACGTGTAGGACTGGCGTTTACCCCAAAATGACAATTTTGTCTTTTTTAAGGACATTTTTATGAGTTTCAGGAGATTTGACGCCTAACTTGGTCTTTGAAACGTTTCCGTGGGGCGTCTCTGTTACGTCGACCACCTTTTAGCTCACCAAAAAAGATTGCCTTTGGTATACGTTCGTCTCCCATACGAGATACGTGCCCTACCCAGTGCAACTGTCGGACCATAAGAAGTTCCTCAAAACTGTCCTTACCGGCGTTGGCAAGGACATCGCTGTTTGTAGTGCGGTCCTGCCACCGTATGTCCATGATGGAGCGCAAGCATATTTGGTGAAAGCACTCAAGAAGTCTTGGTTGTTTTCTGTATAGTGTCCATGTCTCAGAGCCATAATGAATATATTAATTGCAATATTAAATGTCAGAAAGTAACCATTTTAGAAGTTACACTGCAAAGACTTTCTTCCAAGCCTATAATAGCCCAATAGTTTTACGCGAAAGAAGCAATGTAAAACGTTAAGACGTGAGCTGTGGTTTTCTATAGGTTTTCTGTTGGGAGGGACTTTCTATTCTAATTGCAATGTACAATTACATTGAGAACTGAAAGAACGAAAAAGCAACTCTTCGGATTGATAGTCTTTACCCGATTGTTCATTTTCGTAATTACAATATTCCCAAAATGACTTCGGGTATATATCCTTCCTTAATAAATTATTCATCCGAGTGAGGCTCGGTCACCTGATATTTGACATTTTATGATCAAAGCTGCCCACCAATAGGCGTTTATTTTTTGTTTAGTCAATGCATGTAATAGATGTTTTTGTTTTTGCTTCATTGTAATTTAAACTTCATCAATAAATAAATGTGGCCAAGAAATCAGTGAGAAAAACACATTTGAAGTTTATGAATTTTCCAAAAAAAAATGAGAAGGGGTCTGCCGAAGAATGGAAAACATGGCAGGGGGTCTACGAAAAAAACAAGTTTGGGAACCACTGCCTTAGACCAAGTTACTGACTTTATATCCAAACACTGGAAACCATTAATACCTTCAAGCCCAGTGCTATTTTTGCATATACTGATGGGTCGGTATCGATAGATTCTGTAAGAGCAAGCTATGGAGCCTACATCGAGTTTCTTGGCTCTCACTCAGTCAACATCTTTGGACCATGTGGTAGTGTTTGCAGTTTTGATGCGGAGGCCATGGCAGTCTGTGAAGCCTTAAAAGTCATTGACTCTCAACTCAGCGAGGGACATTTGAGGGCAACACAGATAGTTGTGGTCACTGACTCAAAACCTGTACTACAGGCTTTGCAAAGCCCTGGACCATGCCCTCCCCCAATATCGACACTGTCATCATAACCTCACACAATATAAAGCACCCCTGTAATAATGCAGTGGGTACCGAGTCACATAGGTGTGACTGGCAACACTATTGCAGACTCCTTGGCCCACCAGGGGGGGCAAACATCACCCACCGAACAGGCTGCGAGTCTTCGTCACGCTCTGGCTATAATTTAAAAAATCAGAAATGGAAAAGTGGTTTAAATGCTGGGACAAGTCCCAAAAAAACCAGTGGAGTCTCTGGGCGCCCTGACCGCACTTTCCCGTTGTGGAGGCTGTCCAGGCCTGAGCAAGCTATTAAAGCACAGTGCAAGACAGGCCATTGTCTTGTTGGCTCATATTTCTCACGGCTAAGGCCAAATTTTGATTCACGGTGCCCCTTCTGCGGGGAAGAAGAGGAAACAGTGTCTCATATTCTGTTCGAATGACCCAGACTTTCTGATCTCCGTCTCGACAGGTCTGGGAAACCCAAAATTCTCGACCTGTATAGTGACATTGTATGCACCACGCAAAACAGCAGTGTTTCTGTCCAGGGCTTTGGCAAGAGAGGATTTGAGCCTCTCAAGCCCTCATTCAAATGGAGTTTGATGATGATGGTGATATCCAAACACAAAACGGTCATGTCTTAAGACAATTCTTCCAAGTGTAGTTGATGCTGACTTACTCTAGTCAGCAGTCACATTTTACGTAACAAATGAATGTAACTAAGAACTAAGGTACTAGGAATAATGAAACTAAGAATATGAATGGTGATACGGAGGTGAGAACAAGGTCTGTTGTCTTGTAATCATTATCCAACTGACATAGTAAGGGGCACCTGGTTGCAGGCGGATTCAGAACGAGATAGCTGGAGCTCACTTACAAAGGCGTGGGATAAACATTTGAGACACACACAAAAATCCACTGCCGAGGACAGACGTAGACGGCGAAAAGAAAATCTTGTCCACAAGGGTTATGCCTGCGCTATGTGTGGCAAAATGTGTAGGTCGCAGCTGGGGCTGCGTAGCCACGGGAAATATTGCATTCCTAATTAATTTTCGGACTCGAAGACAAGCCTTATTATTATTATTGTCCAATCGACTGTTACTGAACTTCAAAGAATTTGTAAGTCTACAGTCTACAACATAATCATATATGTCTATGGTCTACAATTTTTTTTGTTTGCAATCATCAGCTTGACTTTTGTGTTAGTGCTTAAATGTACGCAAGTTACTTGTGAAAAAGTTTCTGCACGTTGAAATGTGAAAAGACTTGGCTCTAAAGAATCATGACAGAGCACACTTGAAAGTTGGAATGTAAAAAGTTGTTGACTAAGACTCTCTACCAGTACGAGTAATTTGTTACTGAGGGAACCCCAGTATATTGGTAGATATGAATGTATAAATAAGCAAGGATGTTTCTTTTCTCCCATTTCATGTGTTAGGTTTTACTCTTTTAGTAATATCAATTACTTTCAAAAACAAATAACTAAGTATTCTATTCAAACAAAGGTACTTAACAGTTTTGTACCAACTGAGAATTCATAAAGCCTCTAAGTCTATCTACAAGTCTATCTACAAGTCTATCTACAAGTCTATCTACAAGTCTATCTACAAGTCTAGCTACATTATTCTACATGCAGAAATAAAATACATTACATAAAACCACGTTTGTATAAGTTAAATGCATTTAAATTACCTTCTCAATGTACATCTTTAATTAACAGCCACTTCCAAAGTTGTCCATAAACAAATTTTAAAGTGAGACAGATTGAGACTCACTGCTAAACATAGCTTGAAAGTGGATCAGATTGAAACAGATTGATACTCGTTAATAGACAAAGCTTGAAAGTTAAACAAATTGAGACAGATTGAGAATCTCTGCTAAACATTGTTTGAAAGTTAAACAAATTGGGAATCTCTGCAAGACATTGTTTGAAAGTTAAACAGAATAGGAATCTCTGCAAGACATTGTTTGAAAGTTAAACAGAATAGGAATCTCTGCAAGACATTGTTTGAAAGTTAAACAGATTGGGAATCTCTGCTAGACATTGTTCAAAAGTTAAACAGAATGGGAATCTCTGCTAGACATTATTTGAAAGTTAAACAGATTGGGAATCTCTGCTAGACATTGTTTGAAAGTTAAACAGAATAGGAATCTCTGCAAGACATTGTTTGAAAGTTAAACAGAATAGGAATCTCTGCTAGACATTGTTTGAAAGTTAAACAGATTGGGAATCTCTGCTAGACATTGTTTGAGAGTTAAACAGAATGGGAATCTCTGCTAGACATTATTTGAAAGTTAAACAGATTGGGAATCTCTGCTAGACATTGTTTGAAAGTTAAACAGAATGGGAATCTCTGCTAGACATTATTTGAAAGTTAAACAGATTGGGAATCTCTGCTAGACATTATTTGAAAGTTAAACAGATTGGGAATCTCTGCTAGACATTATTTGAAAGTTAAACAGATTGGGAATCTCTGCTAGACATTGTTTGAAAGTTAAACAGAATAGGAATCTCTGCTAGACATTGTTTGAAAGTTAAACAGATTGGGAATCTCTGCTAGACATTGTTTGAGAGTTAAACAGAATGGGAATCTCTGCTAGACATTATTTGAAAGTTAAAAAGAATGGGAATCTCTGCTAGACATTATTTGAAAGTTAAACAGAATGGGAATCTCTGCTAGACATTATTTGAAAGTTAAACAGATTGGGAATCTCTGCTAGACATTATTTGAAAGTTAAACAGATTGGGAATCTCTGCTAGACATTATTTGAAAGTTAAACAGATTGGGAATCTCTGCTAGACATTGTTTGAAAGTTAAACAGAATGGGAATCTCTGCTAGACATTATTTGAAAGTTAAACAGATTGGGAATCTCTGCTAGACATTATTTGAAAGTTAAACAGATTGGGAATCTCTGCTAGACATTATTTGAGAGTTAAACAGATTGGGAATCTCTGCTAGACAGAAGTTGAAAGCTGATCATGGCGTCTGCACTGAGCTGAACGTATTGGCGCTATTAAAGCGCCTTCAAAAGCATACATTAAACGGTGACAATTTACGACAGTCCTCTTGGAGCAGACGCAAACCCTGGTAATAAATGTTAAAGGCTTTTTTTCCTCATAAAAAAGGGCAGGAATAGACATACACTACAGGAAGTGACGTCATGAGAAAAATAAATTTTGTTTTAAATATTTACAGTTTGTTTTTGCTAAGTCATGGCCTGGACATTGGTCGTAACAGTCAAATGAAGCAAATCAAAAGAATGCTGTGATATTCCATCCTATGGCGACAAATAAAATCTTGTCTCTATTTAACAATAACGCGAATGGAATATTGTAGTCCACGTTTTGTACATCACGAACTATAACTTCATTTCACGAGAGTAACCAAATTAAAGGGGAAAAACACAGTTGGTGACTTCATATTATGCTGTCATAAATCTTCCGATTGAGCAACGAAAGTTCCGACTTCTGTTCCGACTAGCAAGACTTTCACCCACGCGATTGCTGGACGACTTTTATGGGCAATCCATAAATGACGTCAATTTCTTTCAACTGATTTTAGCGAGCCCCCGAAAGGGTAATAGACGCTATTAGTTTTGTGTGGTCTGTCTGTCTGACTGTCTGTTCGTCCGTCCGTCCCGTTTAGATCTCATAAACTAGAAAAAATATTGAAAATCCGACATCGTAATATTTTAGACCTTTCAAAATTCTGATGCAAGGGCTACTTTTTTTCTTTTCTGAAAGCGAAAAATTTAATTTTTAAAATCAACTATACCAGCAATTGTTTCATAAAAATACACCATTTTTATAACTATTCACTATTAATAGTAATAAACACGAGAGGCTATTTAGTAAGGGAGATAATTATTTACCATATTTTTACATATTTATGCAAACGGTTTTAGATTTTTTGTCAAAATATTATTTTTTTTTACAGTTGTATTGCAAAGTTAAGTGGGTTCTGTCACACTAACTAATACATTTACAAAAAAATTTACTTTTTTTTAAAGAGAAAAAATCTTTCTAGTATGCATATACGTGGAACATAATTTAAACCAATAATTAATAAGTAGTTTTTCAAATTATCGCGTGAATTGCACCCTACACTATATCGGACGAAACACTTACCGTTAGTTAGTCCAATAGAAAATAAAAAGAAGCTAGAAGAGACGCAAAATAAAACCATCGAGCCACGAACGAATTTTCACATTTGACTAGAGGTCACTAGAGTAATGTCAATAGTAGAATCCTTTAGCTTAGAGACACTTCAGGGCAGAAGACTAAACGTCAAAGTAGTAAGAGAACAAATTGTACAACTTACAAATACAAAAACGCAATATAGTAGGATCAACTAAACGGCACAAAGAATTCTATATTTCAATATTATAACCCATTGACACGCACATGACAAACTACTATTTTTTTACAAGATCATATAAAGCTATGAAAAAAAAAAAAGACAATCTCCATTTTGAAAATTTGCAGTTAATAAACTTTGTTTCACTACATTTTTAGTTAGCACTTATTGTGACGCTGTCTTGAACTAATTCTTGAGATGTGCAATGCTAAAAGATTGTTTATGCTCAAATATGCACTCATGTTGTATAGTCATGTAATAAGAAATAAAGTAATACTGAAGAGTAACCCAAAACAAGGCTTTATTAAACTAGAACGACACATGGACTGACGAAAGAGACTCTCACAGTAACACACTAAATCAATGTTGTGAACACATTCTCACCACGTTACACAAGCATAAACAAATAGTAACGATTTCACCACAAGTTCTAATTTTAATAAATATATATATATAAATCCATTGTAAAAAAAACATCAAAGCTTATCTAATGGAAAGGGGGAGGAGATTAGCTGATCTCCGTCTCCACAGGTCTGGAAAACCAAAAATTCTCGACCTGTATGGTGACATGTATGCACTACGCAAAACGGCAGAGATATTCTGTCATGGGCTTTTGCAAGAGAGGATTTGCCCTCATTCAAATGGAGTTGGATGATGATGATAATGGAAAGAATGCGGCACTTACAACTATACCACTCAATAATGTAGAGGTTATTTTTCTTATTCGATATCAGCAAAATAAATAAATACGAACAAATGACTAATTGGTTAAATTTTTAATTGATTCATGTTTTGTTAGGTACAATAAATAATTGTTAGAGGTTTAATTAGATCCGAGAGTGTGTGGTGGAGAAATCACGTGTTCAATTCTCTAAGGAAACGAAAACCTACATATTTAGCTGTATCTGTGAAGACTGAACGAATTAATTTCCCATGTTGGTATCAGTAATTAATTGACATATTGGTTAATTTTTTTTAATTGATTCATGTCTTTTCCATGCCAATTAAGAAGTTTCAACTTGATCCAAAAATGGGTGTTGGAGAAATAACGTGTACAAACTTGATATAAGCTTTGTAAAAAGTTTTTTTTACATACTTGTGTTACTAATAGTCACGACTTCATAACAAATGCATATGCATATTTTACTTTTTTAATGACATCGACTTACCAGACGACTTACCAGACGACTTACCAGACGTTAAATATTTTTGGAACTCTTCCGTCCTTTAATTGCTGTTAGGCGTTAGAGTTCTTCAAAGATGTTTTAGTGGTGATTGCTGGGTCAACTCATGAAAACAATTTCAATGTTGTCTGTTCCGAACTCTTTCTACCTCTTGTAAGTCCTGACAATAATAATGGCAAAATGTCTCTCCATTACGAAGATTAAGCATGAGTGCAGTGAGTGCAGAGTGTTTCGCATTGCCCATACAAACATACAACCCAGTTGTGACCTGCTTATTTTTCCATACCTGATGCAGACAAAGCCGTTCTCCTTCGCGAGTCAGTTTAAGTTTTCTCCTGAATCAACTTTTCTTTGGGCCTTTAATGTGTGCTTCGCGGAAGACCGAGTTTTGTTATATAACGAAAGCATACATTGGTGGTGGTGGGGGGGGGGGGGGGAGTCAACCGCACGGCTCGGAGTGTAGCGGGCGCCAAAATGGGTATCATAGTATTACAATATCCTATATTTCTGTCACTATTGATAGTTCGTTTGTTAACTTCGGTTACATTATATGCTAGTTCTGTATTGCTCACTGGTCACTTTACTTTTCTAAATATGTATTTCGTTAACTATTGGGAGGTGGTGGTGGGCGCCGATAGGCCTCACTGTCCCGGGCGCCTGTCATCCTCGATACTGACTGCAAAGTAAAGTTGTTAGAGAACCTATTTTGTGAGTCGTGACTGTAAGTAAGAGAATACATAGAGTTCATGAAAATAGGAATGCCATTCAGCAGAAGTGATATTTCGAATGCCCGGAGAGACATAAGACACCAAGCGCCAACTTAATAGAATAAAATAATAATTTTTTAAAATGAATTCGTGATCAAGTCAAATGAAAAGTAGCAATCAATAGGCCTACTTAGCTTCCGCTATGACGATATGGGCAACCAGAGTCCTACCCTCCTCTCAGTAATAGGCCAACCCCATAAATGAATCGTGATTGGTCAGCCTACTCATCCTTAGTCCCTCAGAGTTTACAATTATTTTCGTAGTTCATGCTCTACATACAAGTCCAATTTTACTTCAAGTTAGTGGTTTGATCTATTACATTAAGTGCTAAATCTTTATTCTTTTTGTATTTGTAAATGTGTATATTGCTAGAAATATTACGAGTGGTAGTATTAGACTTGACTGTCACTTGACTATATTTACAAAGAGACTAGGCTTGACTAGATTTAGAATAGAGTCTAGACTTGACTACATTTAGAATAGAGACTAGACTTGACTACATTTAGAATAAAGATTAGACTTGACTTTATTTAGAATAGATACTAGACTCGAGTCCATCCACAGCCGTCCTGGGAATGTTTGGGCATAGATCCAGTTCTGATGGAGCCATGTAAAACAAACGAGGTAGAATCTATCTAAATCTTTATACTTTTCACAAGTTCCCAGATAAAATTGAATTTCATTGCTTTCTGAAAAGTAATTGTCTTTTTTTTATATTAATGTAGAAGAATTTTTAGCATCTTGCTACGTTTTTTTTCTTTCTATTTCCTTTCTATTGAATCTCATTGACTGATTAGGTTTCAACCAGGCGATGTGATAAGGTCACGTGGAAAAAAACAAAAAAAAGAACCAGTCTGTTTATTAAGTTCGTGTTTGTTTGTTTTCGTTTATTATTTCTATTTGGGACTCACAGAAGCGATAATTTTAAAGTCCAATGTTCAAAGCCTAATGTAACTCATTCTTTTTACCAATTTGGTCTTTTTGTACTGGGTCTTTCTAATTCAGCGAGCTCACGTGCTGATTGGATCAACAATGACAAGTCCAAGATGAAAACAGACAAACGTTTTCACGATTGAGTTTCTTTCTACAGGCTATTAAAATGGGTTTTTAGATAATAAAAATTGTAGTGAACATTGCAAAATAATAATTTATAGCATCGTCTCTTTCAATCTTGTTTAATTTACATATAGTTTGTTTTTTTAAGTATTAGCATTTGAAATGCTTGAAACTGACAAACATTTGAATTTTTTCAGTCTTAGAATTTAAAGAATTCTTTCTCTCTTACAATTAGTTTAATAGAATTTTAAAGGAAAAAAACAGATTTAGAATTAATTTAGTGCCAATGATGGTGGGGCTAGGAAAGAAATGTTTTTCAGTATTTAAGAGTTAAAATCAAGTCAATCACCTTTTTTTTAAAAAAAAACGAAACTTTTAAATGAGTTTAGTTTTTAAAAAGTTAATTTATTTGCATCTTAATATAGAACTATCTTTAAATACATACAAAAATAAATTGATTTTTTATTGAGTCTGTTGCAACCGCAACCTATTTTCGTCCTTTTTTTTATTCGATGAATATTCAACTAAAAGCTAAAATAAAGAGATTTTTTTTAATTCTAAAGCTTGATTGAAATGTTTGTAATAGACATTCGGACGTTGGTCTAGAGTTTCACTTAAGAGAACACTGCTTCCCCTGGGATAAAATATAATCTTGTCATTATCAGATCTTGAGGCATGAAATTTGAAAGAAGGCTAATCTATAAACAGAAACGTGACGTAAAAATAAAGCTGACGTCATCTAGTGTTTTTTAAGACCTTCAGGGGAAAAACACTAAAACAAGTCACGTCTGCTAGATCTATCTGAAACACGGCGTTAAATGACTCTGCAAGAACTTGAAGCAGGAACGAAGACCACAAAGTAAAGTAGTTAAAATAAATAAATACAGAACTAGATCTGACAAAGTCAAAAACCCAACCTAATACAAGTAAAATATAAGAATACTTTTTAAAAAAAAAAGGTTCATATTGATGGAAATTGTATCCATTGTTTTCAATCAAGTCATGTCATTCATTTCTAGTAGATCTGGACCAACAATAATAAATGTATGCGATTGGAAATATTTTTATTAAATGTTTTTTTAAATGCAACTCTCCTGCTTCTAGCTGGCTCAAAGCGCTATGGTCCATTCTCTTTTGTCGGTTCCTGGTCATTTCATCCCGTCACTTCATCCAAAAATAAACAATGTGAAAGACGCCATAATGAAAGATGATTGCTGTCTAAAAAATTTAAAAAACAACAACTTTGTGCTAAAAGTAAAAGTTCTTAGAAATGAGATTCTACAGGGCTGAAAAGTGTACACAAAATGTTCTATGCTTTAGTTTAATACTTCGCATATTAATACCCTTGTATTATCTACACCTCAGGGCCGGTCCTACAGAATGCGGGGCCCTATGCGAAACGGATAGCGCGGGGCCTAGTCTGTGTAGGGATAAGGATAATAAGTGAAAATTAAGAATTTTTGTTAAAAAATAAATTCGTCATTGCATTTCATTCATACTTAACTAAGTGAAAAATCATGATCAAATTAACTTAACGAGCCAACTACAATAGAAGGTAGTTTTCCAACAAAAAGCCGATAAACATTCAGATCTGCCTTTTAGATTTACTATCGACTAGCAAAATATTGGTTTTGATTTTTTTTTAAAGAAATCAAGATAGATTTAGAACTATATTTACATGCCACTGACTATTACGGTAAGTTAACTATTTGAATTTCCTATTATGATTTAAATTCGCCTTATTGTTTTTATTAAATGAAAGTTGGCAATGCAGTTTTTTTAACGCGATTAGTATTGGCGTTTTCCATATTTAATGACACCCCAAATAACAATTTTGTCTTTTTTTCAGGACATTTTTATGAGTTTTCAGGATAATTTAATAATTTTAGATTTTCATGACTTGGTTTTCGTATGCTTTGAACTTTTATGAGATTTCCAGAAGCTCCTGGAAAATCAGGAGGCCAAGGAAACCCTTTTATAAGTTATAATGATTTAATAACTTTAAGTTAATAATCTACAACTAGTGTTAGCGCGTGGCCTATGAAAGTGCGGGGCCCACTGCGGCCGCATAGGTTGCAGTGCCCTAAGGCCGGCCCTGCACCGGATACACCAATTTGACTTCACGTATGAAAACTTCCAATGTATGTCTTAAATAGATGCACATTGTGACTAGATGCACATTGTGATACATATGATGTATAGATGATAGATAAGGAGCTGAATTAGATTTGGTCGTATTGGATCACACGAAACACGTGCGCGAGTCCAGGTAGACAGTGTCTATATAAAACACACTTTTATGTTAATTTATGTGCACTCTGGCCTGTCGTCCCAAGGTACCCTGTTCGAACCCTCGCCACCATCATTACCCACCATCCTACGGGAGGCTTGGGCTAGGTTCTGATAATCTTCAATTCTGAAGGAACATCTGAAACATGTAGAACTAAAAAAAACAACAGATTCACTCGCACAAACACAGACAAACTCACACGCACATAAATAGCACAACTCATATTTCATATTTTTTAAAGTAGATTTAGTTTCGTCCTTCCCAGCAATATCTTTAGCATAAGAAGACGTCCACAATAAGACAGCTATTTCGTGATCATTGTTTACTAATACGATATCAGGGTAAAAATAAATTCACGATTTTTTTTGTTTACAAAATATTTTGCCTGGGAGCGACAGCACTGTCTTGAATGACACATCTTCTGCATCGACCTGGATCACACGGTCAAGCAGGATTCATCGTGACGAGATAATCTTCAAGTGGTTTTGAACCAATGTAGCAGACGAGTTGGGTTTTTTTTTCATTCTACTGTAAAGATTTGGGACCTAAGTCTTTACGTAGATCACCGATGTGTTACATCTTAAGACTAGTCCAAATCCTTTTTTTTTCGTATGCTCAGGACTTCATCTCCCCCCCCCCCCTTTTGTTTCGCTGAACTCATTGTGTGAAGAAAACATTTGTACACAATTCATCGCTCCACCTCTTTTGTGATTTCATCAAGTCAGAATTCATATTGTGTAATGTTTTATGTGCACTGTGCATCAGATTTTACGTTAATATTAAAAAAGCTACCTTATTGGTAAGTGGACTACTAAATGGACCACATGGTGATCCAGTGGTCTACTAATGCACCACACGATCTAGTGGACCACTAACTGCACCACACGGTCTAGTGGTCTACTAATGCACCACACGGTCTGGTGGTCTACTAATGCACCACACGATCTAGTTGTCTACTAATTGTACCACACGGTCTAGTGGTCTACTAATGCACCACACAGTCTAGTGGTCTATTAATGCACCACACGGTCTAGTGGTCTACTTATGCACCACAAGGTCTAGTGGTCTACTAATACACCACACGATCTAGTGGTCTACTAATGCGCCACACGGTCTAGTGGTCAACTAATGCACCACACGGTCTAGTGGTCTTCTTATGCACCACACGGTCTAGTGGACAACTAATGCACCACACGATCTAGTGGTCTACTAATGCACCACACGGTCTAGTGGACCACTAACTGCACCACACGATCTAGTGGTCTACTAATGCACCACACGGTCTAGTGGTCTACTTATGCACCACAAGGTCTAGTGGTCAACTAATACACCACACGGTCTAGTGGTCTACTTATGCAGCACAAGGTCTAGTGGTCTACTAATACACCACACGATCTAGTGGTCTACTAATGCGCCACACGGTCTAGTGGTCAACTAATGCACCACACGGTCTAGTGGTCTACTAATGCACCACACGGTCTAGTGGACCACTAACTGCACCACACGATCTAGTGGTCTACTAATGCACCACATGGTCTAGTGGTCTACTAACTGGACCATACGGTCTAGTGGTCTACTAATTGTACCACACTGTCCAGATGGGAAAAAACAACAACACTACATTCGCTTTAGCAGAGACGCTCTATCAAACAAATCGTTTTAGAAGGCTAGATTACTGACCTGTGACGTCGTAACATGTGGGCAGTTTAGAATGCACAAGACTCTCTACGTGTTATTGTTATTTTAAAATAATAAATTAATAACAAATAGTGTCTAACACGTTCATTATTCTAATTGTCGAATATTTCCATAATATGTCGACTTTATCTTTTTTTTTTTACAAAGCTTATACCAACTCTGTCTGTCTGTCTCTCTGTCTGTCTGTCTGGTGAAAAGTTTGTACACGTTATTTCCCCCACACCCAATGTTGGATCAAGTTAAAGTTTTGCACAATTATTTTTTGTACCTGACAAATCAAGAGTCAATTTAAAAAAATAACCAATTAATTAATTAACTATTGGTAATTAATTATTGTGTTTGGTATCAAACAAAGGAAAGACATTGTACTTGACAGATGTGGGGTATAAGTTGAATTAGTAGCCTACCCTTGAGGTGGCTTGAGCCCTGAGTAAACAAGTTTTTTATAACAAATTAAGCTACATGACTAATCTAAACTAATTGATACAATGGACTTCATTCACCAATCGTAAACAAACAACATTTAGCCACGTGATTATATATATCTTCTATACAAATTATGTAATCCTTAGTGGTTGTCACGTGATACGTATTTTTCATTGTTTTATCAATATTATGACTTGGCTAAATGTGTTTATTACGATTGGTGAATGAGGTCCATTACAATTAATATAAGCTTTTTTTATATATATATATTATGTTTTTCTTTGTTTTGTTTCTTTCATTCAACACACATTTGCACCACCAATATTCACACCACGCTATGCAATTATTATTTTTTTTATTTCCGACCAACTTCCAACTTTTGACATTTTATTGTACGTTTCCATCGATTAAGATCTCGAGTAGTCTGAGAGTAGAAACTGAAATACAACATGAATAATGTAGCATGATTCTAAGAGTATGTAAACATTCTTTCCATCTGGAGATACGAAACTTTTATAATCATTCATTTGACAGACAATGACAAACTACAATACAACTGTGTAAGGCCTACTGACAACCAAATGTAACAATATCTAGATCTAATAGTTTCCTCTCGATGTTGACCTTTTGATGACCTTCACTAAACAACTCTTTGGTCACCATGCTCACAGCGTCCTAATCACCCACCGAACCAAAGTTTTTAACAAACAATAAAAAAAAACCTTTTAGTTTATTGTCTGTGTCAAAAGATTTGTGTATTATCGGAATTCGTGTGGGAGTTATCGTGACCTGATGTAGGATGACGTATGAGGGGAGGGGGGGGGCCACACCGCCTCGGAGAGACGACAAATTTGATTGGTAGAACAAAGCCCGCGCTGAACTATAAAAACAAGAGCGATCTGGCCTCGCAAAACATTCCTTAAATGAAGACATAGTCTAGAAAAGTTTTTAAATCTCGACTTGTAGATCTATAGATTTGTGGTCTTGTGATAGCTAGAAAAAGGTTTGTATTAGATTGCTTGTTGTAAACACAAGGACATTGTCAAGGGATTGGACAATTTAAGCGTTGGTAAAAAAAAAAAAAAAAAAAGGACAAATCTCAAGTCGATGAAACGTAGGCTCTGTATGGCGTATAGTCACTTCATCATACTGATGCCCTTACTACTGCAACTAGCCAGCACGATACTGGGCTCACCGTTTCAGCGCCAGCAGGGCCATCAACTCAACGTTGTAAACAAGATCGAACCTGCACACTCGGACCCAGCTCAACTTTCAGCGACGACCAACCATCCCATGAACCAACCCGTGAACCAACCCGCCACCACTGTGAAACCTAGAACCACTAACGTACACAGGAGACGAGACGCTACATACATCGGGTCCCGTTGTTGCTATATCGATGTTCTGTGTATACGTAGCTGTTCGCAACGAGAGAGGCCTCGACAGAGGCAGAAGAAGCCTCGAGGAATGTTCAGGAAATAAAACTTAAAAAAAAAAAAAGTCCATATGCAATAATTTCAGCCAGATCATCAGTTTTCTTTAAGCTCGGAGATCTGAATTGTTTCAGTAATTAATTTAGTTCAAAGAAACACTCAGTCATCGATGCATTTCGTATTTTTAAAGAACTCTTTTCTTTGTGTGCCGTTTGGTTCTGGTACGTTATCCTACTACTCTCAACGTCTCCTCATTGGATTGGACACCAGCAGTGATCAACAAGTTCTTACTTACTTTAGTGATATAGATAGTTTAAAAACTGAATGAAACCAGCCTCGAGAGAAACAAAAATTAACAGAAGTTTCAAGACACGTGATCATTCGCAACTAACAACAACCTTTGACATTTTGAATTATCTTGCTAGCAGAAATTTTTTTAAACTTTTTGATTCGTAACAACAAGCAGATTGGATTTTTCCAGAACAATTTTGTGAATTCTTGATTATATTGGTATTATTGTTAGATCTAACTATTCACTATGATATCTTACGGTTTAATTGACTTATTTAATAATGAATGGGAGAAAAGTTGTTTTAAATCGATCAAGAAAATAATAGTTTTAAATAAAATCGATAAAGACTTAATTATCAATGGTAAATAAATATTGATTACTTGTAGATTGAGTGTTTTCAATTACATTTTTTTTTCAAGCAAGTCTGAAACTTGTAAGAATAAAAGAATCAATTTTCTAGTATTTGGCCATCGAGAATTGTTCTCATCTAAATTTCCTAAGTTCATTTTCATTCTTGTATCTTGGCGACATTAAATTGATATTTTTCTTTGAAGATTTATTTTCTAAAAAAAAAGAAAGGATTTTTAAAACATAACAGCACATTATCATTACAAAACAGAAAAGAAAAAATATATGCCATTTTTAAAGACTAAATTAAGCTGTATACACTAATACATATATAAATGTATGTATATAGTTATATGGCTTTCCTTTGAGTCATGCGCAAAACCTTTGTCTATAAATATGTTAATGTATATATTTGTATTATTTTAATACATTTCAATCCACCATTTTTTCGTGGCTTTAAACATGACAATGTGTTTCAGTTGACAATGTGTTTCAGTTGACAATGTGTTTCAGTTGACAATGTGTTTCAGTTGACAATGTGTTTCAGTTGACAATGTGTTTCAGTTGACAATGTGTTTCAGTTGACAATGTGTTTCAGTTGACAATGTTTTTATTTATTTATTTATTACAATGTTGGACAACGTTTCTTTAATAAAATAATTGTCTATAGACTTTTTATAAATGTGTTCAGCTTTTTTTGTGTTGTTTGCATTAGTGCTAAGGTTTCTTTTTTTTTCTTTTTTAAATAATTGTATGATATGATAACGTATGTCTGGATTGAACTTAATTTGTCAATATTTACTAGACACAATTTGATATAATTCTGTTTGATATAAATCTACAATGGGTATCATGCTACGACTGCAGAAAAGAGTGTGGGGACCTTGCTGACTATTACTAACAAAGCCCTAGTCTACTGGACCTGTGTGTTGAGCTTTCTGTTATACGGTAGTGAATCATAGTCAACCTATTATTGGCAGAGGGGAAAGCTGAAGACCTTCCAACTCCGATGCTAAAGGCTGATTTTTTAAATAAGGTAGCAGGATAGAATAGCCTATGAGGAAGTGCTGCAAAGAGCAGGTTGCCAGGTGCGGAGGATTACCAGCTCCCGTCGCCTCATCTTGGCACCTCCGTGGAAACGTCCGCTCGGGAAAGAACGAGAGCTAACATGGCTCCCAGTGAGCTACCACTGTATGCTATAGCCAGTGTACCTGCATGTGGTGGGGATGTGAGACAAGGCTCCCAGTGAGCTACCACTGTATGCTCTAGTGAGTGTACCTGCACGTGGTGGGGATGTGAGACATGACTCCCTGTGAGCTACCACTGTATGCTCTAGCGAGTGCACCTGCACGTGGTGGGGATGTTAAACATGGCTCCCAGTGAGCTACCACTGTATGCTCTAGCGAGTGTACCTGCACGTGTTAGGGGTGTTAGACATGTCTCCCAGTGAGCTACCACTGTATGCTCTAGCGAGTGTACCTGCACGTGGTGGGGATGTGAAACATGGCTCCCAGTGAGCTACCACTGTAAACTCTAGCAGGTGTACCTGCACGTGGAGGGAATGTGAAACATGGCTCCCAGTGAGCTACAACTGTATGTTCTAGCGAGTGTACCTGCTCGTGGTGGGGATGTGAGACATGGCTCCCATTGAGCTAACACTGTATGCTCTAGCGAGTGTACCTGCACGGTGAGGATGTGAGACATGGCTCCCAGTGAGCTACCACTGTATGCTCTAGCGAGTGTACCTGCACGTGTTAGGGGTGTGAGACATGTCTCCCAGTGAGCTACCACTGTATGCTCTAGCGAGTGTACCTGCACGTGGTGGGGATGTGAAACATGGCTCCCAGTGAGCTACCACTGTATGCTCTAGCGAGTGTACCTGCACGTGTTAGGGGTGTGAGACATGTCTCCCAGTGAGCTACCACTGTATGCTCTATCGAGTGTACCTGCACGTGTTAGGGGTGTGAGACATGTCTCCCAGTGAGCTACCACTGTATGCTCTAGCGAGTGTACCTGCACGTGTTAGGGGTGTGAGACATGTCTCCCAGTGAGCTACCACTGTATGCTCTAGCGAGTGTACCTGCACGTGGTGGGGATGTGAGAAAGGCTTGCTAACCAATCCGGAACCCCCATCGCTCCGTTCCCCAACGGGGCCAATGCGATTGGTGATGGTCCCCTCACGGGTGCGATGGGACAGTATAGGCATAAGGAGGACCCCCACATGGAGCTTGGGCCTCCGGCCCCGCATGACAGGAGGACCTCGTGTCGGGGCTTGGAGGACCGTGCAACATGACAAGCAGGGTGTGACTACATGATCACCTAGTTGCAGGGGACTCCTGACAGAGGAGTTGGTGAAGAGCCAATTTCTCATCCTGGCCACGGGATAAAAGCCTTTCCCTGGTCACATGGTTTATAAAAGGTATGCGGTCATCTCGAACCATAAAGAATATCTGATTCAGGTTGCCAGGTCATCAACAGCAGCAGACGCCTTGGCTGGCTTGGTCATTCTCACAGAATGCAACAAGATCGACTTCCACATGACATTCTGTATGGTGATCTAACAGAAGGCAAGAGAGCCGCTGTTCACCCACTTTTAAGGTATACTGATGTATGCAAACGCGGCATAAAGCTCTTCAAAATCAACACTAACAACTTTGGGAAAAAGTGGCACTGGATAGATCCACATGGGGAGCAAGCATAAAGGAAGGGTCCTGGATTGCAGATGACATACACAACAGAAGTACAAAGAAGGTGAAAGTGCTACAGCTTCTTGTGATTACAGATGCCCAACCTGTGACCGCAGCTGTGTTTCAAGGATTGGTCTCTTTAGTCACATGAGAAGTTGCAAAGGGAAAAGATCGTCTCTCGAGACGTAAAATGCCACAGAAATCTACATAATTTGTAGGTACATTCTAATGTCAGGTGTTGCAAGAAAGTTTACATTAATGATCATACATTTGCGAGAACGAGTAGTGTATAATTAACACAGGAACGCACTAGGGGGCTGTGACATCGCCATTGTGGCTCATTTTGAACACTAATGATTTTCAATCCGATAATTATTTTTGCTCCTTCACAAATTTCGCTGATGATACGGCTCTTCTTGCCCTGCTCTCAGAGAGCTCAGACGTAAATGAGTATTTCAGAGAAATAGAACACATTGAAAAATACTGTAAAGATAATTTTTTTTATATTAAAAGTAAAAAAAAACAACAACAAAGAAATGATAATCAATTTTCGTAAGGAAAAAAAGGAAACTGATATTGTTTCTGTAGCTGGAGAGACCATTGAAATAGTGCAAACTTTTAAATACCTTGGTACTATCTTAGACAATAAATTAAATTTTACTGCAATTGCAAATTTATATCAGCAAATAAGGGCAGCAAAGATTACGATTACTAAGAAAAATGGCCTCATTTAATGTTAGTGAAAAGGCCTTAGCGATGTTTTATCACGCTCACATCTAGAATATTTTAAGTTTTAATATCACTGCTTGGTATGGCAATCTGAACTTTTAAAATAAAAATAAACTTCATAGAATCCTAAATGCTGCTGGTAAAGTCATTTGCAAAAAACAAAACCCATTTGGTCAGCTGTTTGAGAGAAACATCCATAAAAAAAAGTTAAAAAGATTCTAGAAATAAAAAATCACCTTTGGGTCAGGATTTCAAAAAAAAGATACAAGACACCGATAGCAAAGATAAAAACAGACAAAAAAACCTCTTTTGTTCCCATGGCAATCAAATCATTAAATGGAAACTATCTGATATAAACTTTTCGCATGCAAATTATGAGTGAGTCTGGTGTGAATGTATATTTTGATTTTCTTAGTTCTAATGTTTTGTTTGGTGTAATGCACAAATTATAAAACAGATTTCCTTATGGATAATAAAGATTATTATTATTATTATAAAAGGAAAATTGGTAAAATAAAATAAATAATAATTTAAAGATCAAAACCTTTCATCTACTTACAACAATGATGGCTGCCTGGTCGTGCGGTTTGCGCGCTGGACTCTCGTTCGGACTTATTGATGGTCCCGGGCTCAAACCCTGCCCGCTCCCATCTTCAGTCGTACTACGGGAGGTTTGGACTAGGATGTAAATTATCATCAACTCTGAAGGAACATCCGAAACCTGTCAAACAAACAAACAAACATGACAAGTTGGAGAAATAACGAGTACAAGACAGACAGACAGACGGACGGAATGAGTTGATATAAGCTTCGTGACAATAAAACTTTTTCGTAGCAGTATTTTATTGCGAGCTGGACAGGTGGGGTAGCGCGTGAGATATAGATAGACGAAGGAAATTAAAGCACGAACCTATATCATGCAAACATATAACCATAAAACACAGAATAAACAAACACTTACACAGCTTAAACAAACACTTTCACAGAATAAACAAACACTAATAATCTCGCAAATCAACATTAGAATGTAATACCTGGACTCTGCGAGACTTTATTAGCAACGTATAACAATATCAGCTATTTCAATACATCAAAGTCTGGAAGATTCCAATCGTGATTATCTCTGTCAATGTTGCTAGCCTTTATTTTATTTATTTATTTATTTTTTGCGATATGAGAGAAACTATTGATGACACCTAACATGATTTACCACTGGCAGTAGAAATAACAAAATAAATGTGAATCTATCAATTTAATAACTGTAGAGCAGAGTTGCCTACAAGTACGCATCTTGCGTATTTAGTACGCCAATGGACACGGAAATACGCGAGTACGGTTTGGCATCTGAAAATACGCATCTTCCCCTCTGAAGCAAAAAAAAATAATAATTATATAAATCAGTGCGTCAATGCGGAATTGGCTATTATTAGATCTACCACGAGATTGTATCACTTAAATGTTTACTAGGGGCGGCCTTAAAATCCCAAAATAAAATTCAAAACCCAGTTTTCACTGGGCTTCAAACTCGAGACCCCTCAAGCGTGCTGTTTATTTTTCAGTTGTTCTACACTGCCACGTGCTGATTCTGTTGGGTTGTTGTGGTAACTGGTCCTGTTGGGTTGATGTGGTAACTGGTCCTGTTGGGTTGTTGTGGTAACTGGTCCTGTTGGGTTGTTGTGGTAACTGGGGTCCTGTTGGGTTGTTGTGGTAACTGGTCCTGTTGGGTTGTTGTGGTAACTGGGGTCCTGTTGGGTTGTTGTGGTAACTGGTCCTGTTGGGTTGTTGTGGTAACTGGGGTCCTGTTGGGTTGTTGTGGTAACTGGGGTCCTGTTGGGTTGTTGTGGTAACTGGTCCTGTTGGGTTGTTGTGGTAACTGGGGTCCTGTTGGGTTGTTGTGGTAACTGGTCCTGTTGGGTTGTTGTGGTAACTGGTCCTGTTGGGTTGTTGTGGTAACTGTTGTCCTGTTGGGTTGTTGTGGTAACTGGTCCTGTTGGGTTGTTGTGGTAACTGGGGTCCTGTTGGGTTGTTGTTGTAACTGGTCCTGTTGGGTTGTTGTGGTAACTGGTCCTGTTTGTGTTGTTGTGGTAACTGGTCCTGTTTGTGTTGTTGTGGTAACTGGTCCTGTTGGGTTGTTGTGGTAACTGGTCCTGTTGGGTTGTTGTGGTAACTGGTCCTGTTGGGTTGTTGTGGTAACTGGTCCTGTTGGGTTGTTGTGGTAACTGGTCCTGTTGGGTTGTTGTGGTAACTGGTCCTGTCTGCGGTGAATTAACTTCTATTGTAAAGTTCTCTTTATTAATTCACTGTTGTGTTTATTATATTTCTAAGTCGAAAGAGAACATGATGCCAGATCATGTCTCAGTGGTTCAAGAGCAGTTACATAAATAATTTAGTGTTCCTGGCACAAGTCTGGAGCATAAAATTGAAATAGTTTCAGAAGCTCAGGAATGTCTTATACAAACTAGAAAATCTTAATGAAAATGTTGCTATTTAATGTACATAATCCAGATCAGGCTTTAAGACGTCACAGAAACAATGATTCTTACTTTAAGCACCTAAGAATTGTTTTGAAAACATTTTGGCATGTTGAATAGAAGTAGAAGAAAGATTGGAAACAAATCGAAGCACAGTTTCAATGTATTATAGGAATCTTCAAACTGTATTGGGGAATTGGTTGATTAGTTCTGATTCATCTAGACTTCATCTACAACTAGACATATTTTACGATGTCAGGCACCTATAATAGAATTGACGTAAATCTAGATTTAGAATTAAGATCTAGATGTATATAGATCTAGATTATTCTAGCTTTAGATCTCGATATAGATCTAAATTTAATTCTAGTTTATATTATAGAACAATTTCAACCAGAACACATAGCTTTATCTCAATAGCTATTCAGCAAACTAAATAGCCTCAGCTTTTATATTAGAAACAAATTCAGTGACTAATTAGGATTATATGCCTGGAAAAAAAATCTTTAAAATGTTTGTTATTAGTGACTGTAGAGGATGCCATAACTTTCATTGCTAACTCTGCAAAGATTGGTCTGAAAGAAGAAAACTTGAATTCTTTCAAAATGTGATAAAATATTTCCAGTGTCTGTACACCTTGTAAAGAAATTGCCTATAAACAAAAATAATAGTATAAAATTAGATGTCACTGATCCAGCTAAGCAAACCATTACATAAATGATTTTTAGTCTTTCCTGAATATATTTCTTAATATTTAGGGAAAATACGCATTTGCCACCCAAAATACGCATTTCCAGGTCTGGGAATACGCATTTCTATTTTGACATGTAGGCATCTCTGCTGTATAGCAATGATTTTATTTTCAAAACGAGATAAAGGTGAAACTAAACCATTGTAAAATGTCTATATTAACCCTTGAAGTGCTGAGCTGTTTTACAATAGGTGCATAGAAAATCGAATTACAAGTATGATGTTTAGAGGCTAAACTACCACACGCGTTTTAAGGGTTAAGAACTATTGTTGTAACTCCACCTGATGACATAAGGATTCAATTTTTACAGGCCAAGTTATCACAAACAAGAAGAGCAGGTCTGAATGTCCCAAACTGCATCTCGTATGGCCAAGAAATTCTAATTAGCACACATCTTAGTGCTGATTGTAATATTTTGAAATAGTCGCTTATGAAACGTGATTGTATTAAAATCTCTCAGCGTATTTTCTGATTGACATGTCATGTTCATAATCTTTAATCTTTGTCTTCATCTCAGCATTGTTTCTCATTTAAAGTTATTACCCAGTTGGTTATTTACAGTCTTTTTGTTTAAGCACTTCGCATATGTATAAAATATATTTGTTTACATTTGTTACGAGCAGATGCGACTCTTAATCATACACCAACAGACTCATCTATAATAGATTATGAAGACTTTAATCTTGATTAACAAACAATAACATGTCAATTACAACTTCGTTTACATTCCTCCATTCTTTGTCATTCTTTTCTCAACCCTCCACTTTCAACACGCCTTCGCAACACTCCACATTCACACTCTGCTGCGCACCTAACACTCCCCTTTGTTCTACAAGTTCGATGTATATCAAACGTCTATCAGCCTGTTTTCCCAAACATTACAGTAAACAATTTGAAATTCTAATTTCTCAATAACATGTATAAGAAACACAAGAATCCTAACAAAGTACATATTAATTATACCAACAATTTCTACATTCTTCTCTTGTGCCTCTACAATCACCCTCATTCCAGCCGCTACCCCATAGTTAAAAAGAACAATAACAAGTCTATCTTGCTCTATACATATTATTTTTTCTACACCCTTTGTCTTCATCTCATTGTTTCTTATCAACAACATATAAACTAACTCACCACATTCATAATACTCTAGAATTAAACCCAAATAACTAACTCACCACACTCATAATACTCTAGAATTAAACCCAAATAACTAACTCACCACACTCATAATAGCCTAGATTTAAACCCAAATAACTAACTCACCACACTCATAATACTCTAGATTTAAACCCAAATAACTAACTCACCACACTCATAATACCCTAGATTTAAACCCAAATAACTAACTCACCACACTCATAATACCCTAGATTTAAACCCAAATAACTAACTCACCACACTCATAATACCCTAGATTTAAACCCAAATAACTAACTCACCACACTCATAATACCCTAGATTTAAACCCAATGTCTATTTACTTCTTAGTATCATCAGGCCTATAAACTGATTCTAGTCTTGACATTTTTTTTTAGGTATTTCTACTACACCATTTCGTTATTTTCTCACAAATATAATTTTAATAGGATAATTATAATCAAACAAAATCAAAACAAAATAAAAAAAAACATTGTACAAACTCTACGTATCTACTTTCTACTACTTCTACTCTTTTACATTGGGGTCCAGAGAGCGAAACAAAAGAGAGAAAAAGTGAAGGAAAGAGAGTGGGCCTTGGACTTTCATTATAACAGATACACTCATTCACGGGCTAAAAATGTAAACTGTGGCCCGTTTATAAAATAAATATAAAACAATACAAAAAAAAAGTGTGTTCGGCCATAATAAACAATATAAAGCCTGGGAACAAATCAACGGACGTAGCCGGTGTGCCTACTGCTAGTTTGTTATAAAACACGACTATATAACAACTTCATTTCAATGAAAGTCTAAATACAATACGCTTAGTGGAGATTTTCAAACATGGAGATAAATTCATAATAATATTAATAATAAAAGTACTCACCACAAGAGTCTCGAGTCTACGGATGGATCATCTACTGTACTGGGATAGGTCTATTTTGACTGACAAAACGGTAGATTTTAATCGCCCTGATCTGCTGCTCATTGATAAAAAAGAAAAGGCCGCTACCATTATTGACATCGCCGTACCACTATCTCATAATTAAAAAAAAAAAGGAGCTGGAAAAACAACGAAAATATGGGAACCTTGGCTTGGAGATTAAGCGTTTATGGAAATTATCTAAAACAACAATATACCACATTTTTATATCAACCGAGGGGATAATAACAACTGACCTCACAGATGCCTTCAAAGTCTTTTACATTCCGAAGAACATTCTCGTTGCCTGTCAGAGGGCGGTACTGCTGCAGACCTGCCTCATCACCAGAAAATTCCTCGGTGGAAACTGATAAAGGAACTACGATGAATTTTGTTTCCCTTTAACGAAACTCGACCCTGGCTTCGCCAGAGAATGAATACTCGTTCTTTTCTAACATAATAAATAATAATAATAAGGTTATATCTGCCCAGGAAGGATGGAGGTCGTGGATTGTAGAACATCTTCAAATTGTATAAGATGCAAGATTTAAAAATACGATCAAAACTGCACGCCTCCAGCAATGAACTAGTTTCCTTCCTACGCAAATACGACTCCGAAGCAACCCCTCTGATCCTACACAATGCTGATGTCAATGTCGGTTTGGATGACGTAGGGCATGAGATTCGCCAATGGGAAGAAAAAAACCTTCATGGAAAATTTCAGGCTTTATTAGATGGCCACATCATTGACAAAGCTGCTTCCTTAACATGGCTTTAAAGCAGGTCATCTCTACCCTGAAACAGAAGGCTTTGTTGCAGCAATACAGGACAGAGTAATTAGGACACAAAATTACGAGAAGCATATACTAAAACTCAATGTTGTCGACAAAAGACGAAAATGTGGAAATATGGGTGAGTCGATTGAGCACATTATGGCAGGATGTTCAGCCCTATCAGAATCAGCCTACCTAGGTCGCCATAACCAAGTTGCAAAGCTAATACACCAACACTTGACTTTGACACACAATCAATTTGATCGGTAAGGGTACTCCTCATTATTACAAATACTCACCGCAAGAGGTTCTCGAATTTACTGAACATCTGCTGTACTGGGATAGGCCTATCCCGACCGACAAGACGGTAGATTTTAATCACCCTGATCTGCTGTTAATTGATAAGAAAGAAAAAAACGCTACTATTATCGACATGGTCGTACCACTGTCTCTTAATTTTGAGAAAAACTGAGATAGAAAAACAAAGAAAATATGGGAACCTAGGCTTGAAGATAAGGGGTTTTTGTAAGTTATCTAACATAACAATATACCACATTGTTATATCAACCGAAGGGATTATACCAACTGACCTCACAGATAACTTCAAGGCCCTTTACATTCATAGGAACATCCTCGTTGCCTATCAGAGGGCGGTACTGCTGCAGACCTGCCACATCACCAGAAAATTCCTCAGCGGAAACTGTTAAAAGGACTACGATGAATTTTGTTTCTATTTAACGAAACTCGACCCTAGCAGCGCCCGACAATGAAGACTCATTCGTTTCTAACATAATAATAATAATAATAATAATAATAATAATAATAATAGGCCTATTTTGAACGACAAAACAGAATACGGAAGTAATGATATGTGAAGTATTTTAAGAGACCATTAGATTTGTGTGATGGTCCAATCCCTTTTGTGTGGACCAGATTGGAGGGAGGGGGAAGGCGGAGGGTTTTGGAAGAAGTATTCCGTGCTGCCGTTTAGAAGAGCTTTTATTTTTTTAAGTTGCTGAGTCTGAGTTTGAACTCGAGGTCTCGAACGTCCAGGATGGGAGACTCAGACTATAGAATTAGCCACGGAGTTATACGAGTACGGTGCTTATAAAAATAAAAGATTTTATTCTTATCTATTGAAAGTTTCAAATTTTTAGCAAAAGGCCTGTTATTACTCATTATCTCCCTCTTTTCTTTGTAAAACAAAAGTAATTTATTACGACTAATTCATTAACTAATTGGTTCATTTTTTTTTATTGATTCATTTGTTGTCATCGATAATGATGAATACTTGTGTTTTACTTGTGTAAAATTCCAACTTGATCCGAAAATGGGAAGTTGTAGAACAAATGTGTAAAGATTCCCCCCAGACAGAGTGGGTTGATATAATAACTTTGCAAACAATATATCTCAAGGTGGACAGTTATTGAAAATAGTTCAATTCCTATTTGAAAGCACGAACTTAGTATTTTGTTTGCAAAACCTTTGAAAATCAATCTTTTGGTGAAAGGTTAGAGTTGGTTTTGACTGGCGCTGCTTAATCTGGACATGTCATGTTTCTACTATCATGTTTAGTACAAGTTTGTGATGTCATTCTAACTAATAGGTTTTAAAAAGCCAGGGGAGTTCAATTCCTACTGCACTTAGCTGCTCACAGAGTAAGCTTAGATTGCTTTGTCATCAATCCCTCTCCACGCCCCTCAATTACTCTAAACATATTACTACAAGCTACCAACGTATCTGATGTTAGCTAGTCTTGCTGGAAGTTTTAATTGTCTAGTAAGTGTAATTGAAGATAGCTTGACATATCATGATGTTTGACGTCCGCAATTTCTTCACCGTTACAACAGCTGGGAAAGTGAAACAGTCAATTTTCTAGATCATCGAGAGATGAAACTCACTGAAACCTGAAAGTAAAATGACATTCGTTGTCGTGACATTGATTCGTTGTCGTGACATTGATTCATTGTCGTGACATTGATTCATTGACGTGACATTGATTCATTGACTTGACATTGATTCATAGTCATTCATTAGTTGATTTAATTTAATGCTATTATTATATTATATTTTGATGCTTTTTTGGAGGGGGGTAATGGGAGTTGGTTGAGTGGTAAGCGCCTGGCTTCCAAACTGAGGGGTCTTGGGTTCAAATCTCGGTGAAGGCTAGACATTTTCTTTTTGGACTCCACAGGGTCTCAAAATGGATAGTTGGAGAAAGAAATAAAGGTTGGTCATTGCGATGGCCACATGAAATCCTCGTTAAACCGTTGGCCATCTGCTCTATAGATTACAACGTCTGAAAGAGATACTTGACTTGACTTACTTGGGGTATGCGGTAATGTCATTCTGAGTTGAGCCCTTTTGTTAAGTTTAAACTTGGAGAAACATTAAATATCAGTCATACAAATAAGGAACTTCCTAATTATTTCTTTTAAGTAAATCTTTAGTCACTAAATTTTGTCTTCACGACAGTCCTGAGTTTGGGCTAATCTCGTGCTCTTTCCGCTGTCCTGCAGGAGGATCAGATTTGGGCGTTATAATCTTCTCCTATGCTTAATTCTTCTCCCTACGAATCACAAACGTTACTTCAAAAGAGAAGAGTACGTCCTACGCAATTCATGTATCAATCTAAGCATGCATGTTAATCACGTCTGCTAAGTCGTTGGTTTTCAGGAACCCATTCCTAGCACTAAATGATACTAGGGAAGAAGGAGCATCTGTATGAATGTATCCTAGCATAGAAAATAAGAAATGTGCCTTCATCTTTGTGTCTTTCTCAGTATTTTATTAGGTTTTGTTTCTAGGAAAATCGTTAAAGACATTTTCGAGATCAGTGACCAGATTTTAGCCTCTACCTTCCACCAAGTTCTGAGGTACTGTAATAACAAAATGAAACTCATAAAAAGTGCTCATAAGTGCTTAAGCGGAAGGAGTTGTTCTTTTGTACATTAAAGTAAAAAAAAGTTCCCCCTTAAGACCTTCCGATCTATAGTGCAGATGATGTTAAGGTCATCTATTACTTTCCCAAACAAAAGTCCAGTACCCATTAGAGTTGGGTGAACTTAGGGGTGCCATTGAGACCCGAAAATTCAAAATCCCAGTCTTCGACTTTTGAAAAATGGCTTATTTATCTTAGCAGTTGAAAAAGATTAGGTAAAAGATTTCTGTATTGTGTAACTTTACACATTTATTTATTGTACTTAACAAACCATGAATCAATAAAAAAAAAAGTAAACCAATTAATTTATTAATTATTGGTATTAAAATTATTTTGTTTGGTATTGAAAAAGGGAAAAAAGTTATTTTGTTTGGCATTGAAAAAGGGAAAAACGTTAAGATATTTGGCTGTAAATGTGGAGTTATTTCCCTTAAACATTTTGAACACGTTTTTTTCTTCCAGGAATAAAACATTAAAGAAAACACAAACCACCAAGTGTAACTTATAGAAACAATTTATTGTGAAAACTCCCACAGCCACCAGCACCAAGTCCATTATATAAATATTACATACATCATACAGTTTGTAGCATGTTCAGAGAGAAACTAAAATGATGGATTTAACTTGTATATCAACCATGATTCTTTATCAAAAATAGTTTTAGCTTTCATACAACTCTGTACATATGGGCTCATGTTGAGACTGGACTAGTTGAAACATCAACATGAGAACAAAAATTTGTGACAATAGGAAACTTTGCAAGCACACTGAAATGAAGTAAACATTGTTTTGTAGTTGTAGATCTAGTACCAAAGAAATGAAACAATTTAAAAACAATATTTATGCAAATGTTTAAACCATATCATAAGTTCAATAATTTTGTGGAACTCATTCTGAGCTATTTTTTAATATACATTTTATCTTTCATTCATTATAAAAAAAACAAATAAAAACCTACAAACTGATCAATGCCATTCATTGGTTTCTTTACATACACTGCCATCTCAACTATACAGACCTATACAGATCAATCTGTGCAATGCATTGATGATGAGGAACATTCTTAACACAGGGATTTCCTAAACTATCAAGATAAATGAACATACAACTAGATGAATGATGATACAGAAAGTGTTATCAATAAGATTTTTAGATGCACAATTTACTATGGGGGCACAGTGGCTGAGTGATTAAGCACTTAGCTTTCAAATCTCTGGTCCTGGGTTTGAATCTCGATGATTATTGAGATTTTGAATTCTGAATTTTAATGGGTACCTGACTTAAGTTGGAGAAAGTAAAGGCAGTTGGTCGTTGAGCTGGCCACATGACCCCCTGCTCGTTCACTGCTAGACAAAGAAACAGATGACCTGATCATCTGCCTTATAGAACTTTATTTTTTTTTTATAAACACAATTACTACTTTTATGTATAAGTATGTTTATTTTGTTATTAGTACAGGCCACCAGTTTATAATGACATTTTATTCAAATTTGATAGATTTTAAAAAACAAAACATGTGTACATATACAATGATTGGTTTCAAAATGTTATGACACAGTCAGTTACATTGTTTGAAGCTACATTAAGTTTTATAGTATTTGAATTCATTGTTGGATCCATAGTCTTTTAATCTATACTTAGTTTTTAAGTCATCATGGGGTAGGAGAAGACCATACAGAGACTTCAGAATCACTTTTGACATTTTTATACTACAAAGTATTCAACATAAAGCCATCTAGATAATGTTGATCAATGAATACAAACACTGGTCAAGACGGCTGCCTAGTAAGTGCGCTGGACTGTTGTTCGGTTGTCTCGATGGTCCCAGGTTCATACCCTCCCCTCTGCCATCCCCCCTCATCCTGCGGGAGGTTTGAACTAGGAAGTAGATTATCTTCAATTCAGAAGGAACATCTGAAACATGTCAAACATTTTACAAACTCAGATTGAGATTAAGAGCAAAGAGCCTATGACAACAGTTTCCTCAAAACCTGGGCATTTCACACATTGAACACATAGTTGCAATAGTTCTTAATGGCATTATGAAGAGATGTGATATAGGATACATTGTAACATGGGCAAGTTCAAGCCTTAACATGGATCTCTTCTCTGATAGGCATATTTAAAGAATACCTTTGAGTCTAATTTAATAGGACCAGTTTAACTTCTAAGATTTTATCTCCCTAGTAGTTGGTTCTGCAGATCTTATCTTCTTATCTTATATAATACAGACATTACTTCAAAAAAGAAGATGATTACGTCCTACGAGTCATGCATTTAGTCATGCATATTAACCAATGACTTAAATTCTGCCAAGTCACTGGTTTTCCTGGCTAGGTCAGGCAACCCATTCCATGCTCTAATAGGGAAGGAGTATTTGTACAAATTTGTCCTAGCATATGGGACGAGGAATGTGCCTTTATCTTTGTGTCTTTCTGAGTATTTTATTAAATTTTGTTTTTGTATTTGAAGATTATGGTTCAGTGTTTTATGTATAATTGCTACTTTACTTTTGAGCCTTCTGTCCTGAAGGCTTTCTAAATTTAGTGATTTTACTAAAGGTGTTACTCTAGTTAAGTGTGAATATTTGTTTGTTATGAATCTCACTGCTCTATTTTGTGTCTGTTCCAGTTTCTTAATGTTTTCTTGCGTTGAGGGGTCCCAAACGGAGGATGCATATTCTATTATTGGCCTAACCAAGGTTAAACATTTTAGTTTTATAACAGGCAAGACTCTACTAGAAACCAGGCAAGACTCTACTAGAAACCAAAGTTTAAAGGTAAAATGGAAAGTCAACATTTATTGTGTTCTAATCACATCACAAGTAATTGTGTTTTATGATTTAGAATGTTGTATCTGAGGTTTTCAATATCGTTATCAACTAAACATGAGATCAATCATTTCTAAAATAATTGTAAGCTTTCTAATAATTAGTATGTTTGCTCCTTCAAACTAGTTGTGAAGTTAGACTAAAAGTTTTCTAAAAAATTAACCAGAAAAGGTGAATAACATTTTGAATAAACTGATTAAGTACAAGTAAAACTTTCAGTTTCTAAAGTTGCCTTTAGAAAACTAGTGATCTGAGAAGTAGATGATGTTAAATCAGGTGGTATGTGCTCTGGACTGTTTACCACCATCCCCCCCCCCCCTTCAAGAGGTTTGGGTTAGGATAATCTTCAACTCTGAAGGAACGTATCAAAGAAAACAATGGTTAATAAGGATGTAATTTGGCCAGTACAACACTTATTGACACTAGCCAAATATTTAAATGAACTTTGCTTCATCACTTTTTGCCCAAATGTACACATAGGAAATAAAATGCTTTAGACATAATTTTAAAAATGTAAAGTCATTTTGCTAATTATTAAAAAAAAGTTTTTAAACCATTATTTATTCATTGAAAAATCCCGCAATATTTTTATGATCATATAAACAAGTTACAGTTTTTAAGCAAGAGTACAGACAAAAACTTAGTGTATGTGCATGGCTGATAGTCAGACATAAGAAGCTCATCATCAGAACCTTATAAAATCTTCTAATCATAAAATACATTTGTGTAGACTAGAACCCAACGCCTAAAACCCATTCCAACTTCCATACATTTTTGTCATTACTGAAGGAAGTTCTACCTGTATTTACTTGGCCATAGAGCTGAAAGAAATGCTATCTAACAGGACAGTCCATGGGATAATATAAAGACTATTATTTTTCATTCTGAATGTCCGGAATGTCAGTTCACTACAGTCAACTATGGGTTCGGAGAAATGAATGAAAACAATAAATAGATCTTCTATTCAACATCTGAATGTGTAAAAAAGTAATTGCACCACATTGCTTTCTACAAAATTAGGTAACAGTAATAGAATTAAGCCAACATATTAGTAGCTATCTATGAACAATAGGTCTGTGTAGATACACTAGACTTGACCCTGATGAATTTTCACCTCATTCATTATCAATAAATCAAAATGAAAAAAAAAACAAAAAAAAACTCAAATTCAAAGAGTGGTTACATTATAGTCAGAACTGATCAATGCTTATAACATTTTCCATCACAGTAAGAAAAAGCACTTGAGTTTAAAAACAAAGACAAAATGGAGCATTAAATAAAAGTGGTGTTAAATACATATAGTTGGCAAGACAGACATGACCTGCAATATGTGACTTTTGATTAATAAAAAAAAAGAAATATTAAAAACAAAACCTGTTTGTTCCATTGCAGTCAATAAAGAATGGTGATGGCAGTGGTATTTGTAGACACACTTTATTTATACTTCAACTAAAATCTAGACCATATTCAGTTAATCTATATATTGATTAATGCTGAAAAAAAAATCTTGACAATTTTTAGTACAAGATCTCTGAATTATGTGTAGTTTTCGCCCTTCAAATAATTGTACAAATTATGTAAATTTTTAATAACAGAAATACTAGACATGTTTTAATCAACATATTTCATGATAAATTAATGGTAAAAATATTACCAACGAAAATTTAATCATTTTCAAAATGAAAAAAAAATAATATTACACATAATGGTTTTCATTGTTAAATATAAAAATGAGAAAATAAAATAATATTTGAAAATAAAGTTTTAAAATAAATGTAGGTGAATAAAGATCACATATTTTATGTCAAAAAAATAATTATGAAATTTTCATCTTGTAAAAAAACAAACACTTTTTCTAAAACAAAATTATGCATTTGTTTAAAGTGAGACTGTATTGAAACAAAGAAGGTCAAAGGGATACAGCTCACTTATCTAGATAATGTTGCATCGTCCATTTCTGATTGCCATTCTCTGAGCATGTACTGACCACAACATTGTCACCACTTTTTTGTCCCCCAGTGTCCAAACATTTGCCAGAGGCTTGATGCACTATGGTGTTCTTAGACTGGAATTAAATGCAAAAACTGTATCAACAAATTCAGAACCATGAGAACAAATAGGGTTGTTACAAAAGAGTGTTTTATCAATTCCCATGGGAGGTAAATGTACTGAATTTCGGTCAATTAAATGAGATTGGACCAAAAGCGCTCTGAGCATGCTATAAGCAGGAAAGTAGCGCTATATAAAAGCTATAATAATAATGTGGACTGTGGGTCAATACTTAATAAAAAATATTATTAAAAAACATTAAAACTAGGAGACATACAAAGATCAGAACCCTAAAAAAATAGCAGAGGGTGCTCTTCTCATACTGTTTCAAAGGAGGAAGCAAAGTAATTTGCATAAAATAAAGTTAAAATAATTCTACCATTGCAAAACACAAGAATCAGTATTTTAAAAAAAAGTGTGTGAAAAACAAAAACTAGAGTGTAGTTTAAATAGCGGATGTTACAGGGAACATTTGATTTTAAATTTAGCTTTATGCCAAAGAAGAAGTCAACACTACCTAAGTCTTTTACAAAAGCATGTTCAAGAAGAACCAAATTTAACATAACCATCTCATATATATATATTACCTTATCATGAATCCATTTCTGGTTCTGTTGTCCAGTACAGGGCCTCAATGAAACTCGACTGCCATCCTGACCTGAGCTATCCAGGCATGCTTCCTCTCTCCTCAACTCATTGGTTAAAGTTAAGGAGAAGACCTAAAACAATAATGTCTGTCACTTTAGAGTTTTTGGAATACTTTTTGAAGAATAAGATTTTATAACTAAAAACAAGTAAATGGGTTGTTTCAATTTCACTTACCTGACTTGCACTTCCACCATTCTGACAACTAAACATGCCTACATCAAACGCAGTTTTCTCATCTCTCTGTAAAGTGTCCAGACAAATGCCAGAGTCTGGGTTACGAACCTAACCATGAAAAATATATCAAATGTATTTCTCTGACCTAAACATGAAAAATATATCAAATGTATTTCTCTGACCTAAACATGAAAAATATATCAAATGTATTTCTCTGATCTAACCATGAAAAATATATCAAATGTATTTCTCTGACTTAAACATGAAAAATATATCAAATGTATTTCTCTGACTTAAACATGAAAAATATATCAAATGTATTTCTCTGACCTAAACATGAAAAATATATCAAATGTATTTCTCTGACCTAACCATGAAAAATATATCAAATGTATTTCTCTGACTTAAACATGAAAAATATATCAAATATATTTCTCTGACCTAAACATGAAAAATATATCAAATGTATTTCTCTTAAAAAAAATTAGTGAGACCAATTCCTTTTATTAAAAATGTCAAATTTCTAAAAAGACAAAAATAGGTGAACAGAAAAAGAAGCATATTTTTCGTAGAAAGGAAAAACAACTTTTTTTTTTCTTTGAATGTGCTACACTGATGCAGAACAAATTTATCAGTATAAATTACATGTGTAAATAAATACAAAGGAAAAAACATGCAGAGAAAAATGTTTTTGAAACTTCTTTAATTAAGGTCAAACAAGTATGTCAAACAAAAACATCAATTAAATAGACCAAAAGGTCACATTCTTTATGTCTGGTTTATTGCATTAGAAATAAAATTGCGAAAGGGATCTATTGTTTGCAAAATTTTTTACTGCTGACAGAGAAATGTTAAGTAATATTATTGTAAATAATTGCCAATGATTGAAAATATATTTCAGTCCATTTGGGCAGTTGTTTGAGACAAACATATAAAAAAGCTAACAAAATCCACGAAATAAAGAATCACCCTTTGTGTCAGGATTTTGTGATTTTACCATCACAAAGAGATACAAGACACTGATGGCAAAGACAAACAGACACAAACACTCTTTTGTTCCCCTGGCAATCAAATCATTAAATAAGAACAATCTGATATAAACTTTGTCACATGTAAATTATGAGTGCGTCTGGTGTGAATATACACTTTGGTTTCTTATAGTTATGTTTTTTGTTTGGTGTAATGCACAAATTGTAAGACAAATTTCCATACGGACAATAAAGATTATTATTATTATTATTATTATTATAGAAAGATATACTTCACCAGTTCACCAATAAATAAACTAAAAAGTTTTGAATCCAGCATTTATATGTCAAGTGTTGCATTTTCACATTCCTTAACACTTTTTAAAAATATTTTTTGTGACAAGAGTAATCAACACGATCAAGTAAACAAAACATCCCAATTGATCTTTAAATAATTTACAAAAATAACAGATTTAAAATAGATTGCATTACAAAAATTCTGTTTTTGCATAACCAGATTGTACTAATTGAGACATGCAGGTATATGAGATTGCGAAGTTACCCCCATTTATTTTATTTTTTACTGTCATCTAACCAATTTAAATGTTGAGTTTTTATACTCAATTTTCCCAAACTCCATTTTTTTTTCCTATTGGTGAAGATAGAAGATGGGGACACCGATTGGTTATAAGAAAAGAGAATTAGATATAAAAATTAAGAAAAAAAAAAAAAAAACTCAAGAAAGTACTGATTCAAAGAAAATTGATACAAATATCAAAATAAATATTTAAAAAAAAAAAAAAAAACTCACTGTAAGATCACTGACAACAAACTAAGCACATTTATGTAAAAAAAACACCCTTTGGGGCACTGATTTAAATATTTTACCATCACAAAAATAAAAAAGCACAGGAACTCTTTTGTTTCATTGAATGAAATCCAACGTTCTAATGAAAATTTCATGTTATGTATGTTTGAGTAAGTGGTATGAAATATATTTCGTTTGCTCTCATTAAAATGTTTTGTTATGTGTAATGCATAATTATAAGATGGAATTTCATCAAGGACATGGAAAGATGTTTTTTTAGTAGTAGTATTATTATGAATGATTTTCATTCTCTAGCACTGCCAGGGTCATGCTTCATCAAAGGGAAACAAAATTCATTGTAATCCCTTTAACTGTGTCCACTGAGAGATGTTCTGACGATCTGGCAGGTTTTGCAACAGTACTGCCCTTTGACAGATAATGAAGATCCTCCTAGGGCTAGGATTGTGTCTGCCAAGTCAGTTGTCCTTATTTCCATGGTTGATATAACAACAGGGTGTATTATTATTATTATTATTATCATGACTATAAAACTTTTTAGGCCTGAGGTTAGAAATTTCAAGGCAGGTATCATGTGTATCACAGCAACATAAAAAAGGTCCATTGTAACTGAGCCTCAACGGCTTCATAATGCAGTGTGGGAAGAAGAGGGACAAGATAGCACCCTGTCAGAGACGGGATATGGACCTCAGGCTGTAGTTTAAACATCACTGTTCTAACAGATAGTTTACATTCATCCTAGACAAAACTGTTTAACAAAAACATGTAGAAGCAAGATATAAGATAGTTCCATTTCCAACATTTTCATATGTTCTTTCTCTAATCTCTTTAAAGCAGTCTTCACTGGGAAACAAAATTCAGCCCCTTCTTATTGCTTGTCCACTACGTTGATTGATTAATTTTCTTTGACTTTTATTTCAAGAACTTAATTTCAGGATACTTCAGACGGTTAGCTTATGACATAGAGACAATTGTAGGGTAGATGGGCAACATACTTTGAGGGAATTCTCAATGAAACTGATGAAAGACAAATTCAAAATTATAAAATACTTTTTAGAAGCACACCAAGCAATAGTTCATGATACTTTACAAATAATTAGTACCTGGAGAGGATCCTATTAAAGCAGAGCTAATTAAATATGGAACAAACAAGGTACTAAAAGTAAAAATTTGGGATGAAGAAGTAGGCCCACTGAATGGGAAACAGCACTCAGAACTCAAATACAAGACCCAAACTACAATGCTGAATGTAACTTACACAATCTGATTTAGATGCTAAGTGCAAAATATTCTAAATTTTAGAAGACTACTTATTTGGATTCAGGCCTACAACATTTTTACCAAAAAATCTACTATAAAAATGGTATATGAGATGTTAAAGAATTTTGGAATGAATAATAATAAAACTTAGATACATAAACTAAATAAAGACCCATATATAGTGACAGGATAAAAAATAGAAGATACCATTAGGTTGGTCACTTTAAAAGAATGCCAAAAAAATCATATGGCCAAAATAAAGTACCAGTAAGGTCATAAGGCAGGAGACCCAAGACTTCAAATAACTTGGTTTGATATTGACAGTATCGGATGGAAAGATTTGTTGAAAGGTTAGACTTTTTTGCCAGTTGGATGAATAGGACTGCATTTCCTAATAAACATACAAACATATCAACCAATATTTCTGCACACATTTAAATCAACTTCTTACCATTCCCCAAGCCTTCACGTTTTCATCTGGAATAAATTTTTCAGGATACACATTATCTAAGTACCATTTAAAAGTATGACAATTTAATTTCTTTCTTAGCTCTTTCCTTTCTGATATGTCTCCATAATCAGTGCCCTGAAAAATAAAAATAAAAAAAAGTACAGTTTTATAAAGATTGAAGTGTAGTCATTAAAAAATAAATTTATTTACAAACATTTATGAAATATAAAATTACAAATGCTGATGTGAATGGATTAGATACTAAAAATTAAAATAATATGCACAATTAAGATATAACTGATATAATGCATTACTCTATTTCATTTTAAGGCCAAAATATTTATTTATTTTTAAAATTTACAAACCAGTAAATCCTTGCGGTGTGTATAAAATAAACGTTTGTAATCATCCATCCAAACTTCAGCCAGACGCATAGAATTGATACCATGAGTGTCTTTATTACCTAATATTACAGAAAACATTTGTTTACAAGCTGATTGTGTGTAAAGAAGATATTGAATAAGGTGTGTATCAAACTGGGGTGGCTCATCTATAATTCTCATAGAGGCCCAGCCAAAGCAGTAGACAGACTTCTCAATACGTATAACATCAATAAAAAACAGTGACAAAATTTTTCTCTTTAAAAATGTGTTTTTGTAATTTTTTAAAATTCTAGATACTTTGATAAAAAAAAATTAAAAACTCAAATACTTGTAAGGCTAAAAGATCTGCGTGTGTATGACATAGATAGATAAATATTTCCTTTGCTTTATCCAAAAGTCAGTGCATTTGTTAATTTCACATGATACTTGACTTTTGAAAATGTATTTTAAGAGTTTAAAAAAATAGGTAGAAATGAAATAGACCAATTTTTTCTTATACATTATAGGAATTCAATATGACAAATATTATACTACAGTGTTGTACTCTTCTTTGTCTATTCAGGCCCTTTTTTCTGTTTAGATTTTTATAAATCTATTAAATAAGTTTTACTTCATTAATTTAAGCTGCAAACATACTTGGTTAGAGCTATAAACTTAAAATATAAATTTGAACAAGTATAAAGTACATTCTGTAAGTTTGTGTTCTAACCAAACTCAAAGTTTACCTGGAAAAGTGTAGGGATGACTAGATCTAAAAATGTGACCCACACGTGAACAAGGTATAAATTCTAACTTTCCACCACACATCCAAACCTGTTTGATTACAAGGTTAAAAAATCATTCCTTTATATGTATTATTCTTTTGCTATTAATAAAAAATTAATTTGTAACTTTTGACCTGATTAAACAAAATAAACACAAATTGTGTTTCTATCTAAACTGTTTATTTCAAAGCCTTTTTTACTTGAATGATAGGATTCATTATTAAAAATTTTTTTGATAAGAATAATTCTTATACTTGCCAAACATTGCAAATTGTTAACTATAAGCTGCTTTTGTCAATACTTTTTTTTATACATCAATAGAAAATCAAAGAAAAAACACACACACACACATTTAATAGTGCTGGTTGTTTATAGTAATATGAACTCATTAAAGGCTGATGCAGTTTTAAGTTTTATTCATAAAATGTAATCTGAATTTGTGAAAGTAACATGTTACAAAGTCTTGCATCTATCTATTGGTCCTTAGTACATTTTGCATTATTTTTTTTTAATAAGAAATTGATAATAAAATGGCACTCACTATGTAGTATTATATATATATAATATAATATATATATATATGAACTTACTCTAAATGAGATCTCTAAATTTTCACCTCCCCAGACATCCATTCCAGGATCATAAGCACCTATTTCAAAAAAAAATTTCCTATCAGCTGCAAGCAAACCACCTGCCATAGTTGGAGATCTTAAAATAAAAAAAAATATCATCTGTAATATTACATTATAAGACACATTGTAATAATTTTCATAAAGAAACAAAAGTTGTTTTTTTTTTTCAGTTTTTCAATCACTATCATAAATTCTATTCATTTCATTTGAAATATTTTCTGCTCAAAATAATCTATAATACATCAATCTAATACAAATAAAACATGTCTACTGCTGTAAAAGGCTGAACTTCAAAGTAAATATGAAGACAATACTATTGATTCTATAAACAAACTAGATCTATCTGTGTAAATCCAAATGTAACTTTTTTTTCTTTATTCATTCAACATTCTAGCAAACCAACAGCTGCTTACAACAAAAAATACCAGCATTGAGACTAACAAGGTGTCAATACTAATAAAAAATATGAGTAGATAGGTTAAAAGAAAACAGAATAGAAAGTCACAGCACAATTTATTTCAATTTTCTTTTTAAAATGGTTAGTACACACAAAAAATTAAGCTTTAATACAAAAAACTAGTATGAAGCAACTTATAAGTAGCAAAGATATATAAAAAACTGCAAAGTTGAAAGTGAATGCAGCATCTAAAAACAAACTAAAGCTCATCTGGTTATTTGCAAGAGAAGAACAAAGTGAATGTAAATAGAATATTGAAAAAAACAAACAGAAACCTAGAAGTATATCTAAGAAAGTCTGGGGAAGCTTTAAGATTTTAAAACCCTAGGCCACAAATACCTTACCGTATTGGTTTAACGTAATCAGGACTTTCAATAGCCCTTGGAGAATCATCAGCCCATGTGAAGTGAAGGCTCCAAGAAAAGCCCCCAGTAGTATATCCACCATTACCAGAGTATTCTAATGAGTGGTCATCTATTGCATCTATTATTGGACAGAGAACAGCTGTTCTATCCTCAGCTATTCGACTTACAATTGGTTCAAGCCTAACAATGAAAATAATGCAGTCTAACTTAAAGCTCTTTATTTCTCTTTCTTAACAAACTTGCAATGCCACAAGCCCTAAGTACTCACATTTTGGAACAGGAATGGGTCTTTGTAAACAAATACAATGACAAATGCAATGAACAAATGAACAGTTTTCAACACGATAGCATTAGGATGTTTACCTAATTGGGTCTATCTCGGATTTACGGCGCAGTGACTCTCGTTTAGGGACAGGACGCCAAGAGAAATGAAGGCTCCACCAGAATCCACCGACACTGTAACTGCCAGTGCCTGCATACTGAAGAGTGTCCTTATCAATAAGGTCTATTTCAGGGCAAAGTACTGCAGTGGGGTCCTCTTTTATCCTGCTAAGAATTGGCTCTATCCTGTATGAAAAGGCTTCAGGTGAAATCTATCAAAACAAGCCTAGAGTGTCACTGGCTATTTATTTGTATAGACAAAAAGGTTCATTAGAACTTACAGAAATATTTTTTTTTTTAATTTTTTAAAGTCAAATTCATGCTGACTAAACAATACAACATTCTTTAAACTTTAATAAAGAATAAAGACTTGTGGCATTGTTTTAGTTTGGTAATTAAAAATTATTTTTTGATTAAACTTATTGTTAATAATCACAATTTTCAGGTCATTTTTGGGACAAGCTACAATTCTTAATAATAATAAAAAATATTTAAAATAAAACAATAATTGATACATTTTTTTTCTTGCAATCAAAAAGTGAAAAACAAAAAAATCTGAAGTATCCTAAACATCTAAAAATCAAATTAATGTGAAATGAATGATAATAATTATTATTGTGAGAAAAAAAAAGTAACATCAAAACTGGATGTTTCTAGAATAAAAGTAACTAACTTAAAAGCAGTGACCCATAAAAACATGTACATACCATCCTGTATTCACTTCACAGTGAGAATCTAAAAATACTAAGACATCTCCAACTGCTGCTTTTGCTCCTGCAATTTTGGCTCTAATAAGTCCAGACCTTTCTTGCGTACGAACAAGACGAACTATGCCATCAGGCCAAGTCGCAGCAATATATTGTTCTAACTTTTCCTTCAGAAAATCTGTATAAAAAAATATAAACAAATACTAAAAAATATTTATAACTTTTGTTTCCAATGATATAAAACATATTAGTTTACTCAGGGGCGTAGCTAGGAATTTTTCATCATTTGGGGGCCAGGGGGATTTTCAAATTCTCCCCTCCACACCCCCCACCCTAGCTAAGCCACTGAGTTTACTTTCAATTTTGAAAAATTTAAATGATACAAGTTTATTTATGTGTAGATATGTATCTGTAGGAAAAGAAAATGTCTTATAGGAGTTAATGATTAATATTATTAAAATAGTTAAGGTTTTTAATTTGCAATGAAATAACATCTACTTAAAAATTGTAGTTTTTTCCAGACAAAGTTCGCAAAAAAAAAAAAGGCTTAAATGACACCATAATTTTTTAAAATACATTTCCTTTTCATTCATTTGCCTAAGGTGTTTAATTATATAAAATTGGTAAACTGGTACCATCTATCTGACTACCTTTGTCAGAGTAATCATCCAGCAAGATGACCTCCTGTAAATATTGTGGGGGGGATCTATTCACTACACTATGTGCTGTGCGCAGAAGTGGAGACCAGGCTTCATTGTGGAATATAATAACCACGCTGGCTTTTGGGAGATCACTGGGATACACTATAGATTTACATCTGAAATATAGAATTGAAAACAAAAAGCAGTAAATAAATAAATAGCAAAACTGAAAAGAAATGTTGTATCAACGTCAAGTAATCAATGTTGGCCAGTTTCACTTGAGCACTTGATCTTCAAAACTGACAGTGGTGATATAAAGTCAATGCAAATGGAAGTCATTAAGTGGGGGATTGTTTTTTAAATATTTACAATTTAAAAAAATAATAATTTTGTGATCCAAAGTTAGTTAAGGCATCAATGTAAACACTTCCTAGTATGTACAATCTAATGGGGCATATTTCTGCTAGAGTGAATATATGTTAAACATAAATTTTTTACTTAAATTTTAAAATTGAAAATATGAAAGAAGACTTTACACACATATCTATATACTTGTATTTCAATGCTCATCAGCACCTTTTGAGGTTTGCAGTGGTGTCAAGCAGGGATGTGTGCTCGCACCTACTCTGTTTGGCATATTCTTCTCCTGTCAACTGCATTATGCGTACAACGACATAAACGAAGGTGTGTTTCTCCATACAAGATCTTCTGGAAAACTATTTAATGTATCAGGGCTGCTGGCAAAAACCAAGGTTAGTAAGCTACTCGTCAGGGAACTCCTGTATGCTGATGATGCAGCTATTGTTGCTGATTCTGATATTCAGCTACAGTCCCTGGTTGACAAACTATCTGCTGCTTGCCAGAAGTTCCGCTTAAACATCAGTCAAAGCAAGACTAAGATACTTGTCCAAAACACAAACACTGCAACTCAAGTAAGCATTAATGGCCAACCACTAGAAATTGTTGATCACTTTTGTTACCTTGGCTCCATCATATCCAACAACACTCTACTGGATAAAGACATAAACATCAGGATAGCCAAGGCAATGGCCACCATGTCACGGTTGCAGAAAAGAGTCTGGGACAACATATTGCTGACTAGCAGTACTAAAGCCCTAGTCTACCGGACCTATGTGTTGAGCACCTTGCTGTACGGAAGTGAAACATGGTCAACCTACTCATGGCAGGAAAAAAAGCTGAATGTCTTCCACCTCCGATGCCTAAGGCGGATCTTTAAAATAAGGTGGCAAGATAAGATAAACAATGAGGAAGTGCTACAAAGAGCAGGGTGCCAGGACATCTGCTCTGTTATCAGCAGCAGACGCCTTGGCTGGCTTGGCCACGTTCGTAGAATGCCAGTAGGTCGACTTACACAGACTTCTAATAGAAGGCAGGAGAGCCGCTGGTCGACACGACATGAGGCTCTTCAAAATCGACACTGGCAACTGGGAAGAGGTGGCACTGGACATATCCACATGGAGAGAGCATAAAGGAAGGGTTACAGATTGCAGATGTAATACACAAACAGAAGCAGAAAGAAGGGTGAAAATGCAACGGCGCCTGGTGATTATATATGCCCAACCTGCAATCGCAGCTGTGTATCAAGAATTGGCCTCTTTAGTCACACAAGAAGTTGCAAAGGGAAAAGATCGTCTCTCGAGACGTAAAATGCTACAGACAGAGAGTATTTCAATGCATTAGATTATCAATAGCCGCAAAAGAGACTCAAATAGGCCATAAATCTAATTCTATCTTTGACAATTAAAAATGTATTAATACATTTGAAGCCAATAAACCCTATTTCATTTTTTTTTTTATTGAAGAACTCTGTCAACACCAGAGCCCCATCTTTCTTAAGCACAACATAGTGAATAATTTTCCAACAAATTACCAGTGATTAAAACAGTATTATTTCACAATTTTGACTATACCCTTTCTTCCAATGAAACCTCATTGATACATTCTAATAAATGAAGCATATTAATATTTTTTAAAAATTGTCTTTACCTGGGATCTCTGACATCTTTTAGAGATCTCTCTAATGATATCTTATCACTGGCTATTCTATTAAAAGCTTCTTTTTCTATAAGACTGTCTGACAATTTTTTTTCTTCCCCTTCAAGATATACAGGTTCCCCCTTTTCTCCTGGGCCTTCTCTGTAAGCCTCTGTTTGCTTGTAATGTTGGTACCGAAGAAACCTAACAGAATACTGTGCAAGACTTGAAGTGGTGACATTGAAAAAGCCAAAGTAGTATGCTCCTCCTAGTAGCAATATCAGGAGAACTAAGGAGAACAGTAGTGTTGATCGTCTACGACGGAAAGATCTTGCTAGGCCCATGACCACGTGACAAAAGATCGTTTAAATATATATTTTAAATATTATGAATCATATTCCATAACAGCACCTAAACAATAAAGTAGAAAAAAAAGATAGTTAATTTACACATCAAATTGTGGTTTTGTTTTAAAGAAATGGAATCTAGACAAAACCTTTACCACCTTAAACAATAAAAAATGTACATTCAAGAAAAGCTAAGTCTAATAAGCAAATAAAACAATAGTTTTCAAATAATAGCATTTTATTAAACCTTAACAACAGTAATAATAATAATCTACATACACTGAGGAGGCGCGGAGGCTGAGCAGTAAAGTGCTTGGCTTCCGAACCGGGGCTCCCAGGTTTCAATCCTGGCCAAGACTGGGATTTTTATTTCAGGATCTATGGGCACCTCTGAGTTCACCCAGCTCTATTGGATACCTGACATTAGTTGGTTTTAAGTATAGGTCGTTGTGCTGGCCACATGACACCCTCATTAACAGTAAGCCACAGAAACAGATGACCTTTACATCATCTGATCAAAAAGATCATAAGGGGAACTTTACTTTTAAGATATATAGTCTAAAGACATAAGAGTTGAAAGTCTCAGTCTAGAACAAGAGTCAAGACAAGATTTTAGACTCTAGATCTAGATGTAGGCCTCCTTCTTATTTTATCTTATATGGTACAGACGTTACTTCAAAAAAGAAGATGATTACGTCCTTCGCATCATGCATTTAGTCATGCATATTAACCAATGACCTAAATTCTGCCAAGTCACTGGTTTTCCTGGCTAGCTCAGGCAACCCATTCCATGCTCTAATAGCGCTAGGAAAGAAAGAGCATTTGTACAAATTTGTCCTAGCATATGGAACGAGGAATGTGCCTTTATTTTTGTGTCTTTCTGAGTATTTTATTAAATTTTGTTTTTGTATTTGAAGATTATGGTTCAGTGTTTCAGATAAATTTTGTTTTTGTATTTGAAGATTATGGTTCAGTGTTTCAGTCCTAATGACTATAGTTCATCTTGTACAACACTTTTTCATGTGAGTGTGGAGCCCTATTTTCGACAGACACTCCCCCCTATCCACATATATTACAAGGTAAAGGTGGCTTTCGCTTTAGTGGTAGAGGAGCCAGCCATTCTTCATTTGGCACACTTTTCTAAGAACTATGTTTTTCGCTGTCCATTGTTTTAATGGTCACCATATCTCTACACGTAGTGCGGTCTAGGGCTATGTCTTCCCAATGGGCAGTATCAATATTCACTGCGTTTAGGTCTCGTTTGATTACATCCACATAACGGATGTGGGGAAATAATAATGTTGATTGTGGATTTCTCAGAGAGAAAGCCACATTGATTCTGGATAGACCCGATCACTGAGTTTTTGTAGTCTAGGAAGTCTCACACAAGCAAAGACTTAGCCTACTAATACTAAATTTCCATGTAATTGTTGCAGTCACTTCTGTCACCTTTGCTCTTGTACAGGGGGACAATCTTAGCATCACACAGGTCCTGTGGTACAGCACCTTCTTGCCAACATTTGCAGAGCAGTTCATGAAGAGGTTGGCTTAATGTAGCTTCGCACTGTTTCAGAAGATCCAGGGGGATACCATTGCATCCAGGGGCTTTGCCGGCAGCCATTTTGTTTATGGCTTTGTTGAGTTCTATAAGGATGGATACTTCATCTAGATCATTCATTGTGGGAAATCGGTTAATAGAGTTAAGGGCTGAGGCAGAGACTGAGCTTAATGTGTGTAGAGTTCGAAGTAATGTTCAACCCATCTCTTTGTATTTGTTTGCTCTTGTCTTTGATTTTTACCCAGTGGTTAATTTAAGAGTTGTTTGGGGAAGGTCAGAGAGCCTTTGTGATTCCTTCATACATCCCTCTTATGTTGTTTAGGCTGCAAGCTGAATATTCTCACTAAGCTCTACCCAGTATTTATTGGCACAGATCCATACTGTCCTCTGCATGGAAGCTCTAGCTTCTTTCTTGCAGGTTAAATTGGGTGGGTTTCACCTTGTATGTAGTGAGTGCATCTCTCTTTGCTCTGATGACAGGTGTAAGTATAGTTGTGTTAAGGGTAGTGACAGGAGTCTTTCTGAACCATTGCACCAACATAGAAGTTTTTCTCTTTGATTGAATTTGAGTCATCTAAATAAGTTTAGATCCAGATGACTAAATTATTGTTGTAACCCTATTGGTGACATGATAGGGTTAACTGTGTATGGTCAGCTGACTTATGTGACACAGGCCAGTAATACAGTTAAGCATGCTATATCGATGGACCATTGACAAGGGACAGTACTGGTATGAACTTTGCACATGAATATGACCAGTGTTATGGTCATGTGATCAGATGCCTTAGTGGACCAGAAACAGAGTGTGTAAAACAATGCAGTTCAGGACAGGACAGCAAGGAGACCGGGATTGTTATCGGCCAAAAAGTCGACCCTGGTGGAGTCCTCAAGTGAAACGTACATGTCCAGGAAGAGACAATAGATTTTAGTATAGCAGTAGGGTGATGTACAGTGTAACATTTGTAGTATATTATTATGTTGCCAACTGTGTCATCTTGGCTGTTTTATTTACTCATTATTAAAGTACCAGATTATTTGGAACTCTTGTTGTCAAGTTCTTGAGTTGGACATTTTATGTGATGAGCAGTGTTTACAGAATTGTTGATTAAGAGAGAGAGAATCGTAGCATTATTAAATGATCCCTAGAATTCTTTGAGTCCTGTGCGAGGCCCCCAACAATTGGAGGCCCTAGACGAATGCCTAGTTTGCCTAAGGCTCGCCCTACTGATCTACTTACAACTAGACTACTAGCAAGACTCATGACATTAGAGTCTCATTAGACTCGTTATTGATATTATTAATAATTATTTTAGTTAAGACTCTTTAAAGTCTAAGACTCAAGACTAGACTGAATCTAGACAAGTTACTATTTGTTAATATAATTTATAATTTAGACAATATTAGAATTATTAGATCTACAGACCTAGACAGATCTTTGATCTATCATCTAGAAAAATAATCTAGATATTAGTTAAGATAGATACTAATATTAAAAAAATATTAAAATAATATAGAAGTTTAAGTTTAAGTCGCCAACGTATGAGATCTAGTCTAGGCCAAGGGCTCTATTAACTTCTAGATCTATATATTATTATATATATATATAATATTATATAGATTAGATCTATATTAATATTATATTATATAAATATATTATATTTTTATTATGACTCTGAGAGTGCAGCATTAGTCATTAGATCTATAATTTATGATGATAGATCATATTCATAGTAATTATTATATTAATATATTTATATAAATTATAGAATAAGATCTAGATATAGAGTCTAGATCTATATTAAGTATTATTAAGTATATTTAATATATAATATTAGATTATTACTAATTTATTAGAGTTCTAGATCTATACTACAGCATTATAATAATTATATCATTGTCACAGTATAATTTATCATAATCATATCTCTGTGACTTACAGGACTAGATGACATACTGATACTGTGACATAGTCAGACTTTACTATGCTGTAAGTTAGTGTAACTCCTGTAACTAATAAACTATACTGCTCTAACTCTAGTCTAATGATCTTTACTAAACTCAGGACAAGTCTATACGACTACTAGATCTAGACATAGATCTATCCTATGTCAAATCTACTCATCAGTCTCATCTACATTCAACATTGATAACCTCAATAACGACTAGAATACTAGATCTTTAATTCTTTTAGAACTACCTCTAGCCTCTAGACCTAGATCTGTAGGCTAACTAGTAGAGTGACTAGATCTAGTTCGATAGAGCTATGTCTACATGTACTGATGTAGACACCTAGATAATCCAAGTCTTTAGAGATTGATTTTACTAGATATGACTTTTTCTGTTGAAACCTAGACAAGAGTTAGATTTAGTCCATGATTTAGTCCCAAGCAAGACAGCTAATCCATGCATTTCCTGTTCATCTTAAACCAATAGAGAGATCTGTGTTTATGTTAAAAGTAGGCCTACATTTCGTTAAATCTAATGATACACGAGAGCAGCAAAAAAAAAAAAAAAAAATTATCCGCAGGGGGGTGGCTGGGATTTAGTTTTGTGGTTTACCACCTCCCTTTTCTCCCAAAATAACAAAGGCAAAGCCCTCTAATAATTTTTTTTAAATTGAACTACGGTGACCAATCCATTGGCTTATCCAACATCATGCATTAACAGGATACATTTTTAAATAGTCTAATTGTTTTGTTTTTTTATTGCAACAGACATCACATTTATCTTTCATTTTGTTTGTGCGACCCATGTACATTTCGGGAATGTATTAAACTTTCAACAAACATTCTTATTAGAAAAAGACATTAACCAACCAGTCGATGACATCTGAAATTTCATTAAAAACCATCTTAAAAGCATTATAGAAAATCATATACCAACTAAATACACATCAGACAAAATAAATAAATGCTGGTTTAATAATAGACTAAAGAAGCTTTGTAAATAGAAGGAAAACCTATATAGAAAATTTAAAGAAACCAAGGCAGAAAGAGTTTACAAAAAGTATATAAAAATTAAACACCTAACCCAAAAAGTAAGCAGACAGCTGCAGAGTGAATACATAAACAATGTAATATCTAAAGATAACAACAAAAACCTATGGTCATACATTAAGTCTAAGAAAATGGAAACAACAGGCATAGCGCCATTAAAAGATGAACATAACATAATACATAATGATAATGAAACTAAAGCAAACATCCTAAACAAATACTTTGCATCAGCATTCTCAGCCCCAGGAGACAAAGACATATTTCTTAATTTGAACCAAGTAGACAACATAGAAGATTTAGTAGTACAAGAAAATGGAATTCAAAAACTATTAGCCAACACCAAACCAAATAAAGCGTCTGGACCTGATGGTATTCCAGCTAGATTACTCAAAGAACTAAGCAATGAGCTAGCCCCAGTGTTCAAAATACTCTTTCATGCATCGCTTAACCAGGGCAGAGTACCGAAGGACTGGAAAGAAGCTTATGTCACCCCCCTATTTAAAAAAGGAGAAAAATCTGATTCAGGAAACTACAGACCAGTATCACTTACCAGCATCACATGTAAAATACTAGAACACATAATATGTAGCAACATCATAAACCACTTAGACAAACATAATGTCCTCACCCCATACCAACATTGCTTTAGGAAATATAGATCATATGAAACACAACTAATAGGACTAATTGATGATTTTTCAAAAGGTTTAGATAATAGTGAACAAATGGATGCTATCTTACTAGATTTTTCTAAGGCTTTTGACAAAGTTCACCACCATAGTTTGCTTAAAAAATTAAAATATTTCGGCATTAATGGTCCACTGCATCAGTGGATTAAAGCTTTTCTGATATGGAGAGAACAAACTGTAATAATAAATGGCTCTAAATCAACACCAATAACAGTAAACTCAGGTGTACCTCAAGGAACAGTCTTGGGTCCACTACTATTTTTAATTTACATAAATGATTTACCAAATTGCATTAGTTCAGGAACAAAAGTCAGATTATTTGCAGACGATTGCATAATATATAGAACAATAAAAACAAAACAAGACACAGTCATTTTACAAAGAGAATTAGATGAATTACAGAAATGGGAATCAAATTGGAGCATGTCTTTCCACCCAGAAAAATGTCAGTTGTTAAGAGTAACAAAAAAACTAAAACAAATTAATTCCACTTATCTTATTCATGGCAAACCAGTAACACAGACTAAAAACGCAAAATACCTAGGTGTTATAATAAATGAAAAACTGGCATGGAATCCACATATTGATGAAACTATAAAAAAATCCAACAAAGCATTAGGGTTTATTAAAAGAAATTTCTATAAATCAAATAAGAACATAAAACTAAAATGTTATTTAACCTTGGTTAGGCCAATAATAGAATATGCATCCACCGTGTGGGACCCCTCAACTCAAGAAAACATTAAGAAACTGGAACAAACACAAAATAGAGCAGTGAGATTCATAACAAACGAATATTCACATTTGACTAGGGTAACACCATTAGTAAAATCACTAAATTTAGAAAGCCTTCAGGACAGAAGACTCAAAAGTAAAGTAGCAATTATACATAAAACACTGAACCATAATCTTCAAATACAAAAACAAAATTTAATAAAATACTCTGAAAGACACAAAAATAAAGGCACATTCCTCGTCCCATATGCTAGGACAAATTTGTACAAATACTCCTTCTTCCCTAGTGCTATTAGAGCATGGAATGGGTTGCCTGAGCTAGCCAGAAAAACCAGTGACTTGGCAGAATTTAGTCATTGGTTAATATGCATGACTAAATGCATGACGCGTAGGACGTAATCATCTTCTTTTTTGAAGTAACGTCTGTATTATATAAGAAGATAATGAAACGAACAAGCCCAAAATGAAGACAGGCGCTGAAGACGAAAAAGAAAACCGCTTGGTCTGCACGAGATGCGGGAAACTATGCAGGTCGCAACTAGGTTAGCGAAGATATTGTCATAGCGCTTTATGGTATGTAAATAAGAGAAACTGTTTTTGTTGTTTTTTCCCATAACCGAAGAGAGATCTATCCCATAACTCCTCCAACAAACCCGTAGCTTTTTTTAAAAATTCATTTTCAGTTGGAAATTTGCATTTGTGGAATCTTTTATGTCAGTGATACCCAACCTAATTCGACCCGCGGGCCATTTTAATTTCCAACACTTGTCTCGCGGGCCACATGAGCGAAATCTTTATGACACTATTTTGGTAGAAACCTGTGGATTTGATACTTAACTAATTGGTTATTTGACAATTATATTTTTGTTTACACATCAGAAAACATTTTCGTTTCGCTACTTAAAATGTGAGCAACAGTGTTGGTACCTTTACCACCGACTCATTTTGTGGTCTCTTTTTGGTAAATATTCCCATAGATCCTCCAACCTCTAGGCGTAGTTTAACAATCTTTTATTTGCGACTCAAACCAAGAATGCCGACAAAAAACGTTTTTATGTTGTTGTTTTAGAAAACAGCCACACGTTCTTTATGCTATAAATATGTTGGTTTATTACCATGTTCAACAACAAAAAAAAAGTAAAGATATGTTCACATTTCCTGGTAGATTCTACATTTAGAGTCCAATTTTATAAACACACAAATGTTAAAATCATGATACCAATCCGTCATAGAAAAAGTGAGGGCACAAACGTAGGTAAAGAAACATTTTTTTCAACCTTTTTTTTTTTGTTTAGGAGGAGTTCTACACTTTGTGCCGACGTTTCGGTGGGCCGGATGGAACCACGTCGCGGGCCGGATCTGGCCCGCGGGCCGTATTTTGGGCATCACTGTTTTAAGGTAACTATTGTAAGAGAATATATACTTTTGTGAGCCAAAGATGTCAGCAAAGCAATTCAAGGGAGGTGTAGTAGTTAAAAGATGAAAACTAAACATAGCCTATTGGTTTCTTGGGATCAGTTTTGATAAATGTATCACTACATAAGCACACGTGCTCCTAAAAACTGGTTCACTTCCAGCTACTCTTTGTCTTGTTGGTCTTGTTCTGAGCAGGCTTTAAATGTTCAGGTATATCCACTTAGATATAGAGAGCCAGGAACCAATGACTTAAACCTACCCTTGTGACTGTCAGATAACGCTGCAAGAAGTGAGTTCTGTTCGGTGTAGGCTAATTGAGATGATCAATATTTTGCCCGTATTTTATATATTCTGTCACGATAAACTTGTTCTCTTCATCTTGAGTTATTAGATTAATACCAAAGAAATCTTTCTCATTTAGTTGAACATCATTATCATGGAAATACTCAGGATCTACCAAACGTCAGAGCAATGTCTTCTTTAACGTCTTGTAATTCACTCAAATGGTCTACAAAGTATTGTATTTCTTCTTCAGTAAAAATCTTCGAATTGTTGTTGTAAGACATGGCTGAAAGGACAAACATAAATAAAATAAAAAAATAAATACGTGGATTCTTTTATGACATCCTACGTGGCAATGCTGTTGACAATGCATGTTGTAAATTTATTAACTCAAAAAAAAAAAATTACTGATGAAGGGGTTAACGACTGTATAGAAAATACAATAAACATGCAGTTATGTGACCCTGCCGGACCAAGTAAAACAATGGACTTTTGGGTCACGATGTCCAAGGCTGATGAAGGTCGGCAGGGTCACATTTATGCATTTTTATTGTATATTTATTAAAACAACAACATATTTTAAAAAAAAAGAGTTTTCAGAATATAATTACTTCTACACAGTGCTTTTTTGTAAAAAAAAAATACTCAGTGATTAGGTGCCGGTACTCAGTGATTAGGTGCCGGTACTCAGTACATTTTAACACCTTTCCTCGACTTAACCCCCCCCCCCCCCCGCACTTCACTGGGAAATAGAACGTCTTCATATTCAGACTCTATTTCTGTCAGAAAATTTTTGAAAGTTCTGTGATTCAACGCTTTTGTGATTTGATGAAATGTACAGTACGAAGCACAATCATCATCACATGGTCCAGAGTCAAAATCTTTCCACAGAGATTTTGTTGGTGAATGATGCAGTGAAGCCGCAGGGGTTCAATTCCATTTGACTCAACAACTTTTTAAATAACTCTTGCTGTCAGTCCGATGTGACTTCCAACCCTATTTCTCGCGCCATCAGTAGTCACTTCAACTAATTTATTCCAAGAACAAGGCCCTCTATAATGGTGGACACTTCTTCGAACAGGTCTTCTCCAGTTGTAGTCCCAAGCATGATCCTCATAGCTGCTAACTTCTCTGTTATTTATATCCAAATTAATGTTTGTGCCGCGAATAAATACCAGATAAGAGTTGCGCAGTATCAGTTATGTCAGTAGACTCGTCAGCGACAATAGAAAACATTTCGAATTCTGCTGCTGTCTTTTAATTGTGAATGGAGATTTTCACACATATCTTCCACTCACCTCGTAATTGTCATACGAGAAAGGCTGACAGCTTCTTATTTTCAGGACACAGTTCTTCCATCACTGCTAGCAAGCACTTTTTTACACATTCGCCAGCGGAAAAAGTCTTCATTGCTCTACTTACGATGTCAGCAAATCTGTAACTGGCCCTTATCACCGACTCATTTTCTTGTCTCTTTTTGTTAATTATTCTCGTCAATCCCCCAATCTCTAGTCGTAACTTGGCAATCTTGTTTTCGCTGCTTAAACCAAGAATGCCACCATAAGTGTTTATGTGTTTGGTTTCATGATGCCTTTTAATGTTATGTTCTTTAAAAACAGCCACACTTTCTTTACAAATCAAACATGTTGGCTTACTATCATATTTCACAAAAAAGTAAAGATCTGTCCACTCCTACATTCAGAGTCCACTTTTTGTTTCTTAGGTTCTCCCATCTCATAAATCACAAACGTAAAACACTACGGTACCAATCGCTTTGATGTCAAAAGAACACGACCCAAAATGATGCATTAATGATGCTTTGAGTTGCACACACAAGCTGTCAAAAACACGGCTAGCTCAATACAATAATGACATTTTCCAAGAATTACAAATAGCTGTCAAGTTTTATCGCCAATGAAAAAAAAAAAAACACTTGTGTTCTTACAATCAAAAAAATATTTAAAAAAATAATTTAATATGAATTTTAGAATACCAAACATAAAAATTCAATGAATGAGTAAGAATCCGAAATCAAAGAGAATATTTTTTTTTAACATTATAATGTTTTAAATTTTTTTCTTTTACATTTTGTTCCAATGTTTTGGCGGGCCGGATAGAAGCATGTCGCGTGCCCGATCTGGCCCGCGGGCCGTAGTTTGGGCAACGCTGGTCTAAAATATTATGATGTTGGATTTTCACTATCTTTTCTAATTTACGATATCTAAACGGGACGGACAGATAGACGGACAGACATTCCACACAAAATTAATAGCGTCCTTTCCCCTTTCGGGGGCCGCTAAAAACATACATCAGAGATGTTCCTGAAAAACAAAATTAGGCCTATGTCATATACATATCCATGTGTTAATGTAGATCTTCATGTTAATATAATACTTAAAAATCTAAGTGATGTGTTTTCCTGGAAGACTTGTCAACTTAATAATTGTTAAAAGGGAAATAAACAGAAACATCTTAGCTGGCTTGCATTATTTTTATTATGCTAGTGATATCCCTTGAAAATGAATGCTGGGTATCGCCATCTTGTTTACAACTAGGAGTAACTTACCGACGGAGAATGTAAATTTTATTTCTGTGTTACATTTTCTTCTCCGTGTGGTGCTGTTAATCACTTAATTAGCTGATCTGTTTTCACGCTAGTGCTTTACATTTTTTTCATTGACTGGTTTAGTGCAATATTTAAAAACTTAATAAATGTCTTCAACAAAGAGGAAACAAATCAAAGTGAAGGCGGTGGCGCCGAAGCTCAAGTTATTTCGATCAAATGAACCACTTCTTAGTGTTTTTATGTGGGGAGTAAACCACACAGTAAGTTGAAAAGTTCATGAAGTGTAGATCTAGATCAATGTTATTTTTTAAAATGAGAAATATATTTAGATGTAGATTAGCTTCTAGACTTAGGTCTTACTCTTAGTCTAGAATTTCTAGATCTATTCATCTAGGACGATGTCGATAGGACATTCTAAAAATCTAAATCTAGGAGCTTTTAAAATCTAATCTAGATAGTGTGATAGTCTAACACTACTAACGGGTTGAGTAGATCTATGGTAATTTTCATATTCCGAACAAGTTAAGCAAAGCGCTGCCGCAAATTTTATGTTTGAATGTTTATAGCTCCGTAATGGTTAGCCCTAGGAAAAAAAACTGTAAGCATCTTCATATAAACTCGTCATCCATTTGTCAATAAAATTAGATATATATATATTGTCATTGTTTTGTTATGCTATGCATAGTTACTGTAAAATATGATGTTGAAAAGAGTCAGGTCAATGAGGTCCAGCACTAACATTAACGAACACCATTCCCCATTTTGTAACATCACACTTGGTTTAAAAATTTAACATCTATGACAAAATCAAAATGTTCATTTCCTTCCCTTGAGTTACATTCCTTTCTTTGACATGCATTTTCAACATTAAAATTATGTTCGTTAGTGTCCTTGATAGTGACCAATGAATATTATGGAACACTCCATATTTACACTAAGGCTATGACATTTGTGTGTTTTGAGGCCTCTTTAAAAGCATTTTAGATAGGTCATGTTTAGCTGATACTTGAATTTTCTTAAAAATCTCCTTAACCCCAGACCTACCCTCCTTCTGTCCTAGACTGAAAAAAATGGCATTGTCATACCAGTGCTCTTTGAACCCATGTAAAATTCTTGTTTTTCAGAGTAAAAGAAACCAAATGTTTCTGAACTATAAAGAAATGGAGCATGATAAAAAAAAATATAATAGTTTCATCATTGCTTTCAAAATAAAGGCTCTTTTTAACAAATATTGTGGGGTGTTCACTAATATCAGAAAATAGGGGTGTTCAGAAGAAGAAAATTACTCTATATCTAAATCATTTACTCTAAGCATATAATAAAACATTTTTAAAAGACATTCTCAAGACTTATTGCTTATCTATGCTAGGTGAGGATAATTACCAACTTTAGTTTTAAAATTATAACTAAACTGAGAAAGATCTAAGTTTAACTTTTATACTTAAAATCTAAATCAAACTTTAAGAACTATTATTATAATAGACTTTTGAATTGATAAATAAATCTTTTTTGTGGGTATCCCCATTTAGATAGATAGTATATTATAGTTATTAAAGCTTTTTTTTTTTTCAATAAAAAAAATTGAATATTTCTAGTATTGTCTTTTTGATTCATCTAATCACTTAACAAAAATGTAGATTTAGTGTTTAAAGGGATCTAGATTCATTTCTAAGATTACTTTTAACAAGATCCTAGTTGGACTTGCTAGGATCCATTCTTTTTTTTTTTTTTTTTGGACCTTCAGACTACACATGTACATGGCTTTGGTCTGCTTAATCACCTCTACCCTTTCAGACCTATTAGTTAGTTTTGTTTTCTTCTAATTCTGGACTGCCAAATAGGTCTTTTCTCATATTGTCAAACTATCTGTAAGCTGATTTCTTTATTTATGGGATTTGGTATTAAATACCACATTCAAACAACTAAATTGTACCATTTTTATCCTGATGACCTAACTTTCATAGTCTTCCTTTTTTGTTTTCTGCATCTGTTGTAAGGTCTTGATGATACATAATATTTTGATTGTTTCATATACCTTATCAAATAAGCAATCAATGTTTTAAATTATTTACTATCAAATTAGTTTAAAAAGTGTTTAAAATTCTACTTTTAAGATCCTTCTTATTTTTTTCACCAGCAAAATGCATTTAAAAAAAACAACAGGAAGCTTGATTAGTGATAAAATCTTGCTTTGTGGTGTCTTAGATTAATTTGACAGAAGTTGAGCCAAGTTGTGAAACACTGACTATATTTAGATTATTCTTAAAACATATTGAAAAAGTTGTATATATATATCTATCTATGTGTATGTGTATGTATGTCTTAATGTACTATTACACAATTTAATCATATATTACTATTCCAATGCAAAATGAGGTTTATAGTAGCGATTTAAAAACATACAAATTAAAGTTAATCTTTTCTTAATGCAAAACAAAAAATACAACTATTCATCCTAAGAAATTCAAAGCATGAAAAAAACAACAACATCAGCTTTTTCCAAAACAATGGATTTAAATCAGTTTAAACTAATATTTGATTGGCTGCTAAAAGGAGCCCAGACTCATCCTTTTTCTGCCACCTTTGCTCAGAGGCTCAGTGACTTGCTTTCTTTTAACTCCATGTTGAGACACATTTGAACAGGTCAAATATTGTAATCAATGTAGCTTTTTTTTTAATGGAGCCTAATCCTGCTCTTGACTTCCTGACTGGTGACTCTCTTAAGTGTCCCTGTTTCTCCAACCAGTTCATCCTAACTTTGAGATGGCATTGCAAGAGGCTTCAATTGTTTACCTGCCTGAAGAGGAATGAGCTGGCATTGCAAGAGGCTTCAATTGTTTACCTGCCTGAAGAGAAATGAGCTGGCATTGCAAGAGGCTTCAATTGTTTACCTGCCTGAAGAGAAATGAGCTGGCATTGCAAGAGGCTTCAATTGTTTACCTGCCTGAAGAGGAATTGAGCTGGCATTGCAAGAGGTTTCAATTGTTTACCTGCCTGAAGAGGAATTGAGCTGGCATTGCAAGAGGTTTTAATTGTTTACCTGCCTGAAGAGGAATGAGCTGGCATTGCAAGAGGTTTCAATTGTTTACCTGCCTGAAGAAAAATGAACTGGCATCGCAAGAGGTTTCAATTGTTTACCTGCATGAAGAGGAATGAGGTTCAAACCAAGATAAATTTGGTCTACACCAGACTAGAAGAGTCTCTCTTTGCGATGTGCAGGCTTCCTTTTGTGCTGTTTTTTTTTTTTTAAATTTAAACCTTCATCTTTGCTTTCAACCTTTTGTTTATCGAGTATTTAAGTTTCGAACTGACAGCTTTTTAAATTTGTTTTATTTTCCTTTGAAAGATTTTTTGTATAAACTGTCACTCTTGTTCATATGTGTTGTTGATGGTCAGTGATTTGGAGCACCAAACTGCTGGTAGACAAGTAAACTGATGAAGGCGTATTATATTTTAACTTATAAAACTTGAAATAACTTGAATAACTTCTTTGTGAACAAAACTAAATAGAACTTTTATTACAATATAGAAACCAATTCAACTTGAGATGAAAGGAAACAAACTGATATTGAGACAAATCTAAACTCACGATAATAACACGCCCTTACACTCTGGCATCTTGAAGTTGTCAGGAGTACTTAACACAGCTTACGACAATGCCACTTATCTTGCATCATTCTAACATTAAATTAATGCTCTCTCTCTCTCTTTCTCTCTCTCTAACTAACAATAAATATTCCCTATCCATATCACCTAGGAAATACACACATTAGGGTGGCCCATAATCATGTGGTAAAAAAAAAAGTTTCTCACATCTAACGGGGCACCCTCTTGTTGAGTTCCATTTGTCTTACTTAGTAACTGACCACAATTTCAGCTTCCTACTGCTATCGGAAGGGGATGTTCAAGAGTTACAAAGTTTTGTATGTTAATGAAAAAACGCATTTTCGTTCAATTTTTTTAATGAAATGTTCAAATCATGCCATGACTGTCATGTAACTGTTAAGTAACGAAAATGACAACAAAAAAGTAAATTGTGAAGAGTCAGAATACAATGTCTAAATATTGTCTACACCGAAGGGATGACTTTTCTGTTGGCTTCAACAACTTGCAATATAAATTGCTTTTCTTTCTCGTTTTTTGTCAGCAGTCTGTTGTAGTCTTCAAAAAGTTTAACTCCACGTTCTGCAGTATCGTTGACCACACGCAAGTCGTTAATGCGCTGCTTACCTTTCTGGTAGTCAGAATTGTCATTCCACTGTTCTGGAGGAAGAACTAGAAAGGAGTGGCCTATCTGTAGCTTTGTAAGCAGGTTCTGTGAACGCCTTGTGGAAAAGTGACCCAAGCTGACTTCTTCAATTTGGAGCAATGATGGATCACCTCGAACATATCGCTCACTAGGTTCTATTCCAAAACCTGTTATTATTTTCTGCTTCTCGATTGGTGACTCTTCATCGGAAAATAAAGCCAGGCTGACAGTCTCATCGGACAGGTACCACATGTGATTCTGGAGAATTTTTAGTACTGCAATACTGATGTCGTGATCAATAGACTGATATTGCTGCAGGTTCTTCCAGAGCAAAAGATCTCCTCCTGGTGCTTCCGCTGCACATGGTGCTTGAATCCAGGACTTTGTGTACAACAAGGCTCCAAACTGTACAAATCGTTTGAGTTGGCTCTCTTCCTTGGCTGCAAGACTAAAAATTTCTTTTTGATGACGGAAGAGGTAAATTTTGATGGCATATATCAGCTTGGCCATCCACCTAGCATGATGTACAGGGCCTGGTGCTCTCCAGTGAATGGTTTTTGGAGGATCTCCCAAGATGATCATTGTCAGTTCAATGAGTTCTTCATAATCATCTCTGACCTGGGATTTCAAGTCAACGAAATTTGTCAGTGTTTTCTCGGAAATCATCAGTGCTTGAAGTCAGTTCCAACTTACTGAAGTTGTCAAGCTTTATTCGTTCCCAAACTTCTTTAAATCTTTTGAAGATAGGTATGTTTGGTGAGTTAGAGGGACCGCAACACAAACTAAAAGCCTTTGCCAATACCAGTTCAAGAACATGATGACGACATGCCAGCCACAATAGTTCTCGACCAATACGATTCACAAGCTCCATCTAAACGACCAGTGTTGACAGAAGTGGTGTCGAAGCTCATAGCCTAGATGCTTTCCACCAGTGCCCACTGTTCTAACTGATCATAAATAGCATCAGCAGCATTTTGTCCTGTCCCTGATATTAGTTTAGGGACACCTAGTAATTTTTCACTGCCATCACCGGAAACCAGCACTGGCAAGCGGTCAACTTCTCCAAGACCCAGGATTTCAGGTAACATTTTTCCATCCCAGTGTAGAACTAGAGGATAGTCAGGTTTGAATGAAACCTTTATATCTGCTGCTTGTTCACACCTGGCTTTCTTTCTGGCTCTTTGTATGGTGCTTCGTGAAACTGTCAAAGATGAAGGATCATGTCCCAGCGCTGCAGCAATAGGAATCATCAATCGCAAAGCTTCACGATCAGACGTTTGGTTGCGATCCAAGGCACTGGTGACATGCTTAGTGAACAAGGCAGTATGACACCCAATCTCCGTCTTGTTTGTTCGTTTTTTAGTTGAGCTTGAACTTGGTTCATATTCATCTAGAACTTCAAATTGATTGGATGATTCACAGCTTTCTGTTTCATTTTAACCTGATTCACCTTCCATAGTTTGTTGCTGTCGTTTTTCTTCATTCTCTTTACGAAGTAGCTGTTTCTGTTGTTTGTCATGGACTCGTTCCTGCTGTGCTGCCATCTCTTTATCTTCGCGAGTCATGAACATTTTGCGGCATCCTCGTTGGTCAGCAAGAAATGCACGATCCTCCTCAATTCTTGTCTATTGCAAAGGATTAGGTGAATTTTTGTCTAGAGCATTAACAGAAGCAATGTTGAATAATGTATCTAGTTGTTCAGCGTAGCAAGCTTCATTTTTTTGCTGAGTTTCTGATAATCGAGTGTTGTTTTTTTTTCAATTTCAGCCACTTATGAATCTTTTCCAGTTTCTCAATGGCATGCTTCTTCAAAACTGTTGGTATAGCTGCTCTCCTCCAAAGAACTAGTACCTCTTCTACAGTCAAATGACTAGCATCTCGAACCAACTTTGTATCTTTCAAATTAATAAATATCCATTCTGAAAACAATCTTTAACTGAAAAGACGGATTAATCACGCAAATTGTTAAATTTTACCTGTTAAAATTTACCTGTTAAACTGCAGCCTAGTGTGTGTAGAATAAAAAAGAAACTGAACAAAATATTTGTTAATTTTCGTCTGCACAATGTTTATTAAAAAACAACAGGAAGTCATGTATCTAAAATGAGAACTAGGTAATAAACTTAAATAAGTATCACTATTGGCAGTCACTTTCATCACTGGTCAGCATGAAATAGGTCACAAATGAAAAAGGTCACAAATGAAAAAAACGTTGCACTTACACCAGTCAACAAAATTGAGTAAAATGCTGTGAAAGGTAAAAAAAAAACGAGGCCTGTGAGCATCCCCTTCTACTTGAAATGTATTTTTAAAAATTTGAACAGTCTACTACCTAAAGCAAATGGAACACAAAAAAAGGGTGCCCCGGTGTGTAGTACAAAGTTGGATTTTTTGGGCCACCCTAACACACATGCACACTTTGCATCGTCTATAATCTCTATATTCTATTTTGTCAATTCATTTGTTTTTACTGATAACCATGGTTGTTGTTTTTTAATCTAAAGATTTTTTTGGAAATATTGGGAAATAGTTGCCGAGTTGTAGCAGGCGTGTCCTTGTCGAAATAGAAGAAAATTATAAGACTGTACATCCCCACCAAGAATAAAATGAATTAAAAAAAGCAAGAACTGTATATTGAGATCATCTTAGTTAATATTTCACAGAGAAGAACAGTTCACTGTTTCTTTTTTTTTTTCGGTAGATAGAATCAGCGGTGTTTCAGTCCCCGGTCGGCCATTAACATAAAATACCCATGAATTTAATCATATATTTATATTTGTATGTTTGTTGTTGCAAGTTATAATCTATTTTTGCCTATTAGATAGAGTCAAATTAGAAAGGTTATTATAATGGTTGGTCATGACAATAACAAGTCACTTTTTCTAAAAGGTACATGTCTATATTTTAAATGAAACTTAGCTTACACATTTTTAACCAAAAACAAAAACCCAGGGTGTCATATCATACAAATTAAAAACCTGGTTAAAGAGCTTCTAGCAAATAGACGAACAGCACTCATTAATCCATGGACGGCTAAACTGCATAGTACCAGCCCGATTTCTATTTATTTTGTTTGCTAAAAAATTTGTTCTTATTGAAGAACTTACAGATATTTCTGTTTGGAGATGTAGACAAAGAATTAGTGGTAAAAAAGTTAAAGTGGAGATTTCAAAAAAAAAAGCCTAATGTACATGAATCCCATCGGCTTTCAAAGCCCATTTCTTGCTTGTTAGTTCCTGTATTTAGTTCTATATGTGAATGCAATTCTCCTGCTCTTCTCTGTTATGTGTCTACCTGGGATGCATTATCAAAAGCTAATGTAGACATATTGATGACCGCGATGGCAGTGATTTTTGTGTGCTCACGTGGAAGCGATCCACTCATCCCGCACCACTGGTCATCATTGCACGCTCGGAAATACACAACATCATGATAGTTCCTCCCGTCCAACAGGGTGTGTGTGTGTGTGTGGCAGCAATTGATTTTTTATAAAAGAAAAGCAACACTGCATAATGTAACCTATTTAGTCCTATTTGAAGAGGTTCCACTGGTTATTAAGCTGTACAATTACATGGATTTCTTTTTGGTTACAATGCATGGTACTCGCACTGCTCCATAGATCCAGATTTATATAATTAATAAGAATTTCATTCAATGTATGTAACGACTAACTGAATACTGGTTCTCACATTATGGTGCAGCGCTTTTTTTTTTCAAGTGGTTTGATTGAAAAAGTTTTCTGTATCAACTTAGAGACTAGAGAGGAGAGCAATGCTTTTGGTTGTGTTTGTAACAAGAATAATGGAATTAGTTGACATAGTAGAGATCATGAGGGTTTCGCGAGTCTCTCAAGCTTAGAGACTTTGCTCTAAAAGGTGTTTATTTTTGTATTATTATTATTCATTGTAATCTTCGCAAAGGTATTCACTCATTTCAAATATAAAAAAAAAAAAAAAGGAAATGAGGTGTTTGAGAGGGTAATAGTTATAGTTGCTTGCTGGTTTCTGTAGTGGCTGGTTTCCACTTACCTCCATTTGAAGCATTGTATTTTTACGTGTTACACCAGTGGCAGCGTGGACCACTTTGATTTGTCTCTGAAAGAGGCGCTAGGAGATGTGCCCAGAGTAGTTTACAATGGACTTCAAGTTACTTGTGGTGAACAATGTCATGCCTCCAGAGGAGAAATGTCGATTTTTATTAGTAGCAGTCTTTGCTGCTGGTGGCTGTTGTCTTGAAGGCTCAAAAGGGTTTTAGAACCTCCTTCCTCCTATTCCCCTACTTCGCCCTACCCAGACTGTCTGTAGTGGGAGAACTCGACTCTAGTTTCACCCGACCCTGAGCTGTCTGGCTTTTATTTAACCAGGGCACCGATTGATTTAGATTTGAATACGTTCTGTTGTTTTCGTGATCTTGTGATCTTACATGTTAAAAAGTGAGATTACTAGGGGGATGGTGATGCCAAAACAAGAACCGACACAGGGTTAACGTAATACGTTGAAGTTTGGATTCAATGGCTGTCAATCGTTGAACTTTAGAAATAAATGTCAATAAATGCTGTTTAAACCCCTTGTTAGTTGACAGGGAACAACCCGAAAAGCTCCCAAATTGTGAGAAATACTATATTTAGCATGATCCTGTCCCGTAATCGTTGTTCTCTGCTTCAAACAGATGTTCACGGAAACATTTTTATTTCCCTTGCCCTAACGATTTGTGTTTGTCACCTTCCATAAAACACAAACTTCTGTCCCTTGGGATTAAATGTACTTGTTACTATTACAGACATGGGACAGTCTTGGCATTAGGTTAGACTTGGTATCGTATTTAATTAGACTTGGTATCGTATTTAATTAGACTTGGTATCGTATTTAATGAGACTTGGCATTAGGTTAGACTTGGTATCGTATTGAATTAGTTTTGTTTTGACTAGATACCATTGTAGTCTTAGTCTTGAATTTGTTCTCCTTATCCAAGTATGGAACGTGCACCAGCTGTGCTGCTCTCTAATTCTCTACCTCAAGGAGTTTGGTGTTCCTACACCTTCTATTTAAGGCTCTCATTGATCTGTCTCTTTAGACCATGCATTCCATTAATGACTCGCTCCATATTTTTTTTCTTTGAAAGAATTGATCGGAGTACAATGAAATGATCATATTATGTTTATGTTGAAAAAACAAGACCAAAAAAAAAAGCCTCCGTCTTATTGATTACTCTGCGGCGCATAGATGTTTCTTTATTCTATGCGAAATGCCAAGTTATTTGTGATCACCATAGCCCTGGGAGAAGATGTTTGATATTTTGTTCCTAGTTCTTCTCTTTCATCGATGCATGATCATACGCCCCCCCCCCCCCCCCACTGTTGGTTCGTTTTTCTGTCTCCTTCCCCCCTCTTGCCTTGTTACGATTACCAGGTTATCGTCGAAGACTTCTGACAATGTATCTCGTGTTTCAGTTTATTGATTTACTGCTCAGATAATTGTCTTCCTAGTGGCACTGTGCACGAGGTACTGGAAGCAACCAAGTTATCTGGATTTCTGGGTATTTTTGACCTACTACAAATCTGGCATTTTGAAATCGTCTGCTATGAGGCGCTCACCTATCAGACTGTTTTGATAATATAATGTTAGCAGCCAAACTCACAGACCTCATTCAGAACGAGATCCTTCAAATAGGGCACAATAACAAATATAACAAAAGACTACGCAGTTCGAGGCTCGGTTGACTTGACATTACGTCTGTAACTACTATAGGGCAAGCACCGTCAAAGTGTTTCTGCTAACGAGTATCAAGGGGTGGGGGACTCATCGAATCGTCACGTTTTCAAACATCATTGGAAGAGTCGAGTTCCAGGCCAGTAGACACGATAGAATTATATTTTTTCATCTGACAAGTTTTAGTCATGTACACTCTAACCTTCTGGAAACCTAAAACTATAAAGATGTCTGGTAGAAGTGAGCTAGACCAAATGAAGATATATACCAAAGATTTTATTCTGTTGAATGGTGTGACTGGCTCCCGATTCAAGTTAAGACTTCATTCTGTTGTTCTGTCCTTTATGAACTTTAAGTAGACAGAAATGCACCCCCCTCCCATTGTTTTGTTGTCGTTCACTAAAGTGTACATGTCAGTCCTCTTGCCTCTCGATCTCACTCCCATGTGGGGCACTCCTTGTTACCTGATCATGTTCACAGCAATTGTCCTGGTTTCCGTTGGTAAACGTTCAAACCTTCTTCGTATCGAATATTTGGCGCCACCAAAGCTGTCAACAGTTTAACCGGATTAACTGCTAAATTCATTTCCCCCCCCCCCTCCCTTTTTTTTCATTTCTTTTTTTTTTTTTTTTTGTTTGTTTGTTTGTTTCGTTCTCCCTGTGCATTGGCTGGCGTAAACTAAACTATTTCGTTGCCAAGCGTTGAGTTGAGCCACTATTTCCTTCTTTTCCCCCCTGTAAACATTATTGTTTAAAACCTTCGACATAGATTCGACGTTGAAATAGTTGGGCTTGCCAAAACCGTTTTTTTTTTTTTTGGTCTAACTCGCTCAGCCAGCTGATCTATTGGTAAAAAAAAATAATAGTTCTCTAAGTACCGGTAGTCAAGATACAAGTTCCATAATACTGAACTCAAGTTAAGGTGGGTATCGCACAAAGTGCTCTCACTAATTAGGCTAACACAAAGAATGAAGAGATCAAGTGGCTAAGAGTTTGTTAGATATTGGAATGGTTTTGTTTTAGAAGAAGTTTACCCCGATACTTGAATATTGAGAGCGCATTCTACTTGTTATATTTTTGATATCATAATGATGGGAGTCCCAACACCCAAACAAAAAAAATTGAACTAGAAGGACTGCTTGATTGATAATCTAAAAGCAAAAGAAAGAACTATCAATACCAAGGTAATTAACAATAGTTTCATTTATGGTAACCAAGTAGAGTTGATAACAAATGCATAGCGATTCTTTAAATTTTTTCTCTGCACAATTTCATTATTGAACAAACTTGTCAACCACCCATGTGTTATTAGTATTTAGTGATTTAGATCAGGTGTCAGCTCACAGTGAAGTTTTAGCATGTAGTGCTTTGGATCAGGCGTGGGCAAAGACTTTCTTCGTAATGCCCTATTGACAACTTTATTGCTATCGAGGCTATTCACCCGCCCAATCAGCTTAACAGCGTTTGAAAATATTGACCATTTGACCTTTCATTCTATTTCACGTTCGCATTATTGCATACATAGATCTATACTTTACAGTTTACAATAGTTCAAAATTCATTCAACATAATAAAAATGATCACATTTACTATTGACGATATTCAGCGCGCTGTATAACTGATGAAGTATGTGTAGTCTTGAACAGACTCTTGTACTTCCAGTCAGACCATTAGCTGGTTACACTGAATCTATACTTACTATACAGTTTTCAACAGCATTCCATATGTCCAAATTTGTAGTGTTGTGTCTTACTGGAGCTCAACACTAATTAACTCTTCGTAAGGTGTAAACGATTGATAATTCCCTGTGTAATACCAAGACTTGTCTGCGTTTTATACACCAGAGCTTTCGCTAGAGAGTCGACTTGATCTTTCTCCAGAAATGCCGTGGGGTGTTATTTTTGACTTGATGAACTCGCGAACAGAAAAAGAGTTTGACAACCTGTTTCTCTCTTTCTGTTCTTCAAATTTCACCCGAAATCTAAATGTTTTGTTTCGTAGTGTATTTTGAATGTGTCTTATCTTTACACATGACCACAGAGTACAGACTCACGGCATTGTTTAGTATAGACCTATTTTTTTACAAAGCTTATATCAACTTTGTCTGTCTGGTAACAAATTTGTACACGTTATTTCTCCACACCCAATCTCGGATCAAACGGAAATTTTTCACACTTATTTCTTTAACATGCCAACACAAGAATCAATACCAAACAAGGTTACAAAGACAGTTTGTGTGGAAACACAAACTCACAATCGGCCCCCGAAGTGGTCCACCCAGGCAGATAAAAGGCAGGTATCAATATTTTCGGAAAGAACATCCGAATGAAATTCGATCAACGACAAATGATAGAGAAGAATGGAGAACTTTGAAAGGACAAAAATATCATGATGTCAGATTTTCACAATCTTTTCTAGTTTACGAGATCTAAACGGGACAGACGGACAGACATTTCACACAAAACTAATAGCGTCATTTCCCCTTTCGGGGGCCGCTAAAAAAAAACCAATTTGTTAATTAACTATTAATAATAAATTATTTTGGTTTATATCTCGAACAAGGCAAAACAATTTTCTTGACATAAAGTGGTAGAGGTTGAATTAGTTCGAGATTATAGATTAGTCAACCCCCCCCCCCTTTTTTTTTTTTGTAGTAAAAGAAATGTAAATAACTATTAAACCTATTTTTACAAGCAATTCTTTGGCACAGTGGTTACCTTATTGGCGATTTCGAATTCAGGTCGCTCACTTTTTTTTTAAATAAATACATTTAAAAGCGACGACCCAGATACCCCCTTATCCAGCCTTTTTTTTCCTCCAACTGATCCAGGCAAGTGATAGGATCATAGCGCATTTAGAAAGCTAAAAGCATGAAATTACGTTAAACAAAAACTATTGTTAAAAATATTTCTAATCGCACTGATTTATTGTTTTTAGTCTAATTCTCTAGATCTATTACAAATTTAATTACATAACTGATCCAAACTAATTGATACAACTACACATATTATAAGCTTTTTTTTTTATTTGGCTTCTTTAAGTTTCCTAAATATCACAAGATTTGGAATTAAATAAAAAGATGATTTTGCCACGAGGGCCACACAGTATAATCTGGCTGGCCTTGTCGTTGCCGACCTCAGATGTAGAGTACGGTACTGTACTAGGAAGTCCATCTGTTGCTAAGTAATGGACAGCAATATAATTGACTTCATTTCTGTCAGATGTAAACACAAGATGAACTGTTGACTAAGTATAGGCCCTATAGATCTGTGCACTTCATGACCCAGAACAAGAAATAATGTGCCATTTAAACCCGTATTGGCAATGCATTGAATTAGACTGGATTTTGCCTCCCCCCCCTTTTTTTTTTAAATAAAAAAACAACTACTGTATAAGACTTGTTCATTTGGGTCGCGGCTACTTTTTGTCTTCCAATATCAGATCTATTTGTTCAGTTTCATTTACACACTCTTAGATAAACTTTAACTGCTTTTCCACAAACAAAAACTTTAGTAGGCACTAACGTTGCAGGCAGTTATAGCCAAGATTTTAGCATTAGCGTTCTATGTCATGGTGATTACTCCTACTTGATGGTGTTAGAGAGGAATTGAGTTCACGTGTGTGGGTTGGCTCAAGATGTAGATATGCTCAAGAAAGGCCAGAGTTCGGCCAGGTAGTGTCTGTTACTTAATTGTCACCTTGACCTGGAGGTGTCTGACCCCCCCCACACACACACACAGTGCAGGCTGCAGGGGAGGGGTCTCCTGTTTAAAAAACAGATCGTGTTTTTACAAAGTTTATATCAATTCACTCTGTCTGTCTGGTAAAAAGTTTGTACACGTTATTTCTCCGACAGCCAACCTCGCATCAAGCTGAAATTTTGCTAAATTATTTCTTTTACCTGAGAATACAAGAATCAATAAAAACAAAATAACATAATTAATTATTTTGTTCGGTATCTTGAACAAGGAAAAGAAATGGTACTTGATTGAAGTGGTGGAACTAGTCCCCTTTATATGTCGCCGCTCTAAATTGAAACAAACAAATATAGAACTATACAATCTTTTCTTGTCATAAGTAACTCACTAGCAGAGTGGTTCGTACGTCGGCCCTGACAGGCGGTGAGTCACGAATTCAAATTCAGATCGTCCCCCCCCCCTTTTTTTTTTGTTGTGTATATGCTTTTAAAAACCCATGACGGTAAAATCCACCCAGATCTCCCTTTCTTTCCACTGCCTTCCCTCTCCCTGTGTACCCAACTGGTCCAGAGAAGTGATAGATAGGATCATAGCGTAGTGAGCAAGCTAAAAGCACTTAACAAAAAGAATAGGTACAAATATTTCTAATTGTACAGATCTAGTGTTTTTGGTCTAGTTCTATTACAAATTGAATGACATAACTGAACCAAACTAATGGATGCAACTACACTACGTAGGCTATCATTTTTTAAAAGTATTTTGGTAACCGTGTTGGTTTGAGAAGGCTTTAGCCCACGAGTTCAAAGTCAGGTCGTTCACCTTTATATATATATAAGATAAATAAATAAATATATATATATATATATAAACATCAGCTAGATACCTGGTTGTTTCTCCCCCACCACTTTCCTCCAACTGGTCCAGACAAGTGACGATAGGGTCAGAGTGTATTCAACTAGTGAGAAAGCTAAAAGCATGAAATGATTGCGCTAAACAAAAACAATAGTTTAAATTATTTCTAATCGCACAGATTTATAATTATTAGTCTAGATCTATTACAAATTTAATGACATGGCTGATCCAAACTAGTTGACACTGTTATTAAAAACTTTTTAAAAAGTTTTTTTTTTTTTAATATTTGGCTGGTTTGTTTTTTGCTTTGTTTGTTTATTTTGTAATGTCTCGTGCATGTAGAATTCTATTTGACTTCTCATTGCTAAAATAACCATCACATTTATAAGGTACCGTAACTAATGAAAGGTTGGTCGTTTTTGTTTCTTGGTTATTTTTTGGAATCCTTGAACGGGAGAGAGCGAATCCTTTTCTAATTGTTCTCTGTGGAGCAGTCAATAATTAGATGCGAACTTTCAGTGGCGTCAATGTTCTACCAGTCGGTGGGTTGACTAACACTGATCGATAAGTTTTAAGCCGCTTGATTAAATTGATCATAGTCTTATGTCAAAGCCCTGGTAGTAGCTGCACAGTTTGAAATAGTTGAAGATTTATTGTCTAAAACTAACTTCTTTAGACTAAGTCGTATACACATACACTAAAGCCTGTCTTATAGGTCTTATAAACATTGTGTTGTTACTGCTTGTTATAATCTATACATACCAATGAACTATCGAAAAGTATCCATGTCTCTGTTTGGAGAGCTGTGACGTCAGAATGTCCCATAGATCTTCTCACGTTCATATATGGATCCAGAGGTACATGCTGCTATATGGGAAAAAAAAGGGGGGGGCATATTCGTGGATTTTTTTTACCCCCTCATAAACATTGGTGGACAGAATTCGTGAGGTCACATAACTGAAGGACATACATTGGATAATATGAAATGAATATGTCTCAGTGTTCTATCTAATTAGAATAATTATTTTTCTGCTTGATTTTATTCGTCACACCATTTTCCTGATATCCAAATGTGTCCACGTCTATCTGACGTCCTCCAGTTGGACTGCTAGCAAAGATTCATTCAGTAGCACTATACCATATACACACCAACATTCACTCTAAGACATAGTGACTAGATGAATGCAGCTAATACCATTCCATGGGTTGGCCTTCTGCTCACTGTGTGGGTCTCTTATTATACATTCATACTTGTACTACCAAGCATTATTGCCATCCTGATAACAGTTTGACTAATTAGTGTTGTTCTAACGATCCACGGTCCAGTTATATAACAATTAGAGAAACTGATGGGCCGAGGTTCTAAAAAAATGGGGGGATGGGGTGCATACAGGGTTAACAGAGAGATTTTATGTCGGGGTCTATTGAACGTTGGATAGCACTAGCCGCGACCTATCCAATTATGCGTTTTTGTTTCTTTTCTGTAGAACTCGATAGTCTTTGTTTTGTAACATTATTGATGTGTATGTCTCGAGGTTGTTTTACTTTGGGGAGCTTCAAGTCGATTTTTGTCATTGGATAGAATAGAAAAAAAATAAAGCTATACAATCCATTGAACAGAGTTACATAGAAAAAAAAATAAAGCTATACAATCCATTGAACAGAGTTATATTTCTTTAGGGAGTTTTGTAATGGTTATGTCCATTAAATCAAGCTCTAGATGTAAGTGTGTTCTAGTCATTTGAACTCTACTCTCTGCTTCTTCTTGCCAGGTTAATGAGCTCAACAATGTTAATTTACGAGTCATGTTGATGCCTGATGATTTTAAGTCCTACAGTAAAATCAGAGTTGACAACCATATGTATAACAAGTAAGTATACTCTCTTCATTCCTTAGAGCTCACTTTACTTCCTTAAATGCCTCAGTCTATACTAGTGGGCTTCTAATAGGGTCACTAAAGTGTATATTGTGGCTCTCTGGCTCAGCAAAAAAAAATAATTCCCAGCTTAAAATGAAAAAAAAAACAAAATAATAAATAAACAATAAACAAATTAGCATCAACTTAGAAGTCTCCTAATAAAGTTTTTTAACAATTTATTCATAGGTAAGTTTCCAATGAAATGTTAGAAAAAAGAATTTTATCGTAAGTTTCTAAACTGAAATATTTAATTTTACAATAGGCAAATAAAAACGAATGTAGGTTTATGTTCTGATTGACTTGTCTGTGTGAAGTTCTTTCATTAAAGAACTTGTTCCTTTCTTTGTATCAAAATATCTTTGATTTGCAGTCACTGCGATGGTTGAAAATGCCATGAAAATGCCAGCATCTATTTGGTCCAGATTGAAAAAAAAAAAAATCCTGTAGAATGTTTCAAGTTTTGTTTCAATCAAAGTCTGGCTTATAGAACAAAATCTTAAAACTTGTTTCCCATGTAATTGTAATGCAATGCTTGACAGATGACATTTGTTTGTCAGTGTAACTCCTTAAGCCGCAGTGCAGGAAGCTCTTTATTTCAATATGGAACTTTGTTATATATTTCAAATGTTTGCCACTAAATCACCTGTAAAATCAAAAGATTTCTATGATGAATGTTTCTTTTGAGGTTCATGAGTTCTCTTGTAAAGAAAAAAAGTAAAGTTCCCCTTTCAGAGGCAGATGATGTAAAGGTCATCTGTTTATGTAGCTCACTGTTAACTGTCTTTACTTTTCCCCAACTAAAATTAGGTACCCATTATAGCTTTGTGGACTCAGAGGCGACCTAAAGATCCTGAAACTTAAAACCCAGTCTTTACCAGGATTCAAACCTGGGAATCCCAGTTTGGAAGCCAAATGCTTTACCAGTCAGCCACCATAAGTTCTCTAGTGCTCTACATTTGTTGCATGTTTGTGTTCAGGACTTCTATGTGTAATTTAAAACATATTTGAAAAGGTTTTGGAAATTTGATATGGCAAGGTACAACTTTGTTGATAGATGAATGAAGCTTGCTTGTGAAGAAAGGCTTATCTAGAAACCATAAATACAGTATTTGAAAAGGCTGCACTTGAAAATAAATGGAGACATGTATCATAAATCTTCAAGATACTTTTAAAGCACTTTAAACATTTCAACTCTTTAAGTAGCAAGTATTCTTGGTCATTGACAAGAAGATTTCTCTTTTTGGCAGAGCAACACTTCGTTGACTGATTTATGAAAACATAGTTGTTGAAATTATGTATCCTATTTAATGATCCTATTAAAACATGGATCTGTTGTCCAGCTCACTTCTAAAATATTTCTTTTTTATTCACCTTGTACATGAGACTTTAAACATTGTATTAACAGTTGTTTAATTCTCCCCCCCCCCCCCCCCAATTGTTTTATTTTCTGATTTCCCTCTTACATCATACAAATCTAATGTCAACTGACATTGGGATCACTGTAAGTCTTGATTAGAGTTAGTACCAAAGAACCTGATGTTAAGTTCCCTACATCCAAGGCTCTAGTAACACTCTCCTTGCTTTGTACTTCATTGCATTGAACCCATTTGCCATCTTTTTTATTTCAGACATTTTTTTTTTTTTTAAATGCATTTGATAACAGCGGTTCTCAAATTAAAATATCTTTTGAAATAATAATTACTGTTGTTAATTGTTAACATTATTATGGGATTATGTGATTGTTGCCTTTTAATAATTCTACTTTAATTTTATTTAATAATATCTTCTGTACTTTAACTTCATGTGTAGCTTGGTGTTATTTATACTGCTCCATTGTTTTTACAGTGGAGTGTAAAATAAAAACATAAAATGAAACAAAAATAAAAGTAAGATTTAGCTCAATATTTTTAATATTTATGCATTTCCCACAATCCTTAGTGTTATATACCATCAGAGGTATATCCCGAGCTAAGAAGAACTGTAATAGAAATTGATATTTGGTAGGGTAATGCCTTTTTTGTAAATTGTAATTTAAAAGGATACCACTTTCTTCTTTACAGAGATAACATGCCAAGTAGGTTTAAAGTTAAAGAATATTGTCCTATTGTGTTCAGAAATTTGAGAGAAAGATTTGGATTAGATGACAATGATTACATGGTAAGTTGGTTGAACTTTAACAAAACAAAACATTCTTACACCTCTTGTATTTTTATTTTATTTTTATTTTTTATTTTGTTTTTTAAGTTTGTGTTTTGTATGTCTAAAATTATGTAAAAATTTAAATTTGACCCAAAAAATATGCAAAAGAAAAAAAAAAGAAAAAGACACTTTTTCAATCAGTGTATTTGAAATTAATTAGCATCTGGTAGCTTTTCAATATTTCAGCATACGTTGACGACTTGCTCAATCTTGTTTCAATGCTGTTTTTCTTCACAGAATTCTTTATCAAAGCAGCAGCCTATATCCTGTGACTCCCCTGGTAGAAGTGGAGCTCGTATGTTAATGTCCAGGGACAAAAGGTTTTTCATCAAAACTCTTGTGTCTGAGGAGGTAGAAATGATGCATCACCTACTTAAACAATACCACCAGGTTAGATGTGATCATTGCATCAATAGAAAAGTAATCTGCTTGCTGGGTTTTTTTTCTTTTGCTTTTATCATCCATGTAATTTTAATATCTTGATAGAATTTTTAAAAAGTTAAAAAAAAAAGATTTACTAATAATTAAAAAAATTCATATTGCAGTGTAAAGTATACAAAAAATTATTTTCTTTTGTTGAGGCCATGAGCCTATGTAACAACATTTTTTGGATTGACTTTTGAATGGCTGTAGTGGTCAATTAATTGTTGTGTGTTTGTGTTTCAGTATATTGTGGAGTGTCATGCTCAGACGTTACTGCCCCAGTATTTAGCCATGTACAGGATAACAGTCAATGATGTTGAGACCTACGTTGTAGTCATGCGCAATATCTTCAGTCCTCGATTGTCAATACATAAAAAATATGACTTAAAGGTAAAGTGGCCAAATTGTTTGTACTCCCAATTGGTACAGGTGCCCTTTGAGTTACAAACTTGTTTGTTTTAACCTGAAAGTGTTTTTAAAGGGCTGATCCCTAAGCAAAAGCATTTTGGATGATGACTGCAAAATAGGAGCTACAAATGCTGTTAAAATAAATATTCAAATGAAAAAAATCATTTTAAATAGTATTTGATGTAAGTAGAAAAATGTCAAATAAATTATACTGACATCTTTCATGATGATCATAGAGACATATAGAGATGAGATATGGAGGCAAATATGCAGGGTGTTTGCGAGTAAAGCATTATAAATGTTTGTTGATTTGGTCCCAGGCTATATATTATTTATTTTGCCATGGAGCCCTCTCTCTTTAATAACTGGGACCAGCCTCTGTATAATTGAGAATCACTTCTTTCTCCCCCCCCCCTCCCCCCTTCTCTCCATTAACAATTAGTCTTCTTTACACTATCTGACTTGACCTCTGCATTAAAGTTATTTTTAAAGTATGGCCCTTTTTTACATCCTGTTCCAACCCCCCCCCCCCCTCCTCCCACTTAAAAAACTTTTAATTTTCTAATTTGTTACATCTAATTAGCATGGCCTGTTTAATAACACTATCCATCTCAACCATTTGGGCCACTTTTTACCAATGAATTCATTTGCTAGTACCATTAATCCCCACCCCTGCCTTTAGGAATAGTATTCCTGAGTATTCACTGACTTTTCTGATCTTCATTGAAATATTTCAAAAGCTCTCTGATGCTTTTAGGCATGAACCTTATTTAATATTGCATCCTACGCATCAAACACTCTCATATTCTTTTTGTCCAGAACCAAACACTGTCCTAACATTCCTAATTAAATCATGCCTTCCAGCTTCTAGTATTATCCTTCTGCTTGGCCACCAAAAGTTTTATTGTTTATAACATGACAGAAAACGTTTGGGTTTTAAACAAAAACAACTAAACTACTCAACAAAACAATCTTACCTCTAGAAAGTATTACAAATTATATACATATTTTGTTAACTTTTCAAATAATTTCTACTACAAAAAGGATTTACACTTCTGTTTGTTCATTTCAGGGTTCAACAGTTGATAGAAAAGCCAGTGATAAAGAAAGGGTAAGCTATAAGACATTATAGAACTGATGACTGTACACACATTTTTTTGTAAATAGTAGTCACTGCCAATGTTTCTGTCTTTGTTCCAGTTAAAATCTTTGCCTACCTTTAAAGACAATGATTTCCTCAATGATGGTGCTAAAATTTGTATTGGTCCAGAGCAGAAAAAGAAATTGTTGGAGACACTTCAAAGTGACGTTGATGTGAGTAGTTTGGTCTAATACTTATACAGTTATAATGAAGTCAACATGGTGTTAGATACTGCATATTGTATTCCATTGGGGTGCAACTTTTTAGTTATAATATGCTTTAAAGCATTTGTTAGTCAGCTCTGTGTTATTGACTTTTGTCTTTTCACTGAATTTTTTTTATCTTTCCACTGAATTGTGTATCTTCTAATGTTTTCATAATTCTTTCATGTTTTGTAAATAAATTGTTAGTAATGAAATCAGCCTATTACTAGGGGTATTTGGATTGTTTTCTTGATGCATACTTGCATAGTCTGTGATTTTTTTAAAAACTTTATTTCTTGCATGCATTAACTGTTGGACAAAGTATGACAAGAAGGAATATGAAGTGCATGCAAGCTACTCACAACACATAACTTGTATGCTTACAGTAATGTACACACTCCTATGCTCCACAGTTTTTGAGCAGCCTTCACCTCATGGACTACAGTCTTATTGTGGGTATCCATGACAGAGACCAAGAAGATGAAGTTGGAATCAGTTTTGCCATGCCCTCTGGTGCTGATGAAGAGGAGCCTGAAGATGATGATGCTGAGGGTGGAGCCTCCAGTGCTGGAGCAGGAGACCAGGTGGTAGTACTTTCTCCTAGTTGCTCTAATCCTTTTCTTGTTTATTTTTTAAAAACTTGAAATCTTAGTTGAAGTACTAGCTACATATTATATAGTCTTGACTTATGGTGGGTTTATTGAAGGTCCACAGTAGGCATAAATGTGCTTTTTAGAAGATTAGCATTCCCTGTGCTGTGAAATGTCAACTCATGTACTACACAGTGTACAACTGTTCATGAATTGAGTAGACAAAGTATTTTAGTCTTACTTGGAATTCATAGTAAGGAAGCTATACATTCACACATATAGACATGTGGCTTAGGTAACAAGGTGTCTCGCAAACGGAGGACATGTTGTCCTTTTTCTGGTTGCGTTCTCAGTCTGTCAGGCATAGGCCTTAAGGTTGAAAATGTCCTGCTTTCATTGTCTTTTATTATCCAGCAATCAAATCCTTCTTACTATTCATATTATACCAAACACAAACTCAGTCAAAAAATATTGTTATGCATACTACCTTAAGAAATGAGTTATTGATGCGAAAGACATTGAGTAACTTGAAATCATTTTCAGGAAAGAGAGATGACACTTTTTTTTTTACATTATTCTTTATGGACATTGGCGTTCCTTTATTTAAGGCTGTTCAGATGAGACATCTTACTCAGAGCTCCTCAAGATCTGTTTTTTATTTCTGATCAATGCACAGTCGCAGCAAACTGGACAAGAAAGAAACTAGGCATTCTTCTCACATAGCACAATTTGAAGAAAATGTTTTACATCCACACATATGTTTGCAGGAACGAGCTAAGCGTTGGCCTAAGTGAAGTGGTGACCGAATGCCTTGAGATTTGCAGGGTACATAGACATGTTGAAACATGCTGACCATGCCATAACATGTATGTTGAAACATGCTGACCATGCCATAACATGTATGTTGAAACATGCTGACCATGCCATAACATGTATGTTGAAACATGCTGACCATGCCATAACATGTATGTTGAAACATGCTGACCATGCCATAACATGGAAGTTGAAAAGAGGAGAGCAAAAAACATGTCCATGTCTTCTTAGAAGACTTAAAATCCATAGGTGCTAGCTATGAAGAGGCTGTGGAAGTTGCCTGCGACTGATCTCCTGAGAGAGCTTGCCACTCTATTGGCCAAACAGTGCTGAAGGATCTATAAGTCCTTTGTCCTCCTTTTTTACATTCTTTGGGCATGCAGGCGTCTAGTAACCAAAGACATGGCATTGTACAAATGTGCTAAAAAGTGTTATGCATGTCAAAGTTATCAAATGACTTGCTCTTTACTGATTTGAAAATACTCATCTTATAGACTAAAGGAAACATTTTTTTAAATTACTGGTTCAAATCCCATCTTCTGGATTAGCAGCTGAACAATCCACCATTCTGGCTGTCTTAAGATTAACCACATCTGTAATTACATGTTGTCTATTTACTGACTAAATGGCTCTGGCATCTTAATGAGTCAAAATCAAAACATTTTAAATTATTGAAATTTAAATTATTATAATTATTATTAAATCAAAGAAAAAATGTCAAGATAGAACTGCATGTCATTTAGTATTTTTTTATATTTTTTTAATTGTCATGATTATTTACTCTAGATATGGTTTCTTGCATTTTAAAACGGGATACATTTTTAAAAAAAAATATAGCTCATTATCATGTTAACATGATTATAGAAGCCTGAGTGAGTCATCAAGTTGTATAAGTACAATGGCAGTAATTCAGTTTATTTTTATTCACGTTTGTTATCTCCAAATGTGTGAATACATTGATCTAACCACTATCAGTATCTGGCTGTTGATAAACTCAAATGTAGGTTACATAACTTCTTTAAATCATTTGTCATGTACCAGGCCATAGATGGGAAGGAACTCTATTTCTTGTACTACACTACAGTATTGATGTTCTCAAATCTAACTCTAGTCAGTGCTAAGTCAAAGCAATGAAAGAACCACAGATTTGATACATTCTTTAGTACATATTTTGTTTTCTTCACTTAGTTCTGGCTAGCTCACAAAAGTAGGTTTTATTCTTTTGGCTCAAATAGAGAATGTCTTATCTCTTTTAGATGGAAAATGAGGATGAACAAGATGGTGGCCCCAGTCCCCCTGACTCCCCCCAGCCTGTCACCCCAATGCCTCAGTTTACTGGAGAGCTTGATCCAGATTTGGAACGTTATGCTGTTGTAAGTAATGAAGGTAAGGCTCTGTTGTTCTAGTTTCAATCAACTATTTTATTTTTTCAGTGAATCATTGATTACAAAAATCAAGTACTGTACTATTGACTATTCATTTCAATAAAAACTCACATTGCTATTGACCTGTTTACATAAAAGTAAACCGGTACTTATATTTTTCTTAGAATATAATTTTCATTTTTCATGCAATTTTTACCCAATGGCCATTGCCAGGATTTGGATTCTGCTTTATGATCACTTACTGAACAAGAAAAACATTAAAAAATACTTTTAAAAAAAACAATAACAAAGCTTATATTAAACGTACCTGTTTCAATGAGTTTGGATCAGTCATGTCATTCAATTTGTTATAGATCTACACTGTGTCCACCCAGCTCTAAAATGTACCTGACACTGGTTGGGGAAAAGTAATGGCGGTTTGTCGTTGTGATGGCCTCATGACACTCGTTAACCCTGAAACAGATAACTTTTGCATCATCTGCCCTTATAGATCGCAAGGTCTGAAAGGGGAATTTACTTTAGTTGCAAACTGAAATCTAACAGGATTTTGATTATTTATATCATTTATTGTTAGTAAATGTGCTTAAGTAAATTCTATTATTATTTTTTGTAAAACTATCAGCTTTTCCTTGTCCTGATTGCAGTAGAAGTGGAACAAGACAGTTTGCCAGCTTACAGAAAAATATTTGACTTAAAAAAATTGACATTACAAAAAAAAAAGAGACATTTTAAATTCTGCATTCAAATGATTGTGTACAAAGCTTATACAGAGTCACTCTATCTGGGCGACAATCTTATACGTTATTTCTCCCACTTGCCAGTCTTGGACCAAGTTGAAATTTTGGATAATTATTCATTAGTACTTGAATGGCTCAGTAGATAGCACATTAGCTTTCCATCGTGGAGTTTCGAGACCTCGAGTTTTTTTCTCTTTTAAATGAAAAGGCAGTGTTGAAACTTTCTCCCAGAGTGGTCCACTATAGTGATTGGACTATAGGGCACTAAGCTTGCATTGCAAGAAACATGAAAGTTGCGCCAAAGAAAAACAATTAATAAAATATTTTGAATCTCACTAATTTATTTTTATTAGTTTATATCTATAAAACTAATTACAAGATTGATTCAAAATATTTGATACAGTTTCACTAACAATAAGCTTTGTTTTTTCAAAAAGAATTTTTATATTTTACTTCTTTATACATTTATAATAGGTTGACATTTTCTATAATTTAATTAAATCTTGTCTTGTAATTGTATTATTCAAGTACAAAATGTATGTCTGTGAACATGGTTTACTGGACTTCCTAGTCCATATACCTTTTGTCCACCCTTGTATATGAAGTCTAGTTTTAAGTGGATTTGACATTTTTTTGACATTCTTTTAATCAACTCATGATAACACTTTTTTGTTTTGTTGCAGAGAGTGGCAAGCGTGAGATCTACTTCATGGCAGTCATAGACATACTCACAAAGTACGGCATGAAGAAGCGTACTGCTCAGGCAGCCAAGACTGTCAAACATGGCGCTGGGGCAGAAATCTCCACAGTGCATCCAGAACAGTATGCAAAACGATTCATGGACTTCATAACTAAATGTGTTGAGTGAGCTAGGATTTTGATTTGATGCACTAATAGTGGAAACCTGGATGGAGACATAATTGAACCTTGATATCGTCTAGTAGAGCTTTAATATTTATACAAAGTGTTAGAGACTTTTGTTTGATGGCCTCAAGATAGAATACTATTTGATTTCAACATTACTGAGCTCTGGAGGACGATTTCTTTCTGCCCTTCTCTTGCTCGCCCTTTCTAAAGAACTTCTACTTCCTGTCTAGTCATGTGACCATTGTGTGTCTTGTCCATTAAAACATGCAGACAACAAACAGTACACAGCTGGTCTTGTGTGTGTCGTTTATGGTGACTGAGCAGATAAATCAGCAGGATCTAAATGTAACTATGTACCATTATACCCTTTCTTTCTCCCTTTTCCTATTGCTTGTAGTGAAGAACATAACGCCTAGAGCTATTGCTGCAAGTGAATTGATTGTGTAGAAATCAATGTAGTTTTATAACCAAATCATCAGGTTGGAACAAAATATCAAACAGTGGAACATCAAAATTGAAGAATGTTGTATACATTTATGAAAGCGAGTGTTAAAACTAGAAGTCTATGTTAACATTAGTGTTGACTAATAAGTCTGACCTCCACTCTCAGCTTGGACTTGTAGAGTGCATGGACACATTTTGATGTTCGGACTACATGTAGCACAATGCTGTGTAGTGTTTTCAACTCACTGACTCTTCACTAAAGATGTTTGGTTGGAAGGTTTGACTGAATGTTGCATTGCAACCTGTATGACAGTAGAACACGAGTATTTTTGTTAGTGCACCTCTGAATAAACTTGTGCTGAGTGGGCCAATGTTTTTTCTCTATCACAATCTTGTTTGAGTTGAACACAAGTTTGTATTGCTTCTTGTTATTTATGGATTCTGTTGGCTTGTAGTGTCATGACTCTTCACTTTCTTGTCACAGTCTTGTTACAATGTAGCACATCATGTTCTCATCTCACTTGATACATTGAAAGCAAACAACACAATGTCTCTCTAGCCAAATCTAAATGTAAACTAACCAAGATGACAATACAATCAGTATTAAAACCATTGGTCATAGTTGTAGTGTCTTGAACACTGTACTTTATATTAATAGGTAGTTTAAAGATTACCAAATGTTCAGATTGTCCAGCCATATCAATGCAGAGACTCATGACACATGCACACATTCAACAAGAAAAATGATACCATAAATGCCATTTGTTGAGCATGACCCCAACTTGAGAGTGAATAGACTTGGATTGTGTCAAGGTTTGACTTAGTTTGAAGTGTCAAGTACTAGAAGCCATGTGAAACATTGGATTGTGGCAATGTTTGACTTAGTTTGATGTGTCCAGTACTAGGAGCCATGTGAAACATTGGATTGTGGTAATGTTTGACTTAGTTTGATGTGTCCAGTGCTAGGACACGTCTTTCTCCAAACAGTTTCATTGCTAATGCCTTCTCTATAATTCAGCAGTTACAGCTGTCATTAGTCAATGTGAATTTAAAAAATACCACCACAAGATTTGTGTTTGATTGTAGATCTATTTTATGAACTGTCTATACACACAAAAAAGGGATTTTGTAGAATTGGAAATGTAATGTCAGAAGTTTATGACTGCATTGAGAATTTAGCCATTGTGTATCTAGAACATAATTCATTGAGTTTATTCTTCAGTTGGGACAAAGTTTTGACTTTGATATTTGTAGCTTCAGACTAGTCAGTGTTGCTCTGATGTTTACTTTTGTGAATTACAGAAACTGATCATGAGGTGTAACCCTAGTTTCATAGTGTCTGTAACCAAGTGTTAGTTGAGTTTGATCAAAGCGTACCCATTAGAATACTCTTGGAATGTAAGGGCATAGGTTGTGCTGGGTATTCACCATAGGGAGGTCATTTCATCTTGCAGTACCAGATCACTCTCCTCATGCCATATGCCTCTAAAAACTTCATAAGTTGATTTTATGAATGATTTAATTTCTTGTTTGTATTGTGTGCATCCTGTGGGAAGTTTGATTTGTTTGGATCAAAAAGTTCTGTGGTGATAATCTACTACTAAATGTTGACAAAAGCTGATTTCTAGCCAGAAGCAAAAAATGTTGGTTCAAAAGAATTATAGAACTTTCCATTGCATTGTCTTGTCACAATCAAATATTCAGTTTTAAGGAACGACCAGGTAAATACTAGCTTGGACTCTTTGTGACTTGACTGGTGTTCCTGATGTTGTCTGCTAGTAGTGGTGCTGTTTAGCCTCTGTTCTAGGATTGTAAGGACACAGCCCACCACTACTCAACACACACACAAACTTATTTTTAAAGGAGACTGTTGCAAGATGTGCAAAGCATTGAGTGCAGGTGACGACACTTCTGCTGGTGGTGAAGGGAGGGTGCTGATAGAACTTTCAAAACAAAAGTCCTAACTTTATGTCAAGTTGTATGAAATGTCTACCCCAAAGATTTGTTTTTCTACAAGGACAATGGTGCAATGGCATTTGTCATGTTCATATTACTCATCATCTAAGACAATACATAATAACACTATAGACCTCAATTTTTCTTACATAGGCAAGTGTTTGCATGTGTGACTTGTGAGAGAGACTAATCTACATTGTAGTTCTTAGTGAATCAAATCAGAACAAAGTGTTTCAAGGTAATTGTCTAGATCACAAACCAGTTGTTTGAAGATGTCACCTAATTTACTAGTTTCCTTTGTGTCATTATAAATTAATTTTTGTATCGATATTCTTGTAACATTGTTATTGCAACTGTCTGTAAGAAATGTTACTGAATGTTACTTTTGACTAGTTACTTTTTTTTCTTTTTGAATTTTGTTTTTGTATATTTGCCTTTCACATTTTGTTTTGTTGGTTTGTGAAATTTTGTTGTACTTTTGTTTTGTTTAACTTTTATTTGACTATTTATTTGACTTTAATTTTGTTGACCAATGGCGCCTGTGATTCTGTGTGTCAATAGCGAGCTGTGCTGTAAAACAGCCTTCAATGGGTCAGGGGTCTATCTGGTACTTTTTGGAAAGATCAGAACATCTGGACATGTGTTTGAATGCAGTATGTCTGGGTGTCATAATTCTTCACTTAGATGACATTAACCTTAATACAATAGCAACACATGAAATTGTTGACTTTTGTTAGTTTGGCAGGATAATATTATAGACTTCATTTGAAGAAGAGTATGTAGTCAGTCCACTTTGACCAGATGGTAGCCGCCTAGTGAAGGAGAGACTGTAACTGTCTATTGAGTAGCTGGAGCCATACTTCTCCTTTCGTTGTTCTCACTAAGCCATCTGTAACACAACACAGTGCTACTAGCTGAATGGCATGGTATGGAATCAATAATGGATTTCATAGAAAGTTATTGCCCTTGGTTTAGAAAAAAAATATCTATCTGAAATAACTAGCAATTCACCTAGCAATCAACTGAAGTCTTAAAGAAAGTGGTATTATATCTAATATCTTTGTCTAGCGCTAGTCCAGTACACAAGAACTGTGTTGTACTACAAAGTAATAGTTGAAAGAACTAGAAGACGTCCATGGCATTGTTTTTGACTGTCCCATTAGTTGAAAGATCTCCAATGAGAAGTTAACAATGCAATCTTCTTGGACCAGCAAGTTACTGGCTCTCCTTTTTCACGTGACTTTTAGTCTCGAACTGGAACATTGATTGGCGCGTGCTCCTTTAATGGAGTTCAACTTCAAGGACTTGACTGAAATATTCGACTAGAGTATCCAACAGAAGTCTGGTAGCGGTGTCATTTTGTTTGAAGTTTTCTTGTTGTTTTAAATTCAGTAGATCTACTGACAACCTCTGTTGTAGTTGGAGCTGGGAGTTTATGGATATGTCTGGTTGCCTGATATTTTGTAACAGTTAAATCAGTTTGGAAACTCTGCAGTGGGAAAACCTTTGACGAGCCACTCTATTCTTTGCATCATTTCTGTGAGAGAGAGGGTATTAAAAAACAACAACACTGTATGGTTCTATAGCTTTAGTCAATTTTCTAGACCAGGGGAGATTAAGACTTATTGTATCGTTTCAACTTGGAACTGATTGAAAGGTTTGTGACAGACTTTACCTCCCTTGTATTACTAAATATTTCCTCCTGGCTTTGAGTAAAATCCTTGGGTCTGTCGTGTTCTCTCAGTTAATAGTTAAACTCAGAGACTCTACTGTTTGCAATGCTGCTGTATGGTAGCAACATTTGGTCACAGCTAAGAATTGAGAACCCATAAAGATGACAAGATACCCCCCTCCCAAACCATCTATAGCCTATTGTCTCACACAAGGAGACCGACTGTGGTATGTAAGTATGACTTGTGTATGTGTTGTGTCCGTCTAGTACTCACATATTGCTATACATATATCTATTTATACATCCATTTTATCGAGACCATGTCATAGATGAACACAAAACAATGTGCAATGGACTGAGTCCTCCTGTATGCTCGTAGTCTGCAGTATATGTTGTCCTGTAATGTGTGTTTGTGTGCGTGAGCGGTGTAAAACTCACCTGACATATTTAATCTGTATCACAGTTCAGTATTGACATTATGGTTTATTTCGTGCGTGTGTGTGTGTGTGGGAGTAGCACTTGATGTTCTCACCGTCAGGAAGTGACGTCTAATGTATTTCTATTATTGCATGGTTCATTATCTGTTCATTAAATCTATTCACAAACCAACTTCACTTCAACCATTTGAATTTGTGTTTGTCAGCTGTAGAGATTTAAAGTACTACAAAGATATGAACGCCTCAAGACTCTCCTCTATCAGAATGTGCTTGGAACCTGAAAGAAGGTTTGAACAGGGCAACCAGCACATCGAGATGTTAACTCTTGTCATCTTACTTTCTGGTCGTCTGCTACTGGACATTTGGAAGAGAGACTCAAAATTGAACGTCACTGTTGCCAACTAAATTTTAAAAAAAAGAAGCTATTGTTTCAATAATGCATCAGTGCGTAGCGCCTATCTTCGTATTATCTCTCCTGTTTGCTTTTAATTAGTTGCCATTAGTTTTTGTAAGCGCTTTTAAAGTCCTTGAGGAAAAGTCTAATACTTCCTCTAGAGTATTTTGTACTACAAACAGAAGAGCTTTAGACTAATTGATTCTGGAGTGTTAAGAATTGCACTAGTATAAAAGTATATAGAACTTCTTGTAGTCCGACAGTTAAGCTGGCCAGCGCACATATCCCATTTGGGGGACGAACGTATGCCAAAAGCAGACTTTTTTTTTGTGAGCTAAAAGGTGGTCGACGTAACAGATCAGCTTTGGCGCCAACCTGCATTAGCTGACATAGAAGAGAGCAGCTAGTTGCATGCGGCCTCAGAACAAGACAGCTGGAGATCACTCACAAAGGCCGCGGGATACACATTTGAGACCCAAAGAAAATCAACTTCCAAGGACAGACGCAGACGGCGAAAAACAAATCTTAATCGACCACCTGCGGACAATGGTTATGCTTGCCTTGGGTGTGGCAAAATATGTAGGTCACAGCTGGGGCTACTTAGCCACGGGAAATACTGCATTCTTCATTAATCTTCGGACTAGAAGACTAGCCTAAGTATTATTATAACTATGAAATGATCAGATACTTTTCAAAAGAAATAGTTTATCATCACTTCCTTCAGTTTGTACAAAGGAGGCGCCAAAAAGTTTTTTTTTATAGTTTTTCCACCACGAATGGAAATGTCCAATAACACGTCTAGAGGTGCACACATTATAAGGTTTATAAATGTCCAATAACTCTCGAACACGTCTAGAGGTGCACACATTATAAGGTTTATAAATGTCCAGGAACTCTCGAACACGCCTAGAGGTGCACACATTATAAGGTTTATAAATGTCCAGGAACTCTCGAACACGCCTAGAGGTGCACACACTATAAGGTTTATAAATGTCCAATAACTCTCGAACACGCCTAGAGGTGCACACATAAGGTTTAAAAATGTCCAAAACTCTCGAACACGTCTAGAGGTGCACACATTATAAGGTTTATAAATGTCCAATAACTCTCGAACACGCCTAGAGGTGCACACATTATAAGGTTTATAAATGTCCAGGAACTCTCGAACACGCCTAGAGGTGCACACATTATAAGGTTTATAAATGTCCAGGAACTCTCGAACACGTCTAGAGGTGCACACATTATAAGGTTTATAAATGTCCAGGAACTCTCGAACACGTCTAGAGGTGCACACATTATAAGGTTTATAAATGTCCAATAACTCTCGAACACGCCTAGAGGTGCACACATTATAAGGTTTATAAATGTCCAGGAACTCTTGAACACGCCTAGAGGTGCACACATTATAAGGTTTATAAATGTCCAGGAACTCTCGAACACGCCTAGAGGTGCACACATTATAAGGTTTATAAATGTCCATGAACTCTCGAACACACCTAGAGGTGCACACATTATAAGGTTTATAAATGTCCATGAACTCTCGAACACGCCTAGAGGTGCACACATTATAAGGTTTATAAATGTCCATGAACTCTCGAACACGCCTAGAGGTGCACACATTATAAGGTTTATAAATGTCCATGAACTCTCGAACACGCCTAGAGGTGCACACATTATAAGGTTTATAAATGTCCATGAACTCTCGAACACGCCTAGAGGTGCACACATTATAAGGTTTATAAATGTCCAGGAACTCTCGAACACGCCTAGAGGTGCACACATTATAAGGTTTATAAATGTGCAGCGCAAGAAAAATGGATTCGAGTAAATAGAGCATGAATTAGCGCTAAACAAAAAACAGTGGTTAAAACTATTTCTAATCGCACAGAGTTATTGTTGGTCTAGATCTTTTACAAATTTAATGTCATGACTGATGCAAACTAATGGACACAAACACACTTCGTAGAAGATTTGTGTGTTGGTCATTGTCTTGTTAAGTTACATAAAGCAAAAGGATATATTTTCGAAACAATAAAAAGCAGTTGTTCAGGGAAAACGCTATTGTGTATCAGTTGGATCTACTATTGCCTTAGCTATATTTTAATGCACACTATTATTAGGACAATAATAAATGAGGTCACAGCATTCCAGTTGATGTGGTTTACAGGACAACGTGCTTCTGAAGCACCTACTTTATGGGAAGCATACATGGTGAGAAGGGAAGCACAGTGGTTTCGCCAATCAGAACACGACATTTGACAGTATCAGTTTAGTTCGCCTCTAAATACCAGTATTAATTATGGCATTTTTGTTACTGTAAACCAGTGATGCCCAAAGTATGGTCCAAAGAAGCCAACATATTTGTTTATAAGAAAACATTAAACGTCACTATGAAACCAATAGGGCGACATTCTTGGGTTGAGCCGCGACTAAAATATTGTTACGCCTAAAAAATTGAAGAATGTATGAGAGCATTGACTAAACAGAGAGACTGACAATGAGTCGCGGGTGGTAAAGCTCCAACGTTGCTGACATTCTAAGTAGACAAATGAAGCCAGTTTCCGACCAATAGACTTCCAATGTGTCATTACTAAACGGAACTACTAGATACATAAATAAACTCTAGGTTTTATAGAGCGCTACTTTTATGCTAATGGCATGCTCAGAGCGCTTTGGTCCAATCTCATTTGTGGACCAGTGGGTGAAGGGGATATCTGGGAGGAAGCTTTTTTCGTGCTGCCTTTAGGCGCTCAGTAAACACAACTCTACTCGAGCCCCTTTCACAGGTAGTCAAGCCAAGCCAAGTTTGAGCGTACTTCTCGACCACGCATCCCACGGCTTTCTTATATGTTCAAGTCAATTTCATCTCGTTTTTGTATCTTTTTGGTTATATGGCCCGCGACACGAGTGTCGGATATTAAAATGGACCGCATGTCGAAATACGTTGGGCATCACTGCTGTAAACAATTCCATTCATAATTTCGATTAATCTACATATCAAGAAAAAAAAAGTTGTTTGTTTTTGTATGACCACAAGGTACTTTTTATGTTTGCTATAAGTGAAGTCCTCGGATCTTCTTTCCTCAATGTCTCAAATAATACAAACTAAACTGTGCTATTTAAGTATGTGATAGTATTTCTGAGTAGTTTTGTATGACAAATGTTCTACTGAGATGTTCCCAAGTTTAAGAAGTCAAATGAGTTACCTCTACAAGAATAAACACAAGGTCATGGGAATTCTGTTCTCACAAGTAAACTAGCTCTTCTGCACACTTTATCTTCAGTGAGTTCTAATTTTTTTATTACAATACATCTGTTTAAGTCACAACTTCATGGAGGGTGGAACCTTGACACGGATCTAAAAAAAAAAAGAGGCTCTAACTATTTTTCTATAAATTTAACGGTTGCTGTATGTCACTAAAAAAAACAACAACAACAAAACAAACAATTACTAGCTCGTTGGCCACACTGGGAAAACTCTAGTTTGACCGTTATAATTTTTCGAAGTAAAAAAAAAATTCAATTGGCTAGAGAACTAGGTCTAGGTCTAGATCCAACATCGGTTTTGCAATGATTCAAAAGTTCAATAACTGAATGTTCAGAAATATTTTGCGCATCGTCCTCAACGCCTAGATCTAAAGGCTTATCATTAGAATATTATAAAGTGTATTCTTATCTTATATACTACAGACGTTACTGTAAAAAAGAAGATGATTACGTCCTACGCGTCATGCATCTAGTCATGCATGCAGTGGGGTAGCAAGATAACAGTGGGCCCGGGTTCAGGAATATATTGGTGGGCCCCCTCCCCCAATAAGACGAATACAATCTATGACAAAACAATTGAGTAATGTGAATATATCGGTACATTGACCAAAAGACATTCCAAATGCAAGCAGTGAAGCTTTTTAATAATCTTATTACATTTGACTCCAACACAAATAAAAAGTGTGTACACATTTTGAACAGAATTAAACGAGTTGAAACGGAGTTTCCAATATCTAAAAAAATGTTTTATGAGTCCAAGTTCCCATTCCACACGTTGACATTTCTAAAACACTTTCAAGCTTTGAAACATTTGATACAAACAAGTATCTAGTTCTACGTCTATTATTTCACACTATTTCACAGTAAACAGATGGAATATTTCTTTATTGAACATTTCTATGGCCTTCTAAGTAGCAAAGTAAGAAACCAGTACATCTATTTCTTAATGCGCGAGCGGCTTCTTCTGATGAAACAATGCCCGGAGATTATTCTAGTATCCTGTCATATTGGAAGCACCTTCATAGTTTTAGCATCGCAGTTTATTTAAGGATAAATGTGTTGTTTTTTTTAATTACTTAGAGCATTTGTTCAGCAAACTCTGCAAACTATTAAATATGAAAACCTAGAAATGACAATCTCATTCTTATTTCTTTGAATGTTCCGTCTTTGGAGATCACTAAACAGTAGCAAGAAAAAAATAATACGAATTTGATATAAACTTTTTATTTGTCTTGAGCGCTGCCACCAATGAAAGAGACGACTGGTACCAGTTAGTGTTACTATCACTGCATTGACCAATAAATCTATTATCTCGTTTTGAATCTGTTGGACTTTGATTTCCTGTCAAATTTAAATATTCATAGCAATTTTATGATGTTTTTGTATAAATATATGGTGTTAACTTTCTTTAAGAGCTATGAACCAAGTTTCAGCCAAATACTAAGCATTGGTCAGAGACATTATTCCATGATCAATTTAGTTATCTATCTTCTAGATCTTGTTACAAACCTGCACAGGCATGTTCAACTTTAACAAGTCCTATGTTAACACTCAGATGTTTCTTTGTCTTGCTAAATATTTAATGTTATTTTTATTTTGTTTTTGTTTAGATTTTATCTCCTTTTTATTCGGATATAATGATTACATTCACATTTCGTGTACAATACAGAAGACAACAAAACAATGCGATGAAGACTTTCGAGGACGTATCGTCTTGATTGAATGTTTTACACCAGTGATTCCCAAAGTGGTCTATATAGACCCCCAGGGGTCTACGAAGACTTTCAAGGGGTCTACGAAAGTGTAAAAATAAACTGGGGGTCTATGAGATGTCCACGGGGGTCTACGATAATGGATTTCATTTAAGCAGGTCGTGACTTTATTTTTCCCATCCCATTAATGTAATTATTTCATAAAGTAATATATGATCTGTACCTTAGTTAATCCTTTAAATAGCCTATTTATCCTGCTATTCATATTAAAAAAATTATTTAAATAGCTTAATTTTGTCTAAATGTAACTAATGTTTAACAAAGCGAAATGTAGATTGAAAAGCGTTGATTATAAACAGTTTGGGATCAGCAGCGTTGCGGGTTCTGACAGAGTTTAGTGCTTCTTATTTTTCCTCAGGGTTGACTCCCAAGCCTTTCCCATGATTGGATATAGCTGCAAGGCAGCAGAGGTTTGAATTCAGAGTTTTCCTTCTCATAGGTGTGTAGCCAGCCATGGCTAATGAACCCTTCCTGTCGGAAGCTGACTGGTTTAGGTGACAGTTACTCGCCTTCGCCTCTTCTCCTGTAAGTGAAAACTGTTCCACAGACCCCCAATAGTAGAGCCGAACGTAACAGACCAAGAAATACACTCTTTGAGAACATTTTTAAAATGATACGTATGGCAATTTAATCAATTAATATTTAATGTTTGAAGGAATACTTCATAGAACAAAGTCCTATGAGAGACATAATGTCCCTAGCAATGGATGATCATTCCTGAAAAAAAAAAAATTTCCAGTGTGTTTGGTGATTCCAGTAATAAATATAAATTGTTATTTTAAGTGGTTTAAGTTTGAATTTTATCAATAAACTATAACTTGAAATGCAGCTTTAAATTACTTTTTCACTCTTCGACTCACAACAGTTAGAATTTTTTTTTTAATTGCAAAATAAGTTAAGCAGGGGGTCTACCGAAAAACCAGAAAACATGGTAAGGGGTCTACGAGACAAAAAAAGTTTGGGAACCACTGTTTTATACTATTTCAAAATTATAAACTTCGTCGGATGCAATAGTTTTTAAAACAACAGTTGAAACAGTTCAATGTCTACTAAACATATTACAAATTAGGTTGAGATGTAAGACTAATTTATTTTGTTGTATTCAGTACTGAAGAGATGACATTACCAACAACACACAAGACGAAAACGTCAGTTCCAGGTTTACACAACACTTCACGTTAACATTGTTCAGAAACGTCCAAAATGGACGGTCACGTGGTTGTCCAGTGTCCTCTGTTGTAGACGAACGAAGTCCTTGATATTGGGATTCTTTCGGAAGGATCTGTCCTATCTTTCCTATTTAAAAAAAAAAAAGGTTCCAAAAAATATAAATGCTTTTATTGATGCGTTTACCAGCCGACACGCGTGAGCTCCTATTGTAACTGTTTTTATGTACCACAAAATGAGTTAATCAACGCACAAAAAATGTCCCTGTACATCACTCTATCATTAGGTCCCCCGCCTTTGTATACAGGCTGAAAGGTCCAAAGGAACTTTATTACTATGACCGTTTTTCCCAAATTACAAGCTGACAGACCGGTTTCTGGATAGTAACTCTTCGTCAGCCCCAAGATTGAGGCCATTGCAGCGAGCTCATGAGGAACTTAGAGGACTAGATATAATCTAAGATTAATTATGCTTTCTAGTATATCTGGTCTGGCGATAATTTTCTCCCCAATGAAGTCCCGGGACAACTAATCTCCACCAGTTGACACCGAGATATCCTGGAGTTCTGTTAGACTCATTTTTAATTTTTGTTTCCCTTTGTTTGAGATTTATAATCAAAAGGTTGGAGAGGCTTGTGGAGCTTTATTTGTACTACCCTTACAGCAGAAGGTACAAACGTTTTCCCCATCAAAGTGACTACGATATCATCAATAGTTTCGACAAGTTCAGATTTTTTGGTCTGGCTAGCTGGTCAAAAATTAATATAGAAAAGTCATCTATTATGGGGCTGGGTAAGTGGAAGTTTAAATATACTTCCTCGCTCAACTTGACAGTAGTGAACAAAATCAAGATTTGTGGTAAAGTTTGGAATAGTAACCTACTGTATTATTCCAAAGACCAGTGGGACAGCATGTATAATAAAACCTGTAATTTTATTAAAGTGTATAAGCATACCTCGTCTATCATTTTAGGGAGGGCGATTTTGATTGATAATATGGTCATTACAAGGTTTGGTCTATATGGCGAGTATTACGGAACTTCCTCCCAATTTCATTTTCTTCAAGATGAACATAATCATTAGAAGCTTCATTTTTAGGAACACGATTAAATATATCAAGCATAACACTTTGACGGGGGAATTAATTTACAGGATGTTCGAGTTTAGATCAAGGCATTAAGACTTAGAAATCCTAAAGAGTTTCCATTGGCAGTGTATTACTATGGAATCAGATTGGGGCGATGACTTACAATTCGGAATGATACCCCACATTGTTTTGGTGCACTTGTTCATCCATTTTATAGTTCAATTTCGTGAATCTTTTTGAATAATGAACACTTAATACATACTAAGCTCAAGGAAATTTACACGGCACTAATGTACGCACTAAAGGAGAACTTGGGTCGCAGAATCAAAGGGGGAAAGGTAAGAGGTATAACACAGTTAAAGATTCCTGTACAATGCTTCATAAGCACAATGTGCCCAAGACTATGGAAAACAAAGTTAACAATACAGATTAATTAAATTATAGTGTTAGATTACATAATTTAAATACAAAACAAAATAAAAACATATTAAGCTTTGAAAAAAAAAAGAATAATTTGCAGCTGTATCGAAATTTTAATTATGTGACAATCAGAACTGTCTCTATTTGTTAACCAAACTCTCCCCACCCCACCCCCCACCCCACATTTCCTGTACTACTACCAAATAAGTTTATGAACAGAAACGGAAAGAAAAAAAGAATGGGACGATATGGAAAAGATTATCACCTCAAATACACCATTAGAGCTACCCAACCATTACAATTTAATTGACATGATGCAAAGCCAATTCTTACATTAACACTTAAAACACAGATTTTGAAGTTAATAAAAATCTTGGTACAAAAGTTCAGGATATTTTGAGGGAGCTTTTTAAATTCTATTTCTTTAAATAGGTATTTACAAAAGTGAATTTATTTTTTCCACTTTGGTGTCATCCCCCAAGTTCTCAACAAGTCAAAGAGTCATGGGCATCAGCGCAGTGGGCCCCTAATGGTCGTGGGCCCAGGTTCATAGAACCCCTTCGCGCCATGAATGCTACGCCACTGCATGCATGTTAACCAATGACTTAAATTCTGCCAAGTCACTGGTTTTCCTGTCTGGCTCAGGCAACCCATTCCATGCTCTAATAGTACTAGGGAAGAAGGAGTATTTGTACACATTTGCCCTGGCCTTTGTGTCTCTCAGAGTATTTTATTAGATCTATACATTCGCTGAACAGAATCCTTTCCCGAGGGTAAGGTCCGAAGGGGGCGAGGTCAAATGTTCCATTGTTTTGTAATCTAACACTCATTAGGTAAGTAAGAGAACTACAAGCGCTTTATAACTTGGTAGAAAGGAGGGATTGTCTTTTATTTTTTTTTTAAAGTTATTTTTAATGTTTTTCACAATACCGCTATTCAAGTCAGAACTTCATGGAGAAACCTGGGCGGTTGGATGGACACAGATATCAAAAACGGCTCTAAGGATTTATACTGGATGTAAATTGTTGGGGGAAAAAAATGACCAGTTCGTTGGCCATAACGGAAAAATTCTAGGTTGACTTTTCTAATTTGTCAAAGTTTTACAAATAGATAAACTTCCAATTTTTAAAATCTTTATTTATGTATTTTTTCATCTACTTTTAGATCTAGATCTAGCACTTTGAAGTGGACAGGACTTGTTTGTTTGTTTGTTTGTTTCCCTCTTGTACGGATAGAGGACAACATGAGTTTCTTTCCCCACCCCCTTTTTTTTTTTCTTTTTTTTTTTCTTTTTCGTTTTCCATTTCCTCGAGCAATATCACAATATTGGAGTGGTCTACCTGGCACTTGTGTCATGGCATTACCTGGCACTTGTGTCATGGCACTACCTGGCAATTGTGCTATGGGCTACACTCAAGAAAAGTGAAAAAAAAATTAAAAGTCATTAAAGTGCCAAAGAGTCTACCTGGTACAACTTGATGTAACCAGTGCAGCGTTTCTCAGCTTTTTGTTCTCAGGTAGCCTTACCCTCCTACTTCCTTAGCTCAAGTCCATTCAAATTAATTCATAATTTTTAAACCATCAACGACATGACTTGTGTTTACCCCGGACATGACTTATTTGCCTTGTACATAACTTCTGTTTACCCTGGACATAACTTGTGTTTACTCCGGACATGACTTGTTTGTCTTGTACATAACTTGTGTTTACCCTGGACATTGTTATATATACCCCGGACATTTGTGTTTGTCAGTTTACTCCCGACATGGCACATACGTATCTCGGACATTAGTTGTATACCTAAGACACGACTGTGTGTGCCCCGGACTGACTTGTGTGCACCAGGTAATTACTTATGTACCTCGTACATAGCTTGTGTGTACCCCGGACATGAGTTGGGTATACCCCAGATCTGTCCGCCCAGTGCATCAACTTGAGACCTGTTGATCTTGAAGTTTTAATTTAATACGTTACTAACTAAACCTAAACAGTCACACTGCCTCTTATCACTGGGCATAGAGGAAAGGTCTTTATAGCCAAGGCATTGCAGAAGGAGACAACACATGTTCCGGAAAATGAAAATGGGAACCACTTGGAGTGTCACCAGAGAACGCATATTCTGTCCTTCCAAGCAGCAAACTTTTATCCAAAGGTCAGATCCAGAGAATGACCCCCCCCCCCCATAACAAAAACAACTGTCAGCTGCCTGCAAGCCTCTGCGCAGTTCATATCAGATCTGAACCCTCCAACGTCGATCACGGGTCTGTTAAGAAGAAATCAGAACTGGTTGCAGACTTATTCTTAGAATGTAGAAATAATTGTAAAGGAAGAGGGGAGGGGGGGGGTTTGTCCCTCCTCTGCCTCACCCCTTCTCCGTTCAAGAATCCCCTTGACCTTGATTGATAGACACATACATAATAGGGGAGTTAATCCTGCTGCTGTGGCTGAAGTAATGGAGTAGATAAAAACACATGATGTTGATAGTGGACCCCCCCCCCATCTCTAATTCCTCCCCTTTGCTCACGTCACGAAGTTGACTTCAAATACAACTGCGCGCTGTTTTTAACATTGTTGTTTTTTTTAAGGACGTCAAAGATGTGTTCAGTGTAGGTGTAGGTGTTCAGTGTAGGTGTAGGTGTTCAGTGTAGGTGTAGGTGTTCAGTGTAGGTGTGAACTTTGGTCGAAACGAAGTAAAAGTCGAATTGTGCGTCCAATCGGAGTTTGAAAAATCAAGATTAAGTGTTTGTATGAGTGTATGTCACGTGTAGGATTGTTTAGCACGTGTCTGAGCGTTGTGGCTAGGTTTATGTGTGTCTATTTGTGTGTGTCTATTTGTGTGTATGTGTGTGTATGTGTGTGTGTGTGTGTGGCGGTATTCTTGTATGCTTGGCCATCTTGAACACTAACTGCAGAAATGAGGAGGATTTTAGCCACGGAATCGAGATGTTATAGAAAAAACTTAAAACCTTCCTGCAGGAACACTAGCAGGGAAATGAAGAAGAGACAGGCACAGAATGCGACATCAAAGAATGAATGCTCCTGCCATTGAGAGATTCTAGTCAAGGTGAAAGACAGAGAGAAATGTGGAAAGACGGTCGAAAGATCATGTGTAGTGCCCCAACAGTCCAACAGACTAAGGGAGAATGGTGAGATACTGTGAGGACAACTATTTGAATTTCTATTATGTATCTGATACAACTACTGAGCATCGAAAGTAAAATAAAAACTTGAATTGTCTGATTCATTGAACTTCTGGGAACCAAACAATCCTGGGCAAATATATGCAAGAAAACAAGTCTCCCAAGAAGAGCCCAAACTCCTCTTTAAATGGAAACACAGATCTTGATCGTGTGTATTGAGTTTAAGCGAGCACAACGTCTGTCAACTGAGGACACTTTAAGGAATGCAAATAGCACTGTCCAGTTTGAATGAAAGAAATTCGATCCGATTTCCGGAAGTGCGGAATATAGAAATATGACATTCAGTTTTCTCACTTTTTGTTTTCTCAGCCACATACACAATGTAAACAAAACTGTAAAAACTGTAAAAACACTGTAAAAACTGTTTTTGTAACCTTGTTTTGAATTAATATTTTTCTAATTCTAATGTTGCTCTACTATATCTTTAATGAACAAATAGAACTGCTTCGCATGTAATGAACTGATGTTGTTATAGTTCACTTCGTGTTTCACTTGATGGATTCTTTTCTTCTCCAACAGACTAGACTACAGGACACAATTGAGATGTTACTTCAATCAATATTTGATCCACTGTGGTTGTTACAGACTCTGCCTGAACTGGATGTAAGAATGATGGATCTAGGTCTATTGTTGAAACAGCAGAATGGAAAAAAACGTGGCTGTTAATTTAGAACATTTAGACAAGATGTATCCAAAGGAATGGCAGTGTCGATACAGTTTGGGATCACCGTCGTCGCAGGTTCTGCTAGTGTGTAGCACTGGGTGCTGCAAACTGCCTTAGGGTCGCCAGCTCCTGATTTGTCCTCAGGGTTGACTCCTGCGTGGAGAGGAGGGAACTGAGATGTGTAGGCGACATGGTTCCGACCACAGTTAATGCCATGGTATTCATCTCATTTCTCATTTCCATTCTGATGATCCATAGTCGCTTGGCGACTGAAGGAGGCCATATATATATATGACAAGAAATGAATTGATTTCAACAGAAACGCACAAATGTTGTATCCACGTAATAAATCAAATGTTGGGGGAACTGGAACCTCTTGTAGACAAACTTAATGTCTTGATCAGCCATGCATGACCAAAAGTTTGGACTTCAAGACTGGGGGATACTGTAAGGTATTCGAGACTCAGTTGTTTCAGGGCACAGTGTCCACGACTTTGACCTTAAACTGCCCTAACACTACATCGTCACGCTTGACCTGAGACAGTCAAGGCACAATGAGTGTTGTTCGTGTCAGTGGACCTTCCGGTGCTGGTGGCGGGTCGAGCAGATTATATTTAATTGTCACCTTCTACGCGTTTGATGCCGCCCACATATTCCATTGCCTTTCTTTCACCAGTGACTTTCAAACGCTGATTGGGCTTGAGAAAGATTTTCATAGGGCAACAATGAACTATCTGAAAAAACAAACAAACAAATTTTTTTTTATTTTTTTTTACAAAGCTTATATCAACTTATTCTGTTTGCTGCTTGTCCGCCTGGTAAAATGTTTGTACACGGTATTTACCCAACAGAGAGAGAGAGAGAGAGAGAGATCAAGGAATGAAGGCCATGAGGTGGACTGATTGTCAGAGGCTATTTGAGACCACGTTTTATAGGTAGTGGGCTGCTTCTATCCGTTACCTTTTCCGGCAATGACAACCTTTCGGAGCCATAAACCATACATAAACAGTATGGGAAAAAATCAACGGGCGTAGCCGGTTTGTAAAGCAGAGGCGGCGCAAGGCGCTTGCGATGTGGACAACCGCTTACGGCCACGCTGTCCGATGGGACTCGCGCAGAGACATGGATGTACTAACTAGCAATGCAGACAAGCTCCACACATTTACTAACCAATGCGTACGACATGTAATGGGCGCTAAACGGTCAAAGAGAATCTCAAAATTCAGTCAGTGGGAAACAGGCTCAGCAAAGACTAATAGAGCAGGAAATCAAAAGACGCCAATGGGACTGGATTGGCCAGACAATGCGGAGGACTTTTTGTTTTTAAAACTATACCTGTAGGTAGGACTACAGTTTAGACGAGAGAAGCTTTTCAAAATTAAAACTAATAATTAATAGTTATGAAATCGCGCCGACATGTACAGTGATTCATGAAGACTATAATATTTGGCCGTTTTATCTCTTGAAGCTGATATAGTCTTAACTTGTAAGAGAAATGACCATACTCTTATACTGGAATTCAAGAAAGGCTAGAAGCAGAAAATGTAGTTTTTCTTTTAATGGCATTTTTATTAAATTAATTACTGTACGACGGTCGCAAGTGTTTATTATTTAAAATATACATCTGTTTCACAAGTGGGCCTCCAAAATACAAATCGCCCACACCAAATTTAGGTCTTGCACCTTCACTGGTGTAAAGCATCTAGATATTTTATGAAGCATGCAATAAATGTATATTTTCAAGTTTATGTCGTAAGAGTATACATAATAGGCTACACATATTATGAGGCATGTAATCCATTATAAAGTATGTAGACTGCATATATATGAAGTGTGCACATTGTACATATATGTAAAAGCATAAAAAAAACGTTTCCTGGCATGTCCCGGTATTTCCCCCTCATCCCCACCCATTCCCCTTCAGTACCACAACTCCTTGTAACATTTATTCTTTCAATTTCCTCCCATAAGCCTCCTAGCTCTCCATTTCCGCTTTGTCGGCTCTTCTTTCCAGTGGATCACTCCCCGATCCCAAACTTATATTGTTGTTCATAGTGGCTTTACAGCTATGCGACTGACCTATATCGTGTTTTTCTTTTTTTTTTTTAGATTGTCCATTCAGACGTCTTGGCTCCCGTTCCCACAAGATTTAAAAAAAAAGTGGCTCATCTCCACTATCCCGCAGTGAATTAAGCCAGCCCCGCTCTTATGTAGGAGACATTGAGACGTCCCTCTCTCTCCCTTCCCACCATTGCCTAGCTAGCTCTATTTCTAGCCTCCTGCCTGATAATCATTTCTAGTTTGTTATTCAATGCGTACGTGTGTTTGTTGGCGCGGTATGCAAGCCGATACGATAGCCTCGCACTCAAAGTTCCTCTCTGTCTCTCCAAACCAACAACCCCTCTCCCTCTTTCTCCTAAAAATTTCCTCTACACTTTTTTCCCCCAGCCCTTCATCTCCCTACACGCTATGTTGTTTCTCTAGTAAGGACAGGCGTTGTCGTGACCCAGAGCTGTGAATGGCTGCCTTATATCACGTGACGAGAACGCAGCCAACGAGCGCGCAGTAACGGCAGACGGCGTATGTCGGTCGCGTTTATTGTTATGTGTCTGTGGTTTCCTTCACTGTGGCCTAGTTTTTTTTTCCGCTGGAGGCCTTGAGGCTTCAGAGAGTGAGAGAGAGAGGAGGAGGAAAAACTTTTTATGAATTTCGTTAGTTGATTTCCATTCCTTGGATTAGTATCATCAGACTGGATTTATCTCACACAATATTCTAACAAGCCTTGACTTGGATAATCATTTATAGAGGTACATGCTACATCTATTGTTTCGCACTTTTAACACATTTATTAATTAGATCTATGTATCTGGATCCAGATTCTATGTAGTATAGTAGAAACTAGTTTTAATACTGTGGTATTCCTGTAATTATACCTGCTCCGTACGATTCCAAGCTAGCGTAGTAGTCCGAAGGTGTTCTGTTGAACACAGTGCGCCCTTACCTGTAAGCTCGACACATCCCGCTATTTCCAACCGCAAGCACCTTCTAGTCACTGCTATACTTCTGAAGGCTGTATCTGTTAGTATCACTTACCTTGCAGAAAAACCGACGCATGTCAAGGTGGGACGCCCACCTCCAGGGGCTTAGTATCACTTACCTTGCAGAAAATGGGCATATTGGTTGCCCATATCGTGTGCTGACATTGACGGCATTATGACTGGCTAATAATGGTCTTAATTACTGTGCTGTTATTTGTTTTTACTATGATGTTATATATTATTTTATTCAAGACAGATCTATGGCTCTATATCATCCATCTTTCTTGAGATTTTAAAATTTCCATGGTTTTGGGTGTATGCGTTTAATTGACAGGTCTACGCTTTTCTTGTCAATAATTACCTGTGTGTTTGTTGTTTGAAAGATGGTAGATGCAACAGGCAGACCACCTTTTATGTAGAGCGTGTACCTGTTTCAGTGTAGCATCTAGTCGAGATGTTAAAATAACATCTCTGCATCTATTCAAAGAAATCTAGACATTCTCGACTAAAAAAAGAACAATGAAAAACAAATATACAAAGCAATTAAAACAACAACTAATCATTTCACAAAACAGCAAACAAAATAAAAATAGCACGGATTAAGCAACTTTTTATAAAAATCTTGTTGAGTGCTATCAGATTTAAAAAATTAATTTGTCAAAAGTGTTCGATCTAGTTCTTCTTCCTGTTGTAGCAAGTAGAACTTCTCAACACACACTTACCCCCACCCCCCTCCTCCCAGTATTAAAAACCAAACACTGTTTCTTTCCTCCTTTCAAGACTGAGGCTAAGTGTGTAGATAAACTGAACACTTTTGATGGTTGTTGGGAAGGTATGAGTTCAAGTGAATAAAGACAGGGGAGGATATCGGAGGAAAATGTTCATTGTGGGTCATCTTACACATTGATAAATCTCTCGAGTTTCTAGATCTTCATGTAGCCTTCTAATTTCAGAATCCAGTCTCAACATGGAGCCATCAGAATCTAGATTTTGTCCAATCTGTTCAGTTTCTTGGTGATCCTCGAATGAAATCTATACCTTCTCTCACCTGGTGTCAGTTCTCCTCATGTGCTCTGTCTCAGGTAGCTCTGTTACGCCTATTTCTCACACTCTCATTTGTGGACACGATAAGATCCAAAGTTTACTATAAAAAGGCATTTTACTGAACACATATTGGTAGCAAGAATCTTTATTAACTTATAAGAACGTAACGACATACACTTTACAAGTCGGTCTTGACTCTACTGCACACAGCTAAAGCTAAAATCAATACATGTTATAAATCATGTATACAAATGTATGCTTGTAATAAGATATCAGGGGGTGGGGGGCATTCGTTTTTATCCGCTTTGAAACATTTTGCCTGCTACTTTGAGCGTGGATATAAAAACACATACACACTTTTGGTAGCAAGCTATTATGTCGTCAGGATGAGAATATTGTTTGTATTAGCGCTAGAGAAATATCCAAATGTTATAGACAACTGAAATCGTTTAAACTTATCATTTAAACATGTTTAAACTCCTCCTCTTACTCAAATGTATTCTTTTTATACTGTACAACGGATTCTGGATTCGACAATATGTGCAAAGGTACATAATGACTTGATAGTTAGTTTTTCTTTTAAAAAACATTGTCCTATATTAAGCTCTGACATAAGAAAAAAATGTCCGTGAAGTTGATATATATGTATATAATATATATGATAAATGTATATATAACTTAGGTCAGGCTGACCAAGTGACCAGAGTGGGGCTTGGTCTCACTTTATTTTAATTATCGATCAAAAATTGACCACGTGATTAAAAAAATGAAACTGTTGAAATGTCACGATGATCGATTTCTTGGTCGTTAAGTTTCAAACCATAAAATCAATGAAGCTGAAGCTTTGAGGCTGAAGCTTTTCCAACTTCGTAAAAGAAAATTTGTTATTAAGCAATTCTTCACAGAACATCCTTCTAAATAAAGTTCTAGATTGAGATTGTTTCCAGAAATGGTCAGACTTTGAAATCATATTTCTCGGACTAGAACTTGAAATATGGATGTGTTTCACGGCGGCATATTATTTTGAGCATAAATACATCGTCAATGTTGTCATTCAAAGCTTGTCTAATTCTAACTCGCGAATACTTACTCCCCAAGGTTAAAAAGGAAAACGCGTTCAATCTAAATTTTGTAATTCATACTCCGGTTTAACAACGAATACTATTAACGCTTGTTACAAAGTTTATATCAACTCCCTATGTCTGTCTGTCGGGTAAAAGTATGTACACTTTATTTCTCCCACACCCATTCTTAAAATCAAGTTGAAACTTCGCACAATTGTTCATTGATTCATGAATCAATAAAAAAAAAGTAAACACTTTATCAATAATTACTGGTAACTAATTATTTTGTTTAATACCAACACGGGATACTAGTCCTTCCGTATTCACATACATGGCTGCATTTGTTGGGTTTAGTCCCCTTAAATAATTGTTAACGCAATTTCTCATTCACCCATTCTCGGATCAAGTTGATATATTAAACAATTATTTATTGTATATAATTATTTATTGGACCTAACAAAACATGAATCAATAACCAAAAATACACAGTCAATTAATTATTGGTAATTAATTATTCTGTTTCATATCGAATAAGGGAAATAGTTTGTACATTATTCATAGATATAGTTTAAAGGGTGGAGTTCTTCCCCATTAAACTTTGTTTTTTTTTAAAGGATTTGTTATATTTTGATTGTTTTTAAATCACGAAGAAATTGTTGTATGCTCTGAACGAGACTGTCTGAATAATTTCTGTATACGACACTTGTACTGTACAATGCTGGTCTTTTGAATCTATTTTAACATGTTTGAAACCTTTAATGGCTACTCTGAAATCAGAATAACATGTTCTGAACCTTTTCACAATCTATACTGGCATGTTAATGAGCTTTTATGTTGATATTTTGTCAATGAATTATTTCTAGGATTGTAGGGTTATTTTTAAAAAAAGGTGAATACTATTGAAAAAAATAACTTTCAACAAAAAGAATTCCTGCTGTTCTTGTGACACAAATGTTTGAAGCTTTAACTTTTTTTTAACTGAAATTCTAAGGCGAGTCTACGATTGGACATTGAATAGCTATACCTGATTGTCCCAATAATGTTTGTACACTGAATATATAACAGTTTTAAATTGTGTACACTTCGGACACACAGAGATCACTTGGACAACTAAGAGCGGGATGGTCGAGGGGTGGGGGAGGTTTAGAAAGGGCTGCGTGTTTAAAATAGGAACTAAATCGATTGAGTTTGTGTAAATGAAAGCGCATTCTGTGCTTACAAAGGGAGACAAGTCAAACTTGCCATTACATTTTGTTGATATGAAATTTTATTTAATAAATACGACTGCGAATAGATCTTCATTTTTGTTCTGTCTTTTGTTGATAGATCTTCCGTTTTCCTGCGTGTTACTGAATTTTCATGCGTGTTACTGATAGATCTTTCATTTTCCTACGTTTCACTGATAGATCTTTCATTTTCCTGCGTGTCACTGATAGATCTTCATTTTCCTGCGTGTTACTGATAGATCTTTCATTTTCCTGCGTGTTACTGATAGATCTTTCATTTTCCTGCGTGTCACTGATAGATCTTCATTTTCCTGCGTGTTACTGATAGATCTTTCATTTTCCTGCGTGTCACTGATAGATCTTTCATTTTCCTGCGTGTCACTGATAGATCTTTCATTTTCCTGCTTGTTACTGATAGATCTTTCATTTTCCTGCGTGTTGTTGACAGAGCTTCCGTTTTCCTGCGTTATGCTCGGAAAGTTGAAGGTCGTAAAGATAATGTTACAATGCTAAGCCTCTTTGTTTCTATGTTCTCTGTAATGTTGAGATAATTGTTTTGTGCTATCTTTCGGTCAATCATTTATTTCCATGGTGTAATTGTAAGAGTGTGTTTATCTATTCACATCAATCGGTCCATTCAAGCACAAGGTCAACAAGGACTTGATAGCACGAAGCAACAAGTTGAGATTTTTAAAAAGTGACGAAACAATTTTATGAAATAAACCAATATAGTATGTGTGTGTGTGTGTAGAACAACACTTAAGGCTGTATGTGTGTGTTAGTGATGGAAACATATACATGCACAAATAAACAAAAACTGGAAAATGTAAACATCGTATTGAGGTCAAAATAACTATTAGCAGCATTTAGTGATTTACTGAAAGGTCATTTTAGTCTTTACAAGCCAGGTTTATCTTCTCGCTTTCAATATTTCGAGGCATTCTGAAAGAAAGTCCCCTACCACGTGTGTATTTGAAGCCTGTCACGTTTTGAGTTCTCAAAAGATAGAAAAAACAAACAAGCAAATTGTAAAAAAATACTTTTTTTGTTTCTCGATCACTTTGTTCGTCATTAGTTTCTTTAGTTTATACCAATGGCGTACACACTGGTTGGTCTCATTGCCCGAGTGCTGCCCTAATTAAGTCTTTTCTTCCTTTCATTATTATTATTACTTACAAATTATTACCTGCTCACTAAAATACTGTACTGTAATATGTTTACATTAAAAACAAAACAAACAAAAAATCTAGTTAAAAACAAACGTTATAAAAACAGTTTCTCTATGACGAATTATTTTGTTCTACTGAGATATAAATTGTTTTTCTACAACTGTCCTTAGGACCAGTGATTCACCTGATGATACATTGTCTACGCACTCACCTTGATGTGAGGTGCAACTTAGAGGATCAGGGATACAGGATTAGGGGATGGGAATTCTGGTGGTTGTGAGATGACCTTGATCTCATTTTATTTTCAAGGTAATAGAGTCTTAAGGAACTAGGACCTGGGCACACGACTTGTTTTCTTCTTCTCCCTGTTCTTTCTTCTTTCCTTTTTACCACGTACTTTTGTGTTAGGAGAGAATAACGTAGACAATAAAACTGAACGGGATTGTCCTCATTGCAACCTTTACGTACAGCAGTCTTTACACACAGTACCCTTTACGTACAGCAGTCTTTACACACAGTACCCTTTACGTACAGCATTCTTTACACACAGTACCCTTTACGTACGGCAGTCTTTACATACAGTACCCTTTACCTACAGCAGTCTTTACACACAGTACCCTTTACGTACAGCAGTCTTTACATACAGTACCCTTTACGTACAGCAGTCTTTACACACAGTACCCTTTACCTACAGCAGTCTTTACGTACAGCAGTCTTTACATACAATACCCTTTAAGTACAGCAGTTTTTACACACCGTACCCTTTACGTACAGCAGTCTTTACACACAGTAACCTTTAAGTACAGCAGTCTTTACACACAGTACCCTTTACGTACAGTAGTCTTTACACACAGTACCCTTTACGTACAGCAGTCTTTACATACAGTACCCTTTACGTACAGCAGTCTTTACACACAGTACCCTTTACGTACAGCAGTCTTTACACACAGTACCCTTTACGTACAGTAGTCTTTACATACAGTACCCTTAACGTACAGCAGTCTTTACCCACAGTACCCTTTACGTACAGCAGCCTTTACGTAGAGCAGTCTTTACATACAGCACCCTTCACGTACAGCAGTCTTTACAGCAGTCTTTACATACACCACCCTTCACGCACAGCAGTCTTTACATACAGCACCCTTCACGCACAGCAGTCTTTACATACAGCACCCTTCACGTACAGCAGTCTTTACAGCAGTCTTTACATACACCACCCTTCACGTACAGCAGTCTTTACATACAGCAGTCTTTACATATAGCAGCCGTTGCATGCAGCCTTTACATAAGCAGCCTTTACTTACAACATGCATTACATAAAGCAGCCTATTCATACAGAAGCCTTAACATGACAGCTACATGTATTTTTTAGGCCTGCAAAACTCAGGCTTCTTTAAACACAAAGAGAGAGAGAGAGAGCGAGTGTAGTTTTCCCTTAGCACCCATCTGGTGGCTTTGATTGTGTTCTGTTCTCTTTTATTGCTTACATTAATTGCTGCGCGCTCTGTTAAGGCTCTGGGGACATTATGTCACGTGCTGTTCTGCCTATAACGCCATTAACAAATTAAAGAAAACATTTTTTCCTATTGGAAAGTTCTGAAATAGTGACCTGTTCAAAACAGTGACTTTCACAGATCTGATTATAGGTGCCTGGGGGGGGGGGGGGATGGCGTCTGCTTCCAAACTTTGATGTGAAACAAAAGTCTCTTTCCGGCTGTTCGTTTTTTTTTTGTTTGTTTTTGTTCCTACAAACTTGCGTTGAAACAGACGTAGACTACAAGAAACAAACAGTACCTGGGGTCTTAACTAAACTGCTGATGGCAAAGTGAATATCTAGTGAGGCTCTGATCAAAGAGTAACTATTGTCTTTGTGTCTTAAGTATTTGGTGCGTTTGTATCTCTAGCTAGTGAAGAGTTCCCACACGTCATTCTCACATTTATTTCTCCATCATGTCTCTGTGACCCATTTAAAAAAACTAGAGGCTAAGGTCTGTCAACACCGAATAATTCTTGACATTAACAACAAAACATTAGATTTGAGATTGGGCTGTTAGTTATTAGATTTAATTGTTAAATTAAGTTATTAGATTTAGATTCAAGTGTCATTATCTTATAACTTACAGACGCTCTTTCATACTATAAATACGTCCTACGCGTATCCATTTGTTAATAAAGTCGTGAAAGCTACCTACAGACAAAACTTCTAAGTCATTTGAAAAAAATCGTATTCGTCTGGCATTTTTTTTTTCAAAGATTCCACAAGAATGCCTAGTTTCTGGCGTTGACAACTCTTTCTTTAAAGGCATCATGAAGCTTGTTAAACAGACCACAATCTCGTGATTCTTTTCAACTTTTGTTATAGGAAGTACGGAACACCTTCACTTTCTGTTACACCACGGGTTTCCAGCGATGCCTTAATGAAATACTTAGTCCGAAAGCTTTAACATAGTTTATTACATATATCAAAGAGCATTGCGTCATCTTGGTGTCATCGTCTGCAAAGTTTTGTAGTGCCAGGCAAAAAAAATGTGTATTCTGTATTTGGATTTTGAACTAAAGAAGTTTCATTAATAAAACATTTCACAAAAAGAATTGTTTTTAGTAGTTGAAATAACACAGAATTCTGAGAACTTAATGTTCTGTGTGGGTGAATTGAAGTCAACACAAGACCTAGAGCAAATGGCACGAGTTGGACACAATTAATATTTGGACAACTTTCAATTAACTTTTATAAACATAATAAATTTGTTTTATGTTATCCACCCTCCAGGTTTATGTTTGTATTTCCATGGCATGTTTGATTACAGATAGGAATTTATATCTTTGACAGATAGCTATCTAAAGATAAATTACTCCACTTTCTTTGATTATTATGTTGTACTAAAGTTTATATGGTATGATGTACTGATGTTTGAATGGTATAATGTACTGACGTTTAAATGGTATGATGTACTTATGTTTGTATGGTATGATGTACTGATGTTTGAATGATATGATGTACTAATGTTTGTATGTTATAAGGTACTAAAGTTTAAACTGTTTGTTTCTGTTTGAATGGTATGATGTACTAATGTTTGAATGGTATGATGCACTTATGTTTGTATGTTATGATGTACTAAAGTTTAAATGTTATGGTGTTCTAATGTAATGTCAGTGTTCAAAACTTAACTGTTTGTTTCTGTTTGAATGGTATGATGTACTAATGTTTGAATGGTATGATGTACTTATGTATGTATGTTATGATGTACTAAAGTTTAAATGTTATGGTGTTCTAATGTAATGTCAGTGTACAAAACTTAACTGTTTGTTTCTGTTTGAATGGTATGATGTACTAATGTTTGAATAGTATGGTGTACTTATGTTTGTATGTTATGATGTACTAAAGTTTAAATGTTATGGTATTCTAATGTAATGTCAGTGTACAAAACTTAACTGTTTGTTTCTGTTTGTGGTGACAGTTTGTCTGGCTTCGATAGTGCCAGACAAGACCAGACGCTACGCGGTGTTTCAAGGAGTAACAGACCATTCCTTGATTTGCTCCTCTGTGAGGCAGCGACACCTGTTGAGTCATGGATTACGCACTCACGTCTGCATCGTGTTAGTTCTTGGCTGTATCCCAGGTCGTCCCGAACGCACAGAACTAGCACGTTGGCGGAGAATTCGGAATGTCTCAATGATGTCTCTCGTCTGGGTTTGAATGTCATTTATTATAATTATATGCAGCCAAAATTAAAGGCCTGAATGTGTGTTTAAACTCAAAGCTGATCGATAAGATGGTGCATTGGTGTCTGTCAAGTTCACTTTGTGAAATTTTTTTAAATAGTGAAAATTAATTAAGACCATATGTTTAAACAAAATAATGAATCGATTTTTTAAATATCAATTTGTGTATCCAGTATGTTTTGAGTGACATCATCAAATCTCTTAGACACAATTCAAAGAACAACAAAACAACAAGTTTTTTGAGCACAATATAGTCGGGGGGGGGGGAACTCATTGGAGTTTTGAAATCTAAACGTGACAGACGCACAGATAATATAAACACACACACACACACACACATACACACACACACACACAAACTATTAACTTTTGAAATGTTTGAAGGTCTGTGCACAACTTTAAATAAAAAAAAAAGAGTCCATGTTATTAGAGTTTGAGTCAAACACTGAAATACTTGTAGACCATCTGATGTGTGTGTGTGTGTGTTGGTCAAGACTTGTGTTTGAAGTTGCCCACTTAGTTCAAGGTTACATTGTATTTGTTTCCTAGGAATCTCTTTTATTTTACATTTCAATGACATTGAAGTAAATCGAATTTGGTTTTTCGGTATCTAAATTTCAAAGATTCTATTTCTAGATGTCTAAAAACAATGTTAAAAGTTTAGAAAGTTTAAAATGTTTAGAACTTACTGTTAACTCCATAAGTTTGTAATTTTGGCAATGTGTATTATAACTCTCATAATATTGTAAGTTAGTCATATTGATTCATTTTCCATAATCAACATTGATTTGTGTCCATTACTTGTGCGATTGTACCTTGACATGCTTACAAAACAATTTCTAATAATAATCGACCCAAGAACTTCAAGCAAAGTGTAGAGCATCTTTTTTATATCACACTCCTTTTTATTCTCTCTCTCTCCCTCTCTCTTTCTCCCTCTCTCTGTCTCTCTCTCTTTCTCCCTCTCTCTCTCCCTCTCTCTCTCTTTGAGACTTTTTTTTTTAAACACGTTCATTATATCCTTTTGTTGATTTTATTAAAATACTTTCAGTTATTAAAAGTAGCCGTTCTTACAAATACATGTACATTGGCTATACTTAAGTATTGTAGTCGCTGTAAAAAAATAAATACATTGGCTATACTTAAGTATTGTAATCGCTGTAAAAAATAAATACATTGGCTATACTTAAGTATTGTAATCGCTGTAAAAAATAAATACATTGGCTATACTAATTTATTGCGATACTGGTAACCCACATATAGATAAAACACAGAAAGTCAAAATAATGTACATTTGAAATACCAAACACATGAACACAGACACACACACACACACACACGTTTTGTTCTAAGTCATGACCTATTTAGTCTGAGTGTGCCACACATGTGTACTGGCTGTGTGTTATTGAATATTGATGTGTGAAGTGAGATATACGCAAAGGCCCGGCACGGTCTTGGCTCGCTCTGACTAAATAAGATTCCCACCAGGGCCAAAGTCCTGGAGAACTGCTCAACATTATTCAGACAATCGATAGCGCTGCCAGACGTGACCTAGTTTAAAACAAGAGGCTCCAAGGCTTGTGTAGGGAGGAGGACAGTGGTCAGGAAATAGGTCATGAACTCTATACATTGATTAAATATTTACTGACTTTAATTGTAGAAATACATTAGCAAGGTTTTGATTTTAGTAGGGGACAAACACCCCCAATAATTTATAATTTGAAGTGGTTTGTAGTTTAAGGCATCTAGACACATTGTAGAATGCCTCCTTTTGGCTAGTTTGATTATGAATCTTTACGATATTAAGAATATCCTCCATTTTATTAAACATAATCATTTATGGTAATTAAGATCTGTATATAAAAACAATCTTCAAACGCTATTGTGTACGGACTCTACAAGCCACAGTTTGAACGCTTTCAACGAACACTTATTTAGTGATGTTCAAATCTGGACATTTTTGAAGATTGGAAATTATTTCTTTTTAATTATTATGTGTTCCACAGACGATTGTTAATTTGACAAGCCAACACATCGTAATCTAAATACTGCATGAACATAGCAAAGGGATATTGTCTGTCTTTTTTTTTTTTTTTGATGGTCAGTGAGGATAATATACAGATGTTCAAGTTTTAAACGAAATATTCAAGAACTACATCGATATTGTGTAAATATTTGACCATGTTATTGTCGTGAACATCACAGAATCAACTTCAGAATGAGATTGTTACAGATACTGTTGAAATTATTTGTACATAATATAAGTAGATCGAGGTCTATAGATAAAGGTCATTTTTAAAGGTCACTTGTTAAATAAAATTAAAAGATAAAAAATTGTCAAAGTTAATTGTTGATAATGTAATTTGTATTCTACTCGAAACATGTAGCCTTGACATGCAACATTGACATGTAGCATTGACATGTAGCCTTGACAGGCTATAGGCTTACATGTAAGGACTAACTAGCAAGCGCGAGTGATCGGCTTGCATTTAAGGACAAACTAGCATTGACGGACGATGGAATACACAGGAATGCAATACGGCAATCGATTTTGTGTGTGACATAATGCAGTCAATGCTCAGGTCTGGTGCACAAGTGTCAGGCCTGTTTTCTGTGCATATTAAGGTAAAAAAAAACTGCAGAAAATATGTGCCTCTGTATCGACACAACTTAAATGCCGGTAACACATTGAAATTTACGGGAAATCAATTTTCGGTGTAAATTCAGCGCGTATTATCGATAAAAGGTTCTTTTACCAAGTCGTTGCGCTGAGCGCTATTTATTGTCCTCCAGGTGAATAGAAAAAAAAAACGAATGAAATATGCTAAAAAGTGAGATAAATATTAAATTATTAGCATGTGTCCATCTTTCCTTCTGACTAGATACCATTTATGAATTTTAGTGTTGTCGTTGGGTGATCTTTGTTAGAAGAAGACAGAACAAAAGCCATTGGTTATTTCAATGACAATGGTGTTGTTTTTTTAAAACAAATCTTGATTCTTTCCAACAAATATCTTTAGGCATTGCAGAAATGTTGGTGTAGACAAATATTTACGAAGTAAACTGGTAATAACATCCAGTGTAAGTGTTTACTTATATGTATCGGTACGTGTTTAATGTGACTTGACGTCTGCCCGCTATGTAACGGTATGCTGTTAAGTGGTTTGGCCTATCAAAAACTGTGGTTCAGTGATCAATACATGTATGTCGCCCTGACCCGAAGAAATCGGTCTAGCCAGCGGGCTACTTGTGGATACATCGTAGGCCAGTGTGGTGGTCAGATCGTCAACATTCCTCTAATAACCGTGCCTTGTGTTTATTGCTTATTACTAATAAAAGAAACACATATTTTTTTTTTGTAGTGTTCAGTTTAATTATAGATTAGGAGCGTACTAGTCAATTGCTTAGACCCAGTCGAAATTGAATTGAAAAACATTTACACTTGTTCTTATTGTTTGAACTCTATGACATTGTTTGTCTTTCCATTGTTTTGTATCAATAGAAAAGTTGTTGGTCTCTATAGGAGACACCAATACGCTCTCCATCACCTGAATGTACTTTGGCTTGGACAGTAACGTAAACTTACATTCAGTTTTTTCTAATATTTATTTTTGTGAACATATATATATATATTAAATTCTGGATTCATTTCGACGTTCTTAGAGTTAATATTGACCAAACGAACTCAATATTTCCACAAACTCTGGACATGCATTTGAACTTTGAAATATCGAGATCTATTCAAAACGTCATTAGACTCTTTCAGTACTTATTAAATGCTTTATAATGTCGCTTGATTTTTTTTTCCCTGACATATTCATGTAATATTGACTTATTTTAAAATAATTTTAAAAAAAACCTCTAGAATAATCACTTAAAGGAAGGCGCTGTCTTATGCGGTGAATAGTTAAAAAGGATGAGTGTTTTTTTTGTTTAAATACTCTTGTTGTGCAGCACAGATTGCTCCAATCCACTTTACTCGCTCCACTAGGCGAGTGTAAACATTGCTCTTTGGGTAGGCATATGTTGGGTCAAATGAAAGGGGGAAATAACAATAACATAGGTTAAAGATAAGATAAGAACATTTTGTAGTGGTCCAAACCAATCGAAATTCAGTTTGACTATAATTGACCACCTCAGCGTAACTACTTACTTAACTGCTTGACTATTCTCTTAGGATGTGGATCGCTCGTGTAATGTCTCCTATGATGTCCTCTAACAATAGATAATGAACTTTGAACCCCAGCTCTAGGTTCCTCTTCGCTGACGACAAATGTTTGTGTCGTCATTCAAAACGTCAGAGTGGCAAATAGGGAAAAACGAAATTATTTTTTAAAGCTTTTTTTTAATTTTGTTGTTATTAATTTTTAATCCCAGTTTTATTGTGATTTTTGTTTTGATTGGTATGCTGTAACTCTTTTATAGAAAATGTCAGGGTAAGCTTTTTGTGCATTCAGTTTCCAGTGAGGAAGAGATTTTGTATTCAATGAACAGGAAAGAATATGTAACTAAAATATAATACAAACTTGATTTTATAGGAATTATATATATATACAGAGAGAGAGAGAGAGAGAATATACATTTAATATAGTCCTCTAAACCTTGGAATAATGTTTTCTCTTTTTAATCTGTCTGTAGTGGTCCGCGAAAGGGGAACAGCCCGCTATTAGGTTTGTGTGGTCTATCTATTTCTGTCTATACGTCTGTCCGTCCATGCGTACCGTTTAGATCTCAAAAACTAGAAAAGATATTGAAAATCCGATATCAAGATAATTTAGATATTTTAAGAGTTCTGATGCAACGGCTACTTTTTTCTTTTCTTTTTAAATTAACTATTTACGCATTTTATTTTCATAAAAATACACCATTTCCACAACTATTTAATGTTAATAGCAAACAACACAAGACTTTACTAACATGTACTCTCGAGCTCAGTATATCTTTAACGCATTAATGCAATCTTTAAAAAAAAAATGTTATACAAAATGTATTACTAAATTAAGTATTTTCTGTAATTCAAATTTAGGACATTTTAATTAAATGACTTTTGTTATAAAGGAGAAAGAATGCATAAGTATGTACATAAGTCGAATATAATTTATAACAAAAATTAATAAGCAATATGTCCTATTATAAAAGTAAGGTGCCTCAGCCACATATACTTATACGTATAACCAATGAAAAAATGCTTCTTCCTTGGGACCTTCAATTAGAGATTGACCCTTTAAAAACCATTAAATCGGTCAGTAAGCCAGGTTCACATTGAACCTCATCTTCACAACTCTATCAGTTCATTGAATATAGACCAGGGTGTCCGCGACCTCCTGAAAGTCAAGGATGGCCTGGAATCTCCTGGAATTTCAGAAAAAAAAAAAAAGTCCTGGAAATTTAAAAAATCTCCTTGAATCTCCTGGAATTTCAGAAAAAATAAAAAAGTCCTGGAAATCTCCTGGAATTTTAAAATATCTCCTTGAATCTCCTGGAATTTCAGAAAAAATAAAAAAGTCCTGGAAATCTCCTGGAATTTTAAAATATCTCCTTGAATCTCCTGGAATTTCAGAAAAAATAAAAAAGTCCTGGAAATCTCCTGGAATTTTAAAATATCTCCTTGAATCTCCTGGAATTTCAGAAAAAATAAAAAAGTCCTGGAAATCTCCTGGAATTTTAAAATATCTCCTGGAATTTCAGAAAAAATAAAAAAGTCCTGGAAATCTCCTGGAATTTTAAAATATCTCCTTGAATCTCCTGGAATTTCAGAAAAAATAAAAAAGTCCTGGAAATCTCCTGGAATTTTAAAATATCTCCTTGAATCTCCTGGAATTTCGCCGATCGAAAAAAAAAAAAGGTATTAAAAAAATTCGTCACCGAATTGGGCCGTCGCGGCGGAAATAGATTTGAAATGAGCATTACCGAGTTTGTGCAGACTGTGTCGACTGCTCCTTGACAAGAGGTAGATCTATTTATAGATAAGTTTCGTTATCGGATCGCTTTTTCACTGAGCACGTTGATTTTCATCCAAACTACGTTCCATAACTTTTTACGGGCTGGCTGTGTCAATAAGCTGACCAGTGACGCGTCTACACCGCCTTTCACCCACTTGTGAAGCGTGTTCTCGTGATTGAAGATGGCCTTGGCTAAAAGCAAGGGCATTTCACCTGGCATTATAATGATTATTTTTCTGAAGGGCCCTCCCTCACCTAAAATCTTGTTGTAACAGAGTGATTTTGCGTAAATCATCTAGACTCTAGCTAGAAATAGTTTCTAGATTTAGATCTAGTGAAGATAATTCACACCTAACTTGAAAACATCGTGAATTTTAGTCAATTTAATGATCTCGATACATCTAATGTCTAGATTATTCTAGAAATACGCTAGAGTCTAGATTTACGCTAAACCACTAGCTCTAGAATGTAGTGAAGCCTAGAAAAACTCGCAAATTTTAGTGACTTAAATTAGATCTAGAGTCTGGATTTACGGTAGATTCGGTGAAGATAATTCTCACATGCTGTGAAAAGTCCGCGACTTTTAGTGACTTAGATCTAGAGTCTAGATTTACAGTAGATTAAGGGAAGATAATTGTCACACAGCCGCGAAAAATCCGCGGATTTAGTGACTTAGATCTAGAGTCTAAATTTACTGTAGATAGGTGAAGATAATTCTCACACAGCCGTGAAAAGTCGCGAATTTTAGTGTCTTAAATTTAGATTTAGACTCTAAATTTTACACTAAATCATACAATCTAGTGAAGATAATTCACTCACAGCCGTGAAAAGTCCGCGAATTTTGTGACTTAGATTTAGACTCTAGATCTACTGTAGATGTAAGCAAAATATTTCGCACACAGCTGTGAAAGTCCGTAAAAGTTATTTAGGTCGTAAAAGACAGGGAAACTACATAGTTGAAAAAGAAATTGTGCTTGGAAAAAAAAACGCTAATGGGTTTAATATCCCCCCCCCCCCAAAAAAAAAAAAAAAATTAATAATCCAAAAGCCATTATCTAGTAAGCAAATGCCAACTAAACACACACATAGGCCTGTATGTTACAGGCTCTGTTTATGAGGAGGATTTAAGCACAGTTAAAACATTAGGCTTACATACACATAGGAACTCAAAATGTAGCCTACATTTCCACCACAGAGAAGGCAACTCTAAGAATGTTTCTTATTTTAAAAAAAATGGAATAGCAAACATTTGTAATGTTCTTTAATAAATCTTTGAAAAGAAAAATGTTTGTATGAGGTTTTGGGATGACAGTCAAGTTGTTACTAGATTAAAAGATAACTTACATATATATATACACATAATAAGGCTTCTCTTCGAGTCCGAATATTAATGAGCAATAATAATAATCAACTTTGACAATTGTTATGTAATATTTTTGCGCGAATTTTATGTCCTGGAATTTTAAAATTTCTCCTGGAAAAGTCCTGAAAAACTCCTTGAATTTCATATTGACTTTGGTGCAGAAACCCTGATATTAACTATATAATAATAAGCAACATTAATAAATGTCTGTATCCTGTGTTATCCTGTCGTCAGACCACAGTATTGGCAACACTTTCGAAACGTACATGTCTCTTTTTTTTTGTATTGTCGGAGATAAGTGGACTAATCAGAACCTGAACTTCTGCGATTACTTGAGTTTGTAATCGTACTTGTATTGGTAATCGTGTGTGCTATTCTATTCTAGTCTGTTAGTGGTGACTCTTCTGGTATTGTGTTATTGTGTGTGTTATATATCAGTGGTGCTGTATTGAAATGAAGCTTTGTGTATAAGGTTATGAGTTGATTCCATGTATTTCAACGGTTGTGGTTGATAGATTGTACTTCTTAACTCTGATAGTCTGAAAATGTTGAAACCTGGGAAGTTCTTAGGTTCGGTTCGGTCAAATCTAAAGATCGGGCTCGGTTCGATGTTAAAAAAAAAAGATAATAGCAAAACTAAGTCTATGTAATAAGGTTTAAATAAATGTATTAGTTAAAACACTTCAACTTGAAACTTCATATACATACAAAAAATATAATAATGTTCAACGTACTAGCCATGGCGACTTCCAACATTCCAATTCCCAATTGCTGCAGTCAAAGTTCACAAAACTAGGAAGCAGTAAATGTGATGACTAATGACCTGACGTTGAACCCAGATAAAAGTTAACAGTCACGGCTGTATTTTGTATTTGAGAAAAGTCCACATTTCTAATGTTTCTGGGTTTAGCCTGGCCCCTCGATCGCTCATTGTGACTCCACACCCTGTGCCTTTCACTGACAGTATTTGTAGTAGGAATAGCTAACAACGTTTTAACAATCGATGCCTTCGCGGGGATGTTCAAAACATTATTTTCTTTCTAAATTCTCAAGGCAGTCAGTCAAGATCTGTGCTAGATATTTGTCAAGTTCATGTCTCGTGTCAGCATTAGACACGTGAGTCACAGCTGTCTTAAAGTCTGTGGCATTTCACGTCTTGAGAGTACATTATATGATTCAGGATCAACTTATTCTTTTTGGAAAGAGGCTGTTGAACCGACTGATGGAATCCACCCGAGTGCTTTGATAGCACCTGGTGTGTTGAAGAAGAGTTATTCCTGTCTACCATGTTACACATTTCAATTAACAAATTCACTATCACAAATGACAAATATTGTAAACATGTCTCAATAAGTGAAACCGTTGACCTTGACTCCATTAGCCCTATAGATTGCAAGGTCTGAAAGGGATACTTTACATTTTGTTACAATTACAAGAAGTGTTGAAAGCTGGTGCAAAGGAGGAATCATATTTTGTTTCCTCCAAGTTGGACAGATAAGCTACCATTCTGTTTATGACAGTGTTCTTGTTCCTGATTTTTTTTTCTGCTAGGCACTTCTTTTGAAATCTTGGTCTTATCGGGAACTAAATCAGCACCAGGGGATTTTAGAGCCTTTTCAACAGCTATGTGTTATGACCCACACGGCCCATACTACAATAGTTAACTTAAACAATCCTATACTCTAGCTTCTACTTCAAAGTAAAACACAATAAATGTTGTTCAATGTTCATATGATATGAAATGTATTTTAGGGATGTGCTAATTGCAATATTGCAATCTTGATTCAGTTCGTTTGAAGTAAGGATTGTTCGTTCGGTTCGGTTCGTACCGATCCGTTTTAAAGTTCCAGTTTGGTTCGGTTCGGTTGTGAGGCTCAGTTCTGGTTCGGCTCGTTTCCCATCTCTACTTTTTATCTGCCTGAGTAGACCATTTCGGGGGCCGAGTTTGTGTTTTCACACAAACTGTCTTAGTAACCTTGTTTTCTTTTCAAAGTCCAATTATTTAATTAAAGAATGCATTTTGGAATATAATGCGTACTGTGGTCTAATTATAGCACTGCGAGGCCATGGTTACTATAAATAGATACCAATTACAAGCACCTTGAAGTAGCATGTCCTCGCGCAGCTGTATGGGAAGAAATCTACAGAATGGGCGCTATCTTTTGACCCAGTGACTTTGATTGACCTCTTGACCTTAGCATGTCCACTATATTACGTCGTGTCTCGACGTTGGTAAAAGGTCGACTTACAAACATCTGCGCGTGCTAGTGTGTGTGTGTTTAGGCTATTTATAGTGTGTGTGTTAAACACACTGTATTGTATCAACTCAGCACAAGTGGATTTAATACATCTTACAGTACATGTGTGTATTCATTTGATGTTTTTCTATTTGAAACGTATTCATTGTGTATTAATGTGTGTGTTTAGCTAGACTAAAATACTACTGGCAGTATTTACTTTTACCACAGCTCATATTTTATGACAGTTGTCACTTTGGCCAGCTTATATTTTATGACAGTTGTCACTTTGGCCAGCTTATATTTTATGACAGTTGTCACTTTGGCCAGCTTATATTTTATGACAGTTGTCACTTTGGCCAGCTTATATTTTATGACAGTTGTCACTTTGGCCAGCTTATATTTTATGACAGTTGTCACTTTGGCCAGCTTATATTTTATGACAGTTGTCACTTTGGCCAGCTTATATTTTATGACAGTTGTCACTTTGGCCAGCTATTAAAAGCTTACGTGAAAACGCGAACTTAGAACGTCTGTCTTTCTTAGGGTCAAACCACTAGATCTCGTAGCTTTGATCACCTTCGCCTGACGCTTAGTTGGGTCTCCACACATAATCTCGTGACCATCTCTTTCCATTCGTTTCTGTCTTTTGCCCTGATCAGAGTCGCTTTCAATCCATTCTTTAATATTGTCTTCTCATTGCTTTTTTTTTTAACTGTCTGCCTCTCCTTCTTTTACCTGTTCTCTGCAGAAAATAATTTGAGAGCCATGTGCATCTCGTCGTAAGAGTGCGGTTGAACTGTTTTGGATTTCCTCATTTCTAATGCGATCTTTGTAGGTGATACTTCGATTCCTTCTCTTGCACCTCGATTCCATGTCCAGAATCCTCCGATCTAATTCTGCAGTTAGCGCCCAAGATTCGCAACCATACAAGAAAGTCGCCATGACCAAGGAGCGTATCAGTCTGAGTTTTTTACCGAGATCTATGCCTTTGTCTTTCAAAATTGTCTTAGACTCTGCAATTGGAGTTCATCTCAGGCAAGTAATTCTGGGAGCTTGAAGGCACTACGCCTAACAGCAGAGTTTCTCGCCAAGGCTCTACGGGAGGACTGATCCTTCCAGCCTTGCCACCAATTGGAGTTCATCTCAGGCAAGTAATTCTAGGAGCTTGAAGGCACTACGCCTAACAGCAGAGTTTCTCGCCAAGGCTCTACGGGAGGACTGATCCTTCCAGCCTTGCCACCAATTGGAGTTCATCTCAGGCAAGTAATTCTAGGAGCTTGAAGGCACTACGCCTAACAGCAGAGTTTCTCGCCAAGGCTCTACGGGAGGACTGATCCTTCCAGCCTTGCCACCAATTGGAGTTCATCTCAGGCAAGTAATTCTAGGAGCTTGAAGGCACTACGCCTAACAGCAGAGTTTCTCGCCAAGGCTCTACGGGAGGACTGATCCTTCCAGCCTTGCCACCAATTGGAGTTCATCTCAGGCAAGTAATTCTAGGAGCTTGAAGGCACTACGCCTAACAGCAGAGTTTCTCGCCAAGGCTCTACGGGAGGACTGATCCTTCCAGCCTTGCCACCAATTGGAGTTCATCTCAGGGAAGTAATTCTAGGAGCTTGAAGGCACTACGCCTAACAGCAGAGTTTCTCGCCAAGGCTCTACGGGAGGACTGATCCTTCCAGCCTTGCCACCAATTGGAGTTCATCTCATTCAAGTAATTCAGGTCTTTTCCCTTCCTCTGACAAACGTGTTGATAACGTTTTTAAAATTGATCTCAATCTGCATCAAATGAAAAGTTCCCATAAAATTCGATCGTAGAGATTTGGAAAGAGAAGATTGAAAAAGTTTGTACCACATTGTCTATTTAACTCCTTGACCTCACAGCTTTTCTGGTTTCGAACCCTGTGGCTAAAACGATAGGCTTTCATATTAAGTGCTCTGCATCTTTCATTTTATTAAATTTTATGTTTCATTCTCCCTTTCTCTCTCCTTCCCTTTCTGTCTCTCTCATTTCCTTCTCTTCTTCATTTTCTCTCTTCTTCCTTTTCTCTCTCTCTCTCTCATTCTCTCTTACACATGTCCACAAATCTTTCTCCTGCTTTGATTTCTACACTGTTACCTCGAGCCAACAAGAGCTATTGCTTGTCTGTTTCGTTATTATTCATTCTTGGAAGTATTTGTATTGTGCAATAACACCCTCTCGTGTGACTATTCTAAGTCTATCAATAACACCCTCTCGTGTGACTATTCTAAGTCTATCAATAACACCCTCTCTGTGACTATTCTAAGTCTATTAATAACATCCTCTCGTGTGACTATTCTAAGTCTATCAATAACACCCTCTCGTGTGACTATTCTAAGTCTATCAATAACACCCTCTCGTGTGACTATTCTAAGTCTATCAATAACACCCTCTCGTGTGACTATTCTAAGTCTATCAATAACACCCTCTCGTGTGACTATTCTAAGTCTATCAATAACATCCTCTCGTGTGACTATTCTAAGTCTATCAATAACACCCTCTCGTGTGACTATTCTAAGTCTATCAATAACACCCTCTCGTGTGACTATTCTAAGTCTATCAATAACACCCTCTCGTGTGACTATTCTAAGTCTATCAATAACACCCTCTCGTGTGACTATTCTAAGTCTATCAATAACACCCTCTCGTGTGACTATTCTAAGTCTATCAATAACACCCTCTCGTGTGACTATTCTAAGTCTATCAATAACACCCTCTCGTGTGACTATTCTAAGTCTATCAATAACATCCTCTCGTGTGACTATTCTAAGTCTATCAATAACACCCTCTCGTGTGACTATTCTAAGTCTATCAATAACACCCTCTCGTGTGACTATTCTAAGTCTATCAATAACACCCTCTCGTGTGACTATTCTAAGTCTATCAATAACACCCTCTCGTGTGACTATTCTAAGTCTATCAATAACATCCTCTCGTGTGACTATTCTAAGTCTATCAATAACATCCTCTCGTGTGACTATTCTAAGTCTATCAATAACATCCTCTCGTGTGACTATTCTAAGTCTATCAAAACACCCTCTCGTGTGACTATTCTAAGTCTATCAATAACATCCTCTCGTGTGACTATTCTAAGTCTATCAATAACATCCTCTCGTGTGACTATTCTAAGTCTATCAAAACACCCTCTCTTGTGACTAGTCTAGTCTATCAATGCTCCAATCTTGCACTAAAGACCTTTTCTATTTTGTACTGAAGTCTCTCCAGGCACTATGCAATCTTACACTTTGCTCTAACAATTCTGCAATGAAGACTTTCTCTGTATACTATTATGGAACTGAAGACTAAATGTTTATTGATGATAATAAACGGAAGTTGTCACAAGATCACTTAAAGATTATTGAATTGTATACGTCTAGGAAACCTGAGACCAACATATTCTACCACATTTCTCACCAATGGAGGCCATACTTTCCAAATCGATGGCGCATTTCTTCCGTGGTTTTTTATATTTTTAATTGGTTCTCAATTTTATAAATCGCAGTCTTTTTAGATACTGTCTATTTAAGAAGTCACTTGTTCCTAAATCTCTCTGTCAGTAACTGTCAGCCTGAACTGGTCTTTGAATTGTTTCCTCGTCTTTCTCCTTTTCGCTTCTCTCAACCGATGCCCCACCCAAAGCAGCTCTATATTTCATGTCCTTTTGGCTGCCCACATCATTGGAACATCATAAGTTGTCTCTTAACATTTGTATGCCTTTAACGGGGGTGAAAGCAACTTTCCTAGAAAAGCAACAACAGTCTTAGAAGCTTTCTCTATAATTTCCAGGTGTTATACCATATGGGTATTATAAATACCGCATTGAAGTCTATTTACGCGTTGTTTTTATAAATGGAAATAAAAATGGTTCAAATGTTTTGTTTTCATATTATATGTCAGCATCTTTTTTGTAACGTTACTGGAACTTGAGTCAGAAGCTAAACGACTAAACATGCACGCACCCACACGCGGCACTCTCTCTATCTCTCTCACACACTCACACACAGTCTAACACTTGACATGAATCATATCCGCATTACTATTCAAACCTATGACAAATCTATTCAACTCGTCTCGTAGGTTGGCTCGGGAAATCTGACGTCACTCCTGACTAAATTATTAAACTGTATGAACTACCGCTACAGTGGCGGAGGAAAGAGTAGGGCGTGAGGGAAGGTCACTCCATCGATAGCTTATGTCAGGGGCGTAGACACTTTTCTTTTCTCCAGGGTATTTCATTTTTAAAGCTGGGCGGAAACTATTTGTGACATTTCTAAAAACATTTGAAGTTAAATTATTAGAAAAATTAGAGCTATTTACAGGTGAAGATAATCCAACATAAGTAATAGAAAAATTAGAGCTATTTACAGGTGAAGATAATCCAACATAAGTAATAGAAAAATTAGAGCTATTTACAGGTGAAGATAATCCAACATAAGTAATAGACAAATTAGAGCTATTTATAGGTGAAGATAATCCAACATAAGAAATAGACAAATTAGAGCTATTTACAGGTGAAGATAATCCAACATAAGTAATAAATAAATTAAAGCTATTCACAGGTGAAGATAATCCAACATAAGTAATAAATAAATTAGAGCTATTCACAGGTGAAGATAATCCAACATAAGTAATAAACAAATTAGAGCTATTCACAGGTGAAGATAATCCAACATAAGAAATAGACTTTCTTACAAAGCTTATATCAACTCACTTTGTCTGTCTGTCTAGTACAATGTCTGTCCACGTTAGTTCTCCCACACCCATTCTAGGATCAAGCTGAAATTGTGCACAATTATTTCTTTTACCTGACAATAGAAGAATCATTAAAAAAAACAATTAGTTAATTGACTATTGGTAATTATTAATTATTTTGTTTGGTTCAAAATTTGGAATAAATCCTAATGATACTTTTTTTTAAGAATGCAATTTAAAACCACTTTGTACAAATACAACCACATTTGTTAATTGTGGCAATATTTTGTATCCAAAAGACATATACAAATAAACTAATTGATTTCGCTATTAAATATCAACTGCTCTCACCACAAGACACACCAGGCTTAGAAAAATTAGTTGATGTATGGATATGTGTGTATGTTTGGCCATATCCCTCAAATACAAGAAAACGCACTGCACTGGAACTCCCAATCGAAATAAGAAAATAGTGCAATTTAAAACAAAATTCTTAAAAGCAAACCTTTTATATTGAGTGATATCGCCTCAATTATTCTGAATCAATCATGTAATTAATTTATAATAGATCTGTACTAACAATACTAAATTTGTGCGATTGGAAATATTTTTGTTACCATAATTGTTTTTGTTTAGCGCAACTTTCATTCTTACAGCCTGCTCAGTGTGTGATATGTTTCCAATCATTTACAGCCTGGTCAGTGTGTGATATGTTTCAATCACTTACAGCCTGCTCAGTGTGTCATATGTTTCAATCACTTACAGCCTGCTCAGTGTTTGATATGTTCCAATCACTTACAGCATGCTCAGTGTGTGATATGTTCCAATCACTTACAGCCTGCTCAGTGTGTGATATGTTCCAATCACTTACAGCCTGCTCAGTGTTTGATATGTTCCAATCACTTACAGCATGCTCAGTGTGTGATATGTTCCAATCACTTACAGCCTGCTCAGTGTGTGATATGTTCCAATCACTTACAGCCTGCTCAGTGTGTGATATGTTTCCAATCATTTACAGCCTGCTCAGTGTTTGATATGTTCCAATCACTTACAGCATGCTCATTGTGTGATATGTTCCAATCACTTACAGCCTGCTCAGTGTGTGATATGTTCCAATCACTTACAGCCTGCTCAGTGTTTGATATGTTCCAATCACTTACAGCCTGCTCAGTGTGTGATATGTTCCAATCACTTACAGCATGCTCAGTGTTTGATATGTTCCAATCACTTCCGTGTAACAGTTTGTGGTAAGGGGGGTGGTGGTATCTGGGAGAAGGTTTATGCGTGCTGCCTTTTCAAAAGCAATTTTTAAAAAAAGGAAGTTGTTTGAGTCTGAATTTGAACTCGAGCCTCAATGATGGAAGGCCGACATGTTTACCACTGAGCTATTGAAGTACTTTATAAAAGTTGAAGGTTTATAGTAAGCTTACAATTGTTAACAAACGATTCAATTCTATTCCCAAGACCTATATGCCCTTAGCTTAGTGTAGTTTATATATTAAACAAAATAAATTAATCACGACTAAACCAATTGGTTAATTTAAAAAAAATGAATTCCTGTGTTGTCATCGTCAATGACTACTCGTGCAAAGAAAGACACTTTGGGGCTGGCTGACTATCAACTGAACTGAGTGCGTTGAAAGGCATACATTACATGTTTATGGAAATGGATAGCAGTTTTATTCAAAGCTGTTTGATTTATTCACCAGTACAACCGAGGAATTAACAAGCGGAAACACATGCAACGAGAGTGACAGTATCGCTGTTTTGGAATGGTATCCAAAAAGTGTTTTCTTTGTTAAAGACCTGTAGTAATTCTAAATATCAGAGCAGTTTCGGTGAAGGACTGATGAAATAAATGATGCAATGTCTGCTAATGTGGGTCCTTATTAAAACCTGTACATCATGTGCACATGGTACATCCTTCAAAGACTTGGAATCATTAGAATAGTAAATAGTTTCTTCTTTCAGAAGTCTTTCATAGAGATGTCAATGTTTATCTAATTAGGAGGGAACTGATTAGCATGCACCACATCGTATTTAGTTATTATATCCCTTGATTCATTTAAAAAGAGACAAACATCTTCTTGGTGCATTTATAGTCACAATAAATCAAACTTACACCTCTATTAATAATTTCACTCTCTGTAAACGGTGTTGCGTAATACTGTCATAAAGTCTTTATATAAATTGGCAACATGTGAATGTCACTAGCAGTTTTTATTAAAAGAATTCCCATTAAAATGAAAGACTATAAGCCAATTAGTTGAAGATGAAAATCTAAACTACTTTTATATAGTCCAGTTCATGGGTAAAATAAACAAGTAAAATCCTTGGCGCCCAATTGCACGCCACACCCCCCCCCCTCCTTAAAAAGAACCAGCTAGTGATTGACAACTCCCAAGATAACAACTATCACTCCCCCCACCCCCTCAGCTGTACTCATCTGGCGCCCAATCAGACATTCCTGGCATAAATATTACTCCCAAATGGAACTATTTAGTTTTAAGCAGAAAAGATATTTTTTCTTGGAACTAGTACTACAAGTCCATTTTAGGGAACTGCAAGAGAGCTACGAAGATTGTGGCACCATCTACACAGACGGATCCAAAATGGATGGAAAGGTCGCGTGTGCCTGCTCCTTTCGGAACAAAACAATCTCCCGTAGACTCCCCGATGGCTGCTCCATCTTTACGGCCGAATTGCATGCAATATCGCTTGCACTTATGGCCGTCAAAGCATCAGAAAGGAGGAAATTTATAATCTGCTCCGACTCCAAATCTGCATTGCAAGCTTTGGGGCGGATGAAGACTGACATTCCATTGGTACATAAGAGTCTGAAGCTGTTGGACCAAATAACAGCCGATCATAGGGATGTCACCTTCATCTGGGTCCCCTCCCATGTGGGCATTGAGGGAAACGAAGCCGCAGACAGAGAAGCAAAGAGAGCCCTAAATCATGCGGTGTCAGGAACCCAAATTCCCTGCTCGGACCTGAGACAAAGTATTGCCTCTGCCACCTACCAAGAGTGGCAGGACCGATGGAAGGCTGAGACTCACAATAAACTCAGGCAGATTGTGGCGGATGTAAGGTGGCGGTCCACAAGGCGTGGTAGCACGACCATGTCCAGACTTAGGATTGGCCACACCTACATCACGCACTCTTTTGTGCTGAAGAAAGAAGAGCCCCCACTTTGTGAGTATTGTGACTCTCGCCTCACCGTGGAACATATCCTCATCGACTGCCCCAGATACCAGAATGTCAGGGAGAAATATTTTAGAGCCACTAATTTAAAAACACTATTCAATAATGTCGACCCTGGGAAGGTACTGGGCTTTATCCGGGAAGTGGGGTTGTCTACGAAGATCTGATTTATGAATTCTGTAGACATGTACTATTTACATTAGATTTTTACCAAATTATTAAATTTTTACTACCTCTACTATTTTAACTGTGAATAGACCTTGATTTTAATGATTTGACTGTATGGAATTTGGCCCTTGTTGTGTGGAGGGAGAGTGGCCCTTGAGGGACTGCAGGCACGACATGGCCTAAATTGTGCCGATGTGCCCAAAATAAAAAATCAAATCAAAATCAAATCTTGGAACTAGTTCATGTTACTGCTGTAACACATTTTATTTGCCCCCCAGGGGTAGGGTGTTAGGTGAGCTAACAACTAACAACATTCCTAAAATTCCTTAAAATATTTGCTTTCACTTGTAAAATATAATTCTACGACTGCTTTAAGACGGTTATCAGAGACTTAAACTAGTTTTGCGACTTTTACTCAGCTAAACAGAGGCGTAGCTAGGGTGGGGAGGGAGGGGGAAATTTTGAAAATCCCTCCGCCCCCCCCCCGCCTTGAGGTGCCCCCAAATGAGTGTTTTTTTACAATTAATATTAAATATTACGCAAAATGCAGGGGCCCCAAAGAGTTAAAGCCCCCCCGTGCTCCCAAATGATGGCACATTCCTAGCTACGCCACTGCAGCTAAACGAGCTTTTAAAAGTTCCCTGGCACTCCAATGAAATGCAACACTCCATTTTTATGTAATCTAAAAGAGTACTCGTTTGTTAAAATGAATTACGCACATGCCTACAAACAACTTTAGAAAGAGCGTTAAAAGTCACTTTGTTTTATTCAGTTTCTCTGTGGGATCTAGATTAACTTTAATTAACAAGATTACAAATGAATTCGACAAATATCTACTTTCTGATCTACAACGTCAGGTCTATGTTTAGATAATAATGACCTCATATTGATTAATTGACATGTAAGTTTTTGTTTAATGCAAATGTGGGAGTACTATTGACCCACAAGTGCGCCTACAAGTTTCAGTGTAACACGAACTCCTATTGTAAAAAAAAATGTCTACAAATGTAAAGTTGTGTAAAAAGAAAATGTACTTCTTATTGGCTCTATCAGTCTCTGACCGAAAAAGTTTCTATCTCAAGAGTGCTGGAAGATGCAACTTTTTACTTAGGAAGCGAATCTTCTAAAACTTGATGGGAGGAAAAGATAATGGGTCAAGGTAATTGATTGGATGGTGTAAAGTACTGTAGCACCAAAATGCTGTGGGCAAACAGTACAAAACAACGCTATTTAATTGACTGTGGCATGCCTTCTGAGGCCAGTTTAATAAGATTTCAATTAGAAAAAAAAAATCCATTTAAAATGAACATCACACTAAAGCGGTTTAATTTGGTCTTTTTATGACAGGACCGATTGGATAGGGCTCTTTTTCGTGGCCGATCAGACGCAAATAAAAAACAAACAAAATCTCTGCACTAGACAGAGTACGTGCTTAATGAGTCAATAGTTTGTTTTTTTCTTGTCTTTAGTTGTTTATATGACCTAGTCCTCATCTAGAGTGGGAACAGTTGACCTTATCTTATCTTATATATTACAAAAGTTACTTCAAAAAAAGATCAATACGCCCTACGCATTTCATGTGTCAATCTAGTCATACATGTTAATCAATGACAAACTCTGCTAAGTCGTTGGTTATCCTGGCTGATTCAGGCAACCCATTCCATTCTCTAATGGCACTAAGGAAGAATGAGCACTTGTACGATTTGTTCTAGCGTATGGAATAAGAAATGTTCCACTATCTTTGTGTCTTTCTATTTCTTTAGGTTTTGTTTTTCTATTTGTAAATTCTGGTTTAATGTTTTATGTATTATGGCTGCTTTTCTTTTTAGTCTTCTGTCCTGGAATGTCTCTACGTTTAGTGATTTTCTAATGGCGTTACTCTAATCCAATTGGAATATTCGCTAAACTCGGTCTGATATTAGCCTTAAAGAAACTACACTGAGTGTTTTTTTTTTAAATAGTTTAATGAATGTCTAATTCATTTGAATATCGACAAACTAATATGTCCTAAAATTAATGACTATTATTTGAATTTAAAAAAAAACTTACAAAAAAAAAAACCAACTATTCTTTTTAAAAAATTTATTTTTTTAAAAAACAAATTTCCAGATGTTTAAATTTTACGCGTAATTTTTTTCCCCTAATAATTATGTTCCCTCCCCCCCCCCCTCTCTCTCTCTCTGCGCTGTATCTTGCCTCTCGAGCCCCCACTTCTGCACACAGTTCAGGTCATTACGAGGTCGCTGCATTCTGAAGCGTTAAATCAGGTTACGTGCGGATGAAGTGTGCCGATTGGATGGGACTGGGTGGGAGAGGGCAGTTATTGCACACGGGGGGTGGTGGAGGCCGCGTGTATGTTTGTCTGGGCAGGCGTGTGTGTGAGCATGAGAGAGGAAGGTTGGAGTGAGTTAAGAGAGTTATTGCCTTTCAAAAACAACTGCTGTATGTGTGAGTACTGAGTAGTATGTGTGTAGAAATCACAATTATGTTAAACGTCAGCTTTTGGGATTAACTGATTTAAGTCTGATTTAGGTAATAGGATGTTTGAATATTTTGTGCCCCATTTGGCGCTCTTAGACTAGGAAGATCTGTATTTTAAGCGGGTGACAATTAGCGCGATAACAGGGAACACACGATAGACTGTATTGCCTAATGATAGAAAGTATATTGTGCTACCTAATGACAGACAATAGATTGCACTGCCTAATGACAGACAATAGATTGCACTGCCTAATGACAGACAATAGACTGCACTGCCTAATGGCAGACAATAAACTGCACTGCCTAATGACAGACAATAGACTGCACTGCCTAATGACAGACAATAGACTGCACTGCCTAATGATAGACAATAGACTGCACTGCCTAATGACAGACAATAGACTGCACTGCCTAATGATAAACAAGCTGTTAGCTTTGCCATGCGGATATAACATGTATCTCTTAAATGAAATAGATAGGGTTTTGTGTGTGTGTGTGTTTTCAAATCTACTAACTTATTCTGATGTGATTGTCATGGCTACCTGTAGTAACATATAGTTGGCTTATTTTTATAAAGTACAGAACTCAAAAAGAACAAAAGACTGCATGTTACATTGACTAGAATCGGATACTTTTGGAAACAGTAAGTAGGAGTGTGAACAGTTGGTCACATTCTTAACCATTCCCTTCAGCTTGCACTCTGTAGTTTGAAAGTGAGGATTGACTCGTGCAGGCCGGTACCACTCATTGAAATAAATGTCGTTCACAGTAGCGCAGAAGTCTGAGAACAACAGGTAGTCGTAGCTTTATTTCGGACTTTCCATCTGCTAGACTGGCTGCCCACCACAGCCCAGTCTGCCCAAATACACCAACCACCCATGTTGACATAAATACTGTGAATGACTGTGATACACGACATATTACACAGTGGCGGCACCTGAGGGTTGTTAGGATAATGAATAGTGTTACTGTGAATGAGACTGTCGTCTAAAAGCAAGACGAAGACAGGGGTGTTACTTTAAGAAAATAAATGTTTATATCAATGATTCACATCCACAATACAAGACGAATGACCACGTCTATTTGGACCTCTTACTAGATTACACCTGATTTTAAAGATATCCCCAATCCTCCACGGTTTAACCTGGTAGTGATAATCTAGCGAGTCCAACTGGTCAAACAAAACAAATAACACTTATCTGCTTTAACATCGGCGATACTTTCCTGGTCAATCTCGGGTCCAAACTTTTCTCTCGCTAACGTCAGTCTGTCCCGGCGGCATGGCTCATAATAATAATAATTTAAGTTATAGAGGGCTTTTAACAAACATTGAATGTAGGCTCAATGCGCTGTGATAACATTACACACATAAATAACAGAGCTAAAATGACAAACTAATCTAAAAAGGTTTTGAACAGATGTACGTCACTTATAAAGTCAGTTACACTTGACTGGTTGATTCTACTGGATTCTGGTTACGTACAAAATGGCTTTCTTCGCAGCGAAAGTTGTGGCTAAAGTTGCAATAGCCTTGAAAAAGGTCATGTTTGACTGCGTTCAACAGCCGTCCACTTTAGTTGTCACAAGACGCGAGCAGTGTGCTGGCGCCTTTTTCAACTGGTCGTTGTCTATGTTAAATGATTGAGGCCCGACTTTTGACGCTGGAACTATAGTGATTTAATTCTGTCACAATTTACAGCTCTGTAGCTTTGATATATTTTGTTTACGCAAATCTTAATAACGTACACATTTAGCACAGGACACCATAGTGCTATTTAAAAAATGTTATGTAGAACTTTATTAAACTTGTTGAATTATCCAAAAATAATAAACATCTATGAAAAACTAAGAAATATAAATGACTGATCAAATAAATGGGTCGTATTAGACTTTGTTTTAGAATCAAGTAAAAATACTCTTTAAGTTAAAGGTAAAAAATATCAACTTTAAAACATCAGAAAATCAGAGGCTGGTTATGAAGGAGGTATTGTCTTTTTAAAAAAGTATTTATTCTATTTTGTTTTCTTGTTTAAAACACTTCTATTCAAGTCACACTTTCGGAGTGGAACCTGGGCAAATGGTGAACGCGATTCACGAAAAAAGGTTCTAACGAGTTTCCAGAAATTTTACAGTTGATGTATATCGTGGGCCACACTGGGAAAATTCTACAAACGACCGTTACAATTTTTTAAAGTATTAAAAGAAATACATTTAAATTTGGCTATAGAGAACTAGAAAATCTTTAATCTTGAACAGACTCTCTACGTCCTCGGGTAGTTATACGCACGTAGCCCTTATTCTTTCAAGAGTTTCATACATTCATGTTCAGGAACATTTTGCGTATCGTCATCAAAGTCTGGATCTAAAGGGCTCATCATTAGAGTATTATAAAGTGTAGTAGATCTATACATTCGCTTAAGCAGCTTTTTTGCTTTTAATCGTGGGAGAGGTGGATGATGGGGAGAGGTGGATGATGGGGAGAGGTGGATGATGGGGAGAGGTGGATGATGGGGAGAGGTGGATGATGGGGAGAGGTGGATGATGGGGAGAGGTGGATGATGGGGAGAGGTGGATGATGGGGAGAGGGGGATGATGGGGAGAGGTGGATGATGGGGAGAGGTGGATGATGGGGAGAGGGGGATGATGGGGAGAGGGGGATGATGGGGAGAGGGGGATAATGGGGAGCGGGTATAAAATTTTTCCTTTTTTCAACACCTTTTTCATTAGTTATCGACAGAAAAAAAAAAATTTGTTAAGTTTTAAAAATGAGGCTATTGTCTTCTAAAAAAAAGTTTTGTTCCAGGAAAAAAAACAAAGTTAGGAACAAAGCAAATGTTTTCATAGTAACATTGAACAAGTTATAAAAAAAATCACCACGAATAGTAGAACTGCACCCAAACCATTGTCTAGCCCAGATACCCTCTTAGATCTGCATACCTAGTAAGCCTGAATAGAACATTTCCCATCCCTCCCCAAAGATATTATGTCTAAGTGTTTTACTTCCCGTACACTCCCGCAGTCAAAGTAAGGTCAAGATGGTCACCAACTAGAAATATATACTTGAACAAATCTTTGGCCAACTGATGTCAGCTTTAAGTATCTTAAATGATGTCCTGAAACTACAATTCACAGAGCTCGTGAGTTTTAGCATGCCTGAAACTTGCCGTTAAATAACTTTTCATATTTTGCGACTTTTCATTTGATTTGAAACTTTTTAATGATTCATAATAATAACTACATAATTGAAGTGAATTGTGGATCAAATATTAGCGCCTACAAGACTGCCATACCTTGTAACTAATTCATACACAAGAACGTGGGAATACGTTCTGTATACAAAAACAAATGTGACAGTGTGTTGTTGTTTTTTAAACGCATAACTATTTTTAAAGCTCCATTTGTTTGAAAGAACATTTTTAATTTATTTTAAAAATATATTTGATGTCAAAATAAAATGTTACATTTACTAGAACATTCCATCAAATAACTTGTTACTCTATTGGTCTATTTTCTCAGGTGACGCAGCGAAAGCCTTGATGTACTTTTAAAGAATGACCATGGCTCTTGGACTCGTCACCTGGAGACTCGGCCCCGTCTTGTTTTGAATGTTTGCTTTGAAGACATTTCTCTCCATGCAGCTACAGCTAAATGTGATCTGAGCAACACACGCTGTCTTACTTGTCAACAGTAACCATTTGCGGTTGTCATGGCAACCACGGAGCGGTGACGTCACTGCCCAGAAATAGAAAGTCTTTTTTTTATAGAGGGAAAATATTTCAACCCACTTTTTGTTTGTTTCAAGTTGTGACATTTCAAAACAAAACACAAATTGAATCTTGGAAATGAATCTATTTGTAGACTCTCGACTTAAGTGTTCATGTGGGCGATAGCTTGAAAAAGCAATGTCCATTGGTCCTTTGGAGTTTAAAGCCAACAACGCCAAAGATACAAATTACTATCCTCGGTTGTGAGGGGATGCTGATCGTGAGGATGGTCTAGAGCTCACCACGTCCTGAGGAAAATGTACGGGTCCAAACGTGTTCTCGTTCGGGACTTGAACCCGCACATTTTATGCGCACTGTGTGGTGGCTATCTGATCCAGGCAACGACTGTAATCGAGTGCCTTCATTCCTGTAAGTCTGTATGTCATTTTGTCCGTAAAGTTTTTTTTATTTTATTTTTTTTAAGTTTGTAGGTCGTGCCAGAAACGTTTATAATCTAAAGTCTGTATTACAATTGTCAGTAAAGTTTATTTTCTAAAGTCTGCATTTCATGTGCCAAAAAGGTTTAGATTTAAAAGTCTGTATGCCATGTGTCAGAAACGCTTAAAGTCTGTCTTTTGGCATGATGTATCATGTCTGGTCACTGACAACATGTCTTCTACTAAAGTCTGTCTCTTGGCATGATGTAACGTGTCTGGTCACCTACAACCTGTCTTCTACTAAGTCTGTCTCTTGGCATGATGTAACATGTCTGGTCACCTACAGCCTGTCTTCTACTAAGTCTGTCTCTTGGCATGATGTAACATGTCTGGTCACCTACAGCCTGTCTTCTACTAAGTCTGTCTCTTGGCATGATTTATCATGTCTGGTGGTCACTGACAACATGTCTTCTACTAAAGTCTGTCTCTTGGCATGATGTAACATGTCTGGTCACTGACAACATGTCTTCTACTAAGTCTGTCTCTCGGCATGATGTAACATGTCTTGTCACTTACAGCCTGTCTTCTACTAAGTCTGTCTCTTGGCATGATGTAACATGTCTGGTCACTAATAACCTGTCTTCTACTAAGTCTGTCTCTTGGCATGATGTAACATGTCTGGTCACCTACAGCCTGTCTTCTACTAAGTCTGTCTCTTGGCATGACGTAACATGTCTGGTCATCTACAGCCTGTCTTCTACACACAAAAAAAAGGGGGGGGGGGCTAAGGGAAGACCATTTATGCGAAATTCAAATCACTAAATGTGTAGGGAAGGACACTGGACTCTAGTACTATTCCCAGTTTTTCTTTTTAGAACATTTTTGCTAATGACGCTCCGCGGACCATATACTATACATTAACGCCCTCCATAGCCAGCTATGGGGTATTTGGGGGGGGGGGAGGTGTGACACTTGAGGCACCTGAACAAGTACGTCTGTAATGGGCTTGCACATCGTTATAGTATACTTGTGCTCAGCAGGACGTCTTGTTGCGGGTACTGGTCCCCCAGAACAGCATTATAAACAAATTAGATCTAGTTTAATAGGCTTTAATATTTACAGTTAGAATTTATGGGATTTTTTTAGTTTTAAATCTGTAATATATGTCGATCTATATCTAATATATTTAAACTTCATTGATTAAATAATGTATTATTTTAATAACTTTGTAACCATAAATATGTGTAAATATTTTTGCTGACTACATCTCCAGTTTGTCGGACATGTATAGTGAAATTCTTAGAAACAAGCAAAGTTTGTCCGATCTGTGATGCTCAGATACACAAGACAAGGCCTCTACTTAACATCAGGTACGTCGTACTGACTGGGCCAATCCAGAGTGAATGTAGGCTTTCATCCGTCCTGTCAAGAAGATTCGAGCAAACAAATTTCTCGTTCTTATGTTATCTTGTTAGGGATTTCTATTTATTTATTTATTTTTTGTTCCCAGACCTGATCAGACGCTACAGAGTTTGGTTTACAAGCTCGTACCTGGACTTTTTCAAGGTAATACTTTAATATTTTGTCACTTTTTTAGGGTTAGGCTTAGGTTTTGTGTTTGCCAACAGTATTTCTCTGTTGGTTTTTTATTTCGACAGAAGTAACATTAGAGTAATGGGACAAATCCTATTTGTAAAGATTGAGCCATTTACACCTACTAAAGTATTCTCAATAGAATAAGGAAAAAAACAACAGTTGTAATATTCTCATTATGCTGGCCACACAATCATTTTGTATACTTCTTCCCTAACCCAACGTAATACTTCTTCCCTAACCCAACGTATATACTTCTTCCCTAACCCAACGTATATACTTCTTCCCTAACCCAACGTATATACTTCTTCCCTAACCCAACGTATATACTTCATCCCTAACCCAACGTATATACTTCATCCCTAACCCAACGTATATACTTCATCCCTAACCCAACGTATATACTTCTTCCCTAACCCAACGTATATACTTCATCCCTAACCCAACGTATATACTTCATCCCTAACCCAACGTATATACTTCTTCCCTAACCCAACGTATATACTTCTTCCCTAACCCAACGTAATACTTCTTCCCTAACCCAACGTATATACTTCTTCCCTAACCCAACGTATATACTTCATTTAAATTTGTTCTCTTTTTGTCTTAACATTTTCATCGTCATTGTAGACTTGCAGCCCCCGTCCCATGAACAAGACAAGATATATTTTTGAACAGTTTCATGTGTATACTAGAACAGGTCAATGTATACTTGCATATCTCGTCATGTTTTGGTTGTTATTCATTTCTTTGGATGAGAGAGTAGGCAAATAGGAAGTTTCTTTCTGTTTCAGATGAAATGAGGCGTCGCCGGGAATTTCATGCAACACTTTCAGAATGTAAGACATTTTTTAAAGTAATAAATCAGATAATGAGCTTTTGTTATACATGTTAATGTTATATATGCTAATGTTATATATGTTAATGCTATAACCCGCGAGCCCTAAAATGTTCTTGCCGGTTTCGGCAGGATGTATTAGATTATATTTGAATCCATGTACATCGTACCTCACACAATACTAGATTGTTCCGTTCAATTTCATTTTCTTTTGTCTGTTTCTGAAATTTAATTTCGAGTATTGGATTTGAAATACATTTAAACGTGAATTTTGACTTAGAGTATATTTCGTAAATATTTGGGGTAAATGGAAGTTACTGAATGAGTAATATGTTTCTAGTTGATACGTTAACACAGACAACGGCCAGGTGTTTGGAAATGTAATTTTATAGTAGGACAATAACATATATTAGCCAGTCGAGTACCTATACATTTCTATATAAAATATAAAAAACTATTTGGTGAAAGAGAAATTGTTAAATTGTATTGCAATATTTGTCACTTAAAAGCGTAATGGGGACACACACGTATAAGCCACAGTGGATGTGTGCCATACAGATAGACAGTTTGTTTGTTTCTGTACTGTCTGTCCCTCTGTCATGGACGGAACGGAAAAACAACTAAAAGCGCTTTTGTAAATTTAATCATCACATGTATTGAGCTCGAAATGAGTGCGACGGCTACTTTTGGACTTTTTATTTCAAAGTTTATTTATGTATGCATACATAAAAACTAATATTTACAAATGTTAAAAAAAAAGCTTTGTGTATTCACATTCCTACCCGTAAGTCTAACAACGTCACAAAAGTGATAGAGACTCCTTATAAAGTCAAGGAATAATATTGACGGTCTCCTCAAAGTTAATGTCTAGGTCGCTGTTATCAAAACGATGTCAATTTTGTGTTGAAACTTAGGTATATGGGTACGACTGACCAACTGAAGACGACTACAAGTTTGCGTTTAAGAGACCACAATGGACCTCATTCACCAATCGTAAATAAACACATTTAGCCACGTCATAATATTGATAAAACAATATAAAAAAATACCTATCACGTGACAGCCACGATGGATGACATACTTTGTATAGAAGAGATAGAGAATCACGTGGCTAAATGTTGTTTGTTTACGATTGGTGAATAGTGTCCATTGTCATATTGTTTTTAAAAAATGGCCTTAAAAAGTAACGTTTTTGTAACGTTTTTGTAGTGTTAATAATTTATGTACCGTAGTATATGTCTAGAGAACTTAACCGCAGGGGTCGCCTACGAGTTTGGGGATTCTGTTGTTGTTTTTTTTATATAAAAATTTGGCGCCAGTTGCAGAAAAAAATGTAGCAATCTGTTCTAAATGGACCTCATTCACCAATCGTAAACAAACAACATTTAGCCACGTGATAATATTGATAAAACAACGACAAAAACGTATCACGTGACACCCTTTTTGTATTACCTAATTTGTATAGAAGAGATAGAGAATCACGTGGCTAAATGTTGTTTGTTTACGATTGGTGAATGAGGTCCATTAAAATCAAGAGCTCCGATAGTTTTTTTCTGTAAGACCTTATGTTCATTGAACTATACTATTAAATCCAAATTGTGACTTTGTATGAATTTGAAAAGTAAAGTCTACCCTGCAGCCATGAATAGTGGTTTGTCTTATGCTTGTAGGTGACCTTGAGGACCTGACCTTAGAGGAGAGGGGAGAAGCTAAACTCGAGAGAGAGTACAAACAAGGAGATGACCATGTCAGTTTGATACTACAGATGGCTTATAGGTAGGGGCTTTACTACTTCCTACACCATAGGTAGATGTTTTGTGATTAGTAGTGTACATTAAGTTCTTTAGTAAGGATTAGTTTATTCAATACATTTCTAAAGCATTTAAATAAATGAATGAATTGAATCTAGTGCTGAGATACTTTGATATATATACTCTTGATTTTCATGATAGATCCCTGTAAAAAGTCATGTTTCAGTTACTCGTAGCTTGTGAATCAATGTCCCATAGACAGTTTGTAGACATTTAGACGTACCCTCTGTTCACATTTGTAGTTGACAGTTCGCATTTCAAAAAGTATTCCAACAATCGGGTCTCAATCAAGAAAATACTATGCCGAATCGGGAGTCGACCCCATAGTAAGGTTGTGACAGAGCGTCGCATGAGGTATGCGGGACATATTTTCCTTCAAAATGAATTACGAATAATAAGAGTTGCGATAACATGGAGGCCATTACGAGGAAAGCACAAACAGGGACAACCTAGTACAAATGGCGCTACACTTTCATGGAGGTCCTCAGAGCAAGTGAGAAGAGGCTTCAGATATTGCCAGTGACAGATTTTTGTGGAAACAGCTTGCCGCCAAATGCGCCGAACGGCGCGGGAGGGTCTACGTCAGTAAGAATAGCAGATTAGGTTTTTGAGATAAAACTTTTTAATAGCAATGTAGATACCTCAGGATATGCATTTTGTTGGCTTTCAATACCAGAAATAGCTGCGGGTTCGGAAGCCAAGCTCTTGACCACTCTGCCACCTTCCGCAGTGCCGTCCTAAAAGAAGATTGCTATGTCCTAGGCGTATTCCCTAAAAGAAGATTGCTATGTCCTAGGCGTATTCCCTAAAAGAAGATTGCTATGTCCTAGGCGTATTCCCTAAAAGAAGATTGCTATGTCCTAGGCGTATTCCCTAAAAGAAGATTGCTATGTCCTAGGCGTATTCCCTAAAAGAAGATTGCTATGTCCTAGGCGTATTCCCTAAAAGAAGATTGCTATGTCCTAGGCGTATTCCCTAAAAGAAGATTGCTATGTCCTAGGCGTATTCCCTAAAAGAAGATTGCTGTATCCTAGGCGTATTCCCTAAAAGAAGATTGCTATGTCCTAGGCGTATTCCCTAAAAGAAGACTGCTGTATCCTAGGCATATTCCCTAAAAGAAGATTGCTATGTCCTAGGCGTATTCCCTAAAAGAAGACTGCTGTATCCTAGGCATATTCCCTAAAAGAAGATTGCTATGTCCTAGGCGTATTCCCTAAAAGAAGACTGCTGTATCCTAGGCATATTCCCTAAAAGAAGATTGCTATGTCCTAGGCGTATTCCCTAAAAGAAGACTGCTGTATCCTAGGCATATTCCCTAAAAGAAGATTGCTATGTCCTAGGCGTATTCCCTAAAAGAAGACTGCTGTATCCTAGGCATATTCCCTAAAAGAAGATTGCTATGTCCTAGGCGTATTCCCTAAAAGAAGATTGCTATGTCCTAGGCGTATTCCCTAAAAGAAGATTGCTATGTCCTAGGCGTATTCCCTAAAAGAAGATTGCTATGTCCTAGGCGTATTCCCTAAAAGAAGATTGCTATGTCCTAGGCGTATTCCCTAAAAGAAGATTGCTGTATCCTAGGCGTATTCCCTAAAAGAAGATTGCTATGTCCTAGGCGTATTCCCTAAAAGAAGACTGCTGTATCCTAGGCATATTCCCTAAAAGAAGATTGCTATGTCCTAGGCGTATTCCCTAAAAGAAGACTGCTGTATCCTAGGCATATTCCCTAAAAGAAGATTGCTATGTCCTAGGCGTATTCCCTAAAAGAAGACTGCTGTATCCTAGGCATATTCCCTAAAAGAAGATTGCTATGTCCTAGGCGTATTCCCTAAAAGAAGACTGCTGTATCCTAGGCATATTCCCTAAAAGAAGATTGCTATGTCCTAGGCGTATTCCCTAAAAGAAGACTGCTGTATCCTAGGCATATTCCCTAAAAGAAGATTGCTATGTCCTAGGCGTATTCCCTAAAAGAAGACTGCTGTATCCTAGGCATATTCCCTAAAAGAAGATTGCTATGTCCTAGGCGTATTCCCTAAAAGAAGACTGCTGTATCCTAGGCATATTCCCTAAAAGAAGATTGCTATGTCCTAGGCGTATTCCCTAAAAGAAGACTGCTGTATCCTAGGCATATTCCCTAAAAGAAGATTGCTATGTCCTAGGCGTATTCCCTAAAAGAAGACTGCTGTATCCTAGGCATATTCCCTAAAAGAAGATTGCTATGTCCTAGGCGTATTCCCTAAAAGAAGACTGCTGTATCCTAGGCATATTCCCTAAAAGAAGATTGCTATGTCCTAGGCGTATTCCCTAAAAGAAGATTGCTGTGTCCTAGGCGTATTCCCTAAAAGAAGAGACTATAGCAGTGTATCCTGGGACAGACTCTGTAGCAGTGTATCCTGGGACAGACTCTGTAGCAGTGTATCCTGGGACAGACTCTGTAGCAGTGTATCCTGGGACAGACTCTGTAGCAGTGTATCCTGGGACAGACTCTGTAGCAGTGTATCCTGGTACAGACTCTGTAGCAGTGTATCCTGGAACAGACTCTGTAGCAGTGTATCCTGGGACAGACTCTGTAGCAGTGTATCCTGGGACAGACTCTGTAGCAATGTATCCTGGGACAGACTCTGTAGCGGTGTATCCTGGGACACACTCTGTAGCAGTGTATATTGGGACAGACCTCTGTAGCAGTGTATCCTGGGACAGACTCGACTCTGTAGCAGTGTATCCTGAGACAGACTCTGTAGCAGTGTATCCTGGGACAGACTCTGTAGCAGTGTATCCTGGGACAGACTCTGTAGCAGTGTATCCTGGGACAGACTCTGTAGCAGTGTATCCTGGGACAGACTCTGTAGCAGTGTATCCTGGGACAGACTCTGTAGCAGTGTATCCTGGGACATATGATTTTCTCCTTGTAAAGAAAGACCGTGCCCGTACATTTTTTTCGTTGTCTATCAGCTGTAGGATCTCAACATCTTAGTCCTATACCTCTATGTTACATTCTCTTAGTGTGTGCTGTTATTGATGTGTAAATTGATTCTTTTGTTACTTTGTTACATTCTCCTAGTGTGTGCTGTTATTGATGTGTAAATTGATACTTGTGTTACTTTGTTACATTCTCCTAGTGCGTGCTGTTATTGATGTGTAAATTAATACTTTTGTTACTTTGTTACGTTTTCTTTATGTTTCAGGAAGGAGACCAGGAAATCGTTCAAAGTAAGTAGTTCATTGTATCAGTCCAACTTTGTTACAGAAGTCAGCTAACTAGCGACTATAACATACTAGCCCAAACCATATCCATAACACATGCCGTACTAAAACGCTGCCCAATCTGGACACGACAGACGTATAACTAGAAAGAGTCACAACGTGTACAGATGAGAGACAGCCTACTTGGTACTTAATACAAACTTTGTTTGTCTTTATAAAACTACTTTTAATGAATCGTACTAATTGTAGTCAGTGTCATATTTCAATCTAGCTTGCTGTAGCCTAGACCCAGCCTTCTCCACCAACATCCACATTGTAACTTACTCCTTTCTACTTTACTTTCAATTAGTCAAAGCGTGTCCTTTGTTTATTCTAAGGTCAAAGATACTCGCTATCTGCTGTGTCCATCTGAAGTGACCGTCAGACACTTGAAGCGCTTCCTCAGAGCAAAATTTGAATTGGGTGAAAACTTGAAGGTTGGTTCGACTTCGTATTTGTTCATATTATAGAGCTTGTACAGCAGACAACTAAGAATCGAAAGCTTATTGCTTGTTTCTGTCTGTAATGTTTCCTCACAGATTGAAATGTTCAGGGGAGGTGAAGAGCTGACTGACGACTTGATGTTACAAGACATTGCCTTGATCTACTCATGGCGTGCTGTAAGGCTCACTTCTTCTTTTTTTTTTTTTTTATAGCTCAACAATGAGTCATGTCATTGACTTAATATTAATTGACCTTCATGTAAATCAGAGTTCAAATTCTTTTTGAAGATTTTTGTATGCAATTAATAATTAATAGGTTAGTTAATAATTATTCAAAAATCAAAAACTATTTTTTATTCAAAATTTTAGTCAACAAAATGATTAATTTTAATTAATTATAATATGCAAACTTTAAATAATATAGATTAATACAATCAATTTTTTTTTTAATTCACTTTTTATTTTCTAAAGAAATGGTTCTTGCTTGTTTGTCTCCAGGAAAGGCCCATGAGAATTTGTTATACAATTACAGAAGATACAAACGTGACCAAGTCAAAGACCACATTGCCCAAAGCAATATCCACACCAATCACTCATGCTTCTACCATATCAAATAACTCCACACAGTCGGTGCCAAGGACTGAGGTCATGGGAAAAAAGTCCACTGTCTTGGTTCAAACTGTTTTAGATGCGCATGCCCCTGATTTGTCACCACCTGTCCTGACGCCCATGGTCACCTGTACCTCCATTGCACCACCTGTCACAGTATTAGCACCCTCTGCAGCTACTTCCTCACCACCATCTGTGTCCACAAAAGGATCAGCAGAGCTAGTGGAACAAGCTCCATTGAAAACAGCACCTGAAATAGCGACACAGTCTGTCACTAGGAAGGCATCAGTTCCTTCCTCACCATCCAGAACTCAGTCGAAGCCAGCCAGCGCTGACCTGAAAAATGTGGTGACTGTCACTTCTAATCAGGTCAGCAATCATTCTGAAACAGGCATTGATCACAATAATTCAGGCGGTGATTGCTATAGTCATAAGGACGCAGTCACAGAAAACAAAGGCAAAAGCTCAGGTCAATGTGAGCCTCATTCTAAACTGACCCACCTCCTGCACAGTGTCCAGTCCATCCTCAGCAAGAGCAAAAAGAAAAGTCATCAGAAGGTTGACATTCCTTTGTCTTGGAAGCCTGTTCAGGATGTAAACCAACCAACTGCAACGCCACCATCCTGGAAGCCAGAAAGTTTGGAGTCACTGACTCCTAGTTATTCTAAAGTCACTTCTAATGACAAGAACAACGTGATTATAACAGACAAACCAGCCTCGTTAAACTCACTTGGTCAGACGACATCTGGCCGTGACAGATCGCAACCACTTGCTAATGAGACATCATCTAAATGGACTCAGCCAGAAAAACAAGAGTCCAATATAAGAGTAAAAGATAAAGCAGGAAGAAATCTAAGTGATTCTGTTGACCAAACTTTTGCGCTGGATAAACTCCACTCCACTAACCAGTCGGACACAGCTGTTCATCAAATTAACAATCCCACCAGCTCATTCTATCTGACATCGGCAAATTGTCCAGCTTCTATTCACATGTCATCTGAGAGTGACCATCTCTTAAAAAAACAATGTAATGAAGAAAGGAATTATTTCAACGGTTCTGGAGTTGTGCCCTCTTTAACCCTCGGAAACAAAAGTCCCACTCCGCCAGTCACTTTTCCAGACAAAACCAGCTCTGACACCACATTATTCAGTGATCCAGCTGATGACGACAGCATTTTCTCCACCTACATTCCAAAGTTTCAGAGACATCCTAAGTTCACTTCTGTCAAGCGGTCAATCTCTTGTGACCATCAGAGTCCATCCCGTGAGGCAGGGGCAATACATAGCAAATCGCTGACCGTGAGTGATTCTATGGAGAAGAGGAATTGGAAAAAACGGAAGCTCTCTGCTTTGGACATGACCTCTCCAGGGAATCATTCTATCACCCACAATGGCTTTGAGTCAAACCGCCAAAATATTGAGTCAGATCATTTACGTCCTGGTGACTCAATAACACCAAAGCACGACCCATATATGTTCACTTCAGGGGAAACGTGTACCACATCAAGCGTGAATTCTAGAGGTAAACTAGTTGCAAATGTCCATGGATTAAAATCTAGAATAAGTCAGACAGCATTGGGCTCGTCAGCCAGTCCTGTAGTCTTCCCCAGTCCAAAAAATGGACTCATTCCACAAAATACTAAAACGGAATGTCCTGCCAGTAAAAACGCTAGCGACTCACCTTTACAAAACTCAAGCAACGAGTCCAGCCCGAAAAAAAGACATTGTCAAGACAAGGTTACAAATATTGCCACGCACATTCAAAACATTGCCACACACGCGCAAAGTAATAACCCTGTTACAAATCTCGTGTCTCGCTCACCCGCTAAAACCACAAAGCTTGGTAAAAAGTGTAAAGAGCAGACGACAGCCTCGGACAAGAAAAACGGGAATTCCCGAAATTCGCATTCTGCCCGCTCCATGGCGGAGATAACTGTGGACATCAGCAGCAGTCCATCGGACGCTTCCAGCGTGACGTCACCGGCAACGGACGTGACGTCACCCGGCACTGAAGACAGGACCGACACGTCTGTCCTAACAGAGCTGACACCGTCCTGCGACAGTGACTGTGTCTCCAACTACCAAAGCAGGGGCACACCTCTGGATTTATCCAACAAAAGAAAGAAATGACAATTGGTCGGAATGTGCCGACAGACTGACAATGAAGTAAACACGTTTTAAAACAGAACAGATTGAACCCTAGTGTTCGAAATATCCAGTGATCTTCGCGTAGTTAAGAAATGTCCGAGGTTTAAAAAAAATGTCTGAAGTTGAGTCATTGGTAATAATACAAAACTCTAAATGTCATCAGCTTTAAACTTGAAGTCTTTGTCTTTAAGTGTGTCGATTTCCACCTCATAGCGTGAATTGTATAAGTAAAACCAAATAGTCGAAGTCTACAGGTCTATAATCTGGACATATTGATGTCATGTTGAAGTTTTATTTCAAATGTTTGGACAATGTGGTAGAGTCCATACAAAATCGATGCTTCAGTTTTTGTAGTTTTCTTGGTTTAGATTGAATAGCCAATAGTCAGTTATGTCCAGTTTTGGCCAAATTTGACGTTTTGTTAAGTTTAAATTTTTTTTAATTCTTTGTTTATTGTCTGTGATGTATTTGAACACATGTGCCTTTAACATCGGTGAGACTGGTGAATCTGTCAGACTCACTCTCAGTGTAATTAGTGAATACAGTGGTCTATTTATATGACCCTATGTGGTCCTAACATTGTTTTAAGCGAGCTGTTTATTATCAAAGTGATATTTTTGTTGACTTACTTGTACAGATGTTGTGGTATTTACCTCGTGGTCCCAAGTGATAGGCTACCTGTTTGCTGTGAGTCCAGGCAATGACACCAGGTATATGAGTTTGGAAAAGTTGGTTGTTAACCGTTATCTATAGAAACTGACAATCTTTACTTTAACATGCCATTCGATCTCTATACACTTTCTGACTCTGACGCAGCAGGCTTGTTAGAGCCTGAACATGAAACTTTTTTTTTCCTTTTCAAAACGCCATAATACAATCCTCTTTCGATACTTGTGATTATGTATTATATTGCTTTGCGACAACCCAAAGCTCCGTGTCGCTCATGACTAAATCCACACAATCTTCAAGTCATTGGTCTCTGTGCTTCTATCTTTACTTCTTATCCGTGGCTGACACAATCACAATCATTCATACACTTCTTCACATAACCAAGACACAATCACAATCATTCGGACACTCCTTCATCTAACTAAGACACAATCACAATCATTTGGACACTTCGTCATCCAACCAAGACGCAATCACAATCATTCATACACTTCTTCACCCAACCAAGACACAATCACTATCATTCGGACACTTCTTCACCCAACCAAGACACAATCATTCGAACACTTCTTCATCCGACTAAGACACAACCACAATCATTCGGACACTTCTTTATCCAACTAAGACACAATCATTGGGGCACTTAGTTTGCGTTGTGGTGCTTACTTATGTAAGCTTAGTTCTGTGGTTAGTGACGTCAGTTTATAATTACCTCTCTTGGGGAACTGCCTCTCAAGTTTTTAGGATTTGGAAATTCTGTCAATATCTTGTTAAGACAAGGAGGACATATGTACACATCTGTACAACTGTAAGATGACATGTACACATGCAGTAACCAGTACTCAAACGCTAAATAAATGGCTATGCTCTTAGTTACATAATACAGTATCCAGTACTCACCAGCAAAATGAAGTGGCTATGTACTTATTCAAAGGGTAAGAATAGATTATCTTCAATTTCTGTCTTCTCATGTTCGTTTTCTTGTTTCAAAGACATTTTTGTTAAATATATAGATCTAAGTTGTATAAAGTGATGGTACTTTAACTACTGGTATATATATAGATCTAAGTTGTATAAAGTGATGGTACTTGAACTACTGGTATATTTAGACGTGTCTATTACTTCTTAGTATGATGTTGAAAATACTGCGTGATGTAATCAACAATTGTTATGTATATAATGTTGGAGACATTGTGTCCCCAGGTTTGTTTGTGAAATTATAACATTTTGATTTTTCTTTTTAATTATACATACACATTGTACATATCATCTGTTGTACACACATCAATGCACACTTCCATCGCTAGATCGTGTTGCCCTGTGTTACCTGTGTACATAGCTGTGTACAAATTTTAATTTATTACTCAATAATCACATCCCATCATGCTCTGCTGTTTTCTTCAGTCTTTCTATTACTTCAATCTTTTCTTTCTATCACATTTAGCCTACACATCTAATTATGCACCAGACTGTGTCCAACAGGTGAAATTATTGTTATTTATTTTTTGATTATAACTCATTGTTGCTTTACAAAATAATTTGTTTGTACATTGTACAGAGGAGAGACTTGACACGTTTTGAGAACCACTGTTCACTATACACTGTACACTAAGTGCTTGGTGCCTCACTATACTGCGTTAATTGCTGCTATTGTGTACATAGCTATACATTTGATCTTGTCATAGACTATCTCTCCATTAAATCCATCTTCTATTCATCTAATCTCCCTCGCCTCTCTCTCTCTGCCTCTCTCTCTCTCTGCCTCTCTCTCTCTCTCTCTGCCTCTCTCTCTCTCTCTGCCTCTCTCTCTCTCTCTCTCTCTCTCTGCCTCTCTCTCTCTGCCTCTCTCTCTCTCTCTCTCTCGTCTAAACACATTTCACATTTCCCTGTGGCTCACCTTGGTTCTACCTGTTAAACACCTGGTGGAAGACTCGTTAGAAACAGAGAAACTCAAACCTTATGTTTATTTACTTCGGTTTCCGAGAAGCGACAGGAATAAAACAAAACAAAACTTTTCCTGCCTTATAGCAATGTTGTGGAAATCTTTTTTTTTTCATTCATTGCGATTTAAAATTGAAAAGAAGAAAGATTTTTAAAAAATGCTATTTGATTAGAAATGTCTATAAAATATATTGACCACTAAGTGATTTATCTGATCAGAAATTATCCATATACATTTTTTTTTATTTGATCAGAACTTAATTAATTTTAATCTTAATCCAATCATGAAACAAAATGTTCTTATTGACTCAAACTGAAGAACTCTTTCTCTTTGAGCCCAAGCGATGCAACATCTCCTAACAGGGAATGGTAGACACAAGAGGTCCGGGCCAAGTTGTTCATGAATTGTTTGAGTAGTTTGACTTTCGGGTACACGAACATTGATATCCATTTATTCAATGTTCACTTAAGACCTAACTGGCCTGTGTGTATAATTCACCAGATACTTCCCATGTAAAGAGTTCTGTGTTATCTCAATGTGGTATTAGTGTGAGGAATCATTGTGTCCATTGATTCATCTATTAGTGTGTTTGGGGACAGTTACTTTATGTTAACATTATCTTGATTGTTCCTTTTATAACTTCACTCGTACCAGCCCTTTAGACATTTCTCGCGGTCTCTCCAACCCTCTTTCCTTTTTCTCCACTTCACTTTTACCCATCATCTCTCTCTCTTTCTCCCACACATCTCTCTTTCTCCCTCACATCTCTCTTTCTCCCTCACATCTCTCTTTCTCCCACACAACATAAATGCATTTAATGCATCTTGACCTGAGACAGATGTGACCTTCAACTACTCACCCACTACGTTTTCAGCTACATGTCTTAGATGACCTCACCTGACCTGGTTAAGATACGTTTACAACTGGTTTACTTAGTCACTATTTCATTGTATTGTCCTCGAATTCATTGCTATGAAAAAAAAGGACATTGTCCGGACACCAATTTATATTTTAATCGCCTGAACTACACTGCACTGAATTCTGTTGTATAAGAAGACGAAAGATGTACACATTTTGCCTCTACACATGTGCAGAAGTTTCAAGTGCTAGAGATGAAACTTGTTAGTCATTTCTTTGTATGTTTAATCACGAGATTTCCTGACACTATTTGACACAGCGTGTCAATGTTGGGACTCTAGGTCATAGAAGGGTGTTATTGAATGAAATCATTAATATTTGTTTGTACGTAAAGAGGTGACTTGTACTTACAGATAGTCAGTTGAACAAAAAAAATAAACTTGAGTTCTTTAAAAAAAAAAAAAAAAACTTGCTTCATTTTTTTATGAAGGAGTTAGATGTATATATGTATTTATGTATGTATATCAAAAGTATATGGTATGGACGTCGCAAGAGTCGATTAAAGAATATCTTAATCGACCACCGGCGGACAATGGTTTTGCATGCCCTGGATGTGGCAAAATATGTAGGTTACAGCTGGGGCTGCGTAGCCACGGGAAATACTGCATTTCTCATTATTCTACGGACTCGAAGACAACCGGTTTATTCTGGTATGGAAGTGCTAGCTAGATTCTGGTTGGCGAGAGGGACTTCACTTTACCACACACACACACACCCAGGTTATTGGCCTAATTCAGACCCTTTCCATTTCACCTCCTTATGTTACATTTCAATATACACCAACAGACGTGGTTTGTTTCGGGCAGTTCTGCAGAACTAAAGAGTATTGTGTCCTCGTCCCTACGGAATGGTAAAGGGCAGAGCTCGAACTGGGGACCATAGTAATGACAGTCCGAAACGCAAATCACGTAATCAGGCAACCACCTCAAAAATACATTTTTTTAAAAATTTGTGCCATTATTTATTGTCAAAGTTTTCCTTGCGTCAAACTAACTAGACATTGACATGTAGCCTAGAACTAAACATTGACATGTAGCCTAGAACTAAACATTGACATGTAGCCTAGAACTAAACATTGACATTTACATGTAGCCTAGAACTAAACATTGACATTGACATGTAGCCTAGAACTAAACATTGACATGTAGCCTAGAACTAAACATTGACATTGACATGTAGCCTAGAACTAAACATTGACATGTAGTCTAGAACTGGACATTGACATGTAGCCTAGAACTAAACATTGACATGTAGCCTAGAACTAAACATTGACATTGACATGTAGCCTAGAACTAAACATTGACATTGACATGTAGCCTAGAACTAAACATTGACATTGACATGTAGCCTAGAACTAAACATTGACATGTAGCCTAGAACTAAACATTGACATGTAGCCTAGAACTAAACATTGACATGTAGCCTAGAACTAAACATTGACATGTAGCCTAGAACTAAACATTGACATGTAGCCTAGAACTAAACATTGACATGTAGCCTAGAACTAAACATTGACATTGACATGTAGCCTAGAACTAAACATTGACATTGACATGTAGCCTAGAACTAAACATTGACATGTAGCCTAGAACTAAACATTGACATTTACATGTAGCCTAGAACTAAACATTGACATTGACATGTAGCCTAGAACTAAACATTGACATGTAGCCTAGAACTAGACATTGACATGTAGTCTAGAACTAAACATTGACATTGACATGTAGCCTAGAACTAAACATTGACATTGACATGTAGTCTAGAACTAAACATTGACATGTAGTCTAGAACTAAACATTGACATTGACATGTAGTCTAGAAAGGTAAAGAATCGATGTAAAAAGTGTCAAATCTGGTCACAAAAAAAATCAGTATATTCTATTTGAAAAATAATATTTATCTAAATATGAAATTTCGCGACTGCTATCAAAATAAATCAAAACCCAATCGGGCTCTCTTAACAGATGCAGAGCTTTGATTGTCAGATGGATAGGAGAAACATTTTCGTTTCTATAATTGCAATGTATTTCTTTTCTCGCTAAATACAAAAGTGTGTGTATATAGACAAGAAGGTAGCTAAATAAAATGTGTATATAGACAAGATGATAGCTATATAAAATGTGTATATAGACAAGATGATAGCTATATAAAGTATATAGACAAAATGGTTAGCAGTTGCTTGATGTCACATTTTTTTCCCCATAAAGTATTGTAAGCGTTATAAATTTTGTCTTGGTTACCATGGTAACAAGTAAAAAAAAAAGTCTCTTGGTAAAATCAATGAAAATTACATCCCATATGAGGTTATTGATTATTGAGGTGAATATGGCGAAACCTCTGTGCAATGGCTTCAGGAGAACGCCTCGGTGAAAAGCATTTAGTTTTTGGAAAGGCCTTTGGGACTACGCCTCAGTGAAAAAGCTTAAGGGACAACGCTTCAGCGCAAGGCCTTTAGGACAACGCCTCAGTGAAAAAACTTCACGCCTCAGTGCGAGAGATCGGCCTCAATGACATTCCAAATGTTTGACATCTGACAAATACACACGAGTCTTGTTTCCGCTCCCGCCCCCACAACCCCGCCGCCCCTGCCCACAACTCCTATTGAAAATAGAGTTTAAACTAAAGCCTGCTGGTTATTAGGTCAGGGACAAAAATTCCTTTTTAAAAATTCAAAGAAAATAGTATCAAAGGGGTAGCCATCACGTTTTTGGCAAACGAAGCGTGTCTTAACGTTATGCCTGGACATTGTATACTTTTGATGTTATTTACGAATTGTCTTATAGACATTGTATACTTTTGATGTTATTTACGAATTGTTTTAAAGACACGCGGTGATAGATTTCTCGTCTGCAGTGCAATGGTTAACCCGTTGTGCACACAATGCGTCGTTGTTCCGTGATCGATTATTGGTGAGGTCAATAAAGGTTTGTTACGATGTCGTCGCCTGTCGTTTCATCCTTTCTGTGCAGTTGACGGGAAAAGAAAGGAGCAGGTGTCAATGGTTGGGAATAGACTTCTTCTGGAGACCAGCCAAAAGAGCTTTCATTGGATTTTGTCTTGCATACTCCAGAACTAATGGTAACAATGCCAGCCCAAGTTCGAATCAGTTACGGTAGGATTGGCGGTTTGGAGGACTCTACGTCGATATTTGCGTCGTAAGTTGTCACATGCTGAAATTTAGTTCGAGGAGCTTGAATGAATCGTGATTCAGCGAATTCCTACAGATGGTCGGAAGCCCAACATCGTTTTACCATGTCTGGTCGCTAGGGTAACGATGATTACGACATGAGTAGAAAGTCGGTGGAATTATCTCCAATGCCATGGTGGAGAAGATATTGTCCCCTGTTGACACACTATTGTAGAGTTCTTGTCCCTTAATTCCAAAAACAATGTGACTTCAATTGATACGTGGACCTAATCAGGAACATGAACTATTGGTATCTGTACTGCATCTATATTGAACAAATGAAGAACTTTTCCAAATGCATCCAATTCGTCATTACATCTCATTTCTACGTCGGAACCGATCACAGACTTTGGGTCCTTCAGAATGTCCTTATCGTTACCGCTGAAAATGTCAAAAAAATTAATTTTTTAATCAAACTGTAAGACAAAACAAAAGCTCTAAAGTGTTTTAATTGAAGTTTGGTTTAGAAGTAGATACGCCATACATATTAAATTAAGGAATACTTTTACATTAATAAAAATAAAAATAATCATAGATAGAACAGATTTGAATAAAACTATATCGTCTTATCATTTGTGTACACTGCCGAGGAATCTGTAGTTCAAAAGTCTGTGGGGTCTAGATCTATATTACACTCGTTTGTGGGGTCTAGACTTATTTTCAGGGGCGGACTGGCTATATGAGCATTTGGGCAAATGCCCGAATGCCGGTTCTCAAATGGGCCTAAAGGGCCTCATGAATGCCACTATGGCACGCATTAAATTGTTAAAGGTTTTAAAATATTCTCATGTATAAGGGGCTATACGAGCGTCATATTAAAAACATCTTATACAGATTATAAAACTAATTTAATCTAACACATTTTCAAAAATAATGTCATTGCCTACATCCGTATACAGTGCTCTTAGTAGGCTTCATCCTTTTAGGGCCTACAAACATAGCGATTCAAAAGCAACATAAGGTCTATATTTCTTATAAAGATATAGAGGGTGCATACGGTTATCGATACATTATAAAAAATGCATACAGTTATCGATACATTATAAAAAAAAAATAACTTAATGATTTTGAGAACAGATAGGCGTATAATTGGAGGCCTATCATATGATATACAATTTATGGGCTGTACTGTATAAAAATGCCTGGGCCGATTTTGACATCCAGTCCGCCTCTGTCTATATTACACTTGTTTTGTGGGGTCTAGATCTATATTACACTCAGTGGCGTAGCAAGGTATCCGTGGGCCAGGGTTCAAGAATGTGTTGGTTGCCCCCCCCCCTTTCCAAATAAGACATATTTACTGTCCGCCAAGAAGAATTGTGTAGTCTGTGTATCCGTAAGTGTGTAAAAAGATGCAAGCAGTTAAGCTGTGTACCTTTTTTGTTTTGTCAGTAACATTGTCCTTACGTTTTCTTCAGCTATTATTCCGTACAATGAATAGGGTCTTGTTTCATGTTTTAAGAGTACAGTTTTCCATATAAATTTACATTCCAAAAATATATCTATGTTAAAAAAAATTAATCTAGTTCTATGTCTATCAGTTGACAGTAAATAGGTCTAACATTTATTTATTAAAATTTCATTTTTCTGGCTGTCTCAGTTACAAAGTCAGAAACCTTCTCTGCTTCATACAACTTCTAAAATACTTTTGTTTTAATCAATCGCAACTTTCAGAATGACCGCTCAGCTGACCAACTGTTACGGGCAGAGGGACTCTGGATTGATGACTGAAAAGGTTGACCAATATGTTCTAGTCTAAGATATCTAAAGTGTTTCCTGCAAAATGACTGAAAAAAAAATTTTCCGCGCTATTTTGTCGACGCTATTCTGTCCGCGCTATTTTGTCGGGTCATCCTTTGATATGTTGTGAGCAAAAATACTCATAAACGTTTTGAAGTAAGTCCAAAAATCTACAACTTCTTGAACATAGCTGTCGGAATCAGTTAAGACCAAATTTAAGTTGTGGTTAGTGCTGTGAATAATAGGCCCAATAGAATGCTTTTGCTAGAATTGCTTTTGCTGAAGCGATTCTTGAAGATTATTGTAGGCCTACTGTCTACTCATATGGGAAGCACCATCATATCATGGCCTCGCAATTTATTTGAAGATAAATGGGGATTTTTTTATTACTTGTAGTATTTATTCAGCCAATTCTGCAGACTTCTGGTTCTGACAAATATGAGAATCTACTATCTTGAAATGACGCTCTGGTTTCTTTCTCTTTGGGATTTCCGTCCTCAGAGATAACGAAACAATATTGGCATAGGATGTTCATCGGCTTTGGTGTTACCCCCAAGGGCTCACGTGGTCCCTAATTGGTCATGGTCCATGGCCCCAAGCACAATGAAACCCCTAAGCGCTATGGTTGCTACACCCACGGCTGTTGGCCTCTAATGGTCGTTGGCCTGGGTTCATTGAACCCCTTCGCGCCATGTGTGCTACGCCACTGGATGTATATCACACCACTAGACAGCTGTCCATTCTCTTAAACACATCATCCGTTTTTCTTTTTTTTTTAAGTTTAACTTTTCCAATAGTTCACTCAAATATATTTTATTTTAAACTTACTATCCAACAAGAAACTTGCCTGCGTAAACAAATACTCTTCATCCATCGCAAAACCATCCTGAAGCTAGACCAGTTACACGTGAACAAGACATGTTGAAAATAGTTGATGACGATAGCCGAGCTGGACTGCATGACCTCTGTCTGGGACTCGTAGATTTCATAAGAGTACTTGAAGAATCTGAAGTCTATTGGTAATGGAGTCTACTCAAAAGAAAAAGAAAAAAAAACACAATAATCTTGTTAGTGAAGATATGTTCTCAATTGTTACAAAATAGCGAAGAACAAAAAAGCACCGATAAAATAGTAACGACTAAATAGCGAACGACATAATAGCGCCGACAAAGTCGCTTGAAATTTCCGGACGAAATAGCCCGCCACAAATAATCAGTACTGGATTGTAGCAAGTGAAGGCCCTGGACAGGATATCCACTATAACCCTGCTCTAGATGATCCAAGCAATGTAGTGGCTAGTTGTGAAGAATGTAATGTAGTACTTGAACAATTAGAACAAACTCATTTCCCATCTTTTGTAATCCTTTTATAGGCATATTTGTGTTAACAATTAGAATTGTTTGAACTATTGGGACCACAGGGAGAAGCTTTGTGTGGCCTTGCCATATAATGATAGGCCTAAGTGTGCTACACATTGAACTAAAAGTAACTCTATGATCTGTTCCTAAACGACCACTGACTCACTGATGGATCACGTCATCACTTCAACTGTCCAACTTCTCCGCACGACATTTCGTACACAGGTTTCTTGTACGCCCTAGACGCTCCCTAAGAACCCGCCATTGGACAGGTTTACAACCTGACGCCCCTGGTAGTCGCAACACAAAAAAAAAGTATAAAACTCAAGCTTTCTACGAAACGTTTGTATTTTATTTTCGGTATTTCCCCAAATGTCCACATTGTGTTGTAACAAATACACAACTTCACGAGCTAAACAAAGTGTAGGCTAAGGTCCACATTGCGTTGTAACAAATACACAACTTCACGAGCTAAACAAAGTGTAGGCTAAGGTCCACATTGCGTTGTAACAAATACACAATTTCACGAGCTAAACAAAGTGTAGGCTAAGGTCCACATTGTGTTGTAACAAATACACAACTTCACGAGCTAAACAAAGTGTAGGCTAAGGTCCACATTGTGTTGTAACAAATACACAACTTCACGAGCTAAACAAAGTGTAGGCTAAAAGGTTGATCGTTAAAATGTGGCCCGTTTATTACAATTAGAAAAAGAAAGAAAAAAAAAAGGGGGGGGGGGGGTTCCAGCCATATTAAACTTAGGAAGAAATCAACGGCCGGTATGTACTGCTAGTATATGATATAGAGATATTTATTTATTTCATTTGTTCTTCTTTGTCTATTAAAAGGCCCTAAACCTTTTGGGATATGCCCCTCCCCCCTTTTTTTAAGGTAATTTTTCCATTGCTCTTTCTTTAAAATGATTGAAAATGTCCACGTCACCGATTCAGGGGGAGTCAAGCTGTAATTTATGTTACCTGTAGGTAAATCAAACATTGCCTAGTATAAATTGTTTTCTATTATGTTTATATATTTATAGTATACAATATTTTTTTAAAATAAAGACAAAATATAATAATAAATATTGGCATTATTTTGTCATCGCTATTTTGTCGTCGCTATTTTATTGGTACTATTTTGCCGTTCACTATTTTTTCCCCAAAGATTTCTAGGGGAAATCGTTGGGATGTTTTTGAAGTACTCGTCCAGTGTCCACCAATGAAGAGATTGCAAGCTAATAGAAGATATTGTCAACAAATTACAGACCTAAAATGACTCGAGAATATAATGCGGGTGAACATTGGTCATAGGATTGAATTGGCTGCTTTCTTTTCGTAAAGTCCTATTTCGCCAGTCAGTCAGTTAGAGTAGTTCTACCAGTCAATCAGTCATTCAGTTCATCAGTCAAATAGATCAGTTCTACCAGTCAATCAGTGAGATCAGTTCAAATAGTCAGTGAGTCAGTCTAGTCAGTCAGTCAGATCAATTCTACCAGAGTCTCTTCCTCTGTTTCTTTCTCCTCCTCCTA